>JANPWX010000610.1:59223-112527 GCA_024734555.1 Trochalopteron elliotii | reverse complement strand
TGTGCGCGGGTCTCTGCCTGGCGGGTGCGGGCCCGGGGCCCGGCGGCGGGGACGGTTCGAGGCCCGGCCTGAACGGCCGGCGGGGCTCCGGGCTCGGTGTCCTTATCTCTCTCTAGAACTCCCTAATAGGAGGGTGCAGCCAGGTGGGGGTCGGGCTCTGTTCCCAAGTAACAAGTGATAAGACAAGGGGATATAGTCTTAAGCTGTGCGAGGGGAGGTTCAGGTTCGACATCTGCAGGAATTTCTTCGTAGAAGGGGTGATTAGACGTGGGAAGGGGCTGCCTAGGGAGGTGGTGGAGTCCCAGTCCCTGGAGGTGTTCAAGGAATGACTGGACGTGGCACTCAGTGCCATGGCGTGATTGACAAGGTCGTGTTTGGTCATAGGTTGGACTTGGAGGTCTTTTCCAACCAAATTGATTCTGTGATTTTGTCCGCGGGATGTTCGCACGGGGCTCGGAGCGCTGCGAGCAGAGTGGCCCCAGCAGTGGTGCCTGGCGCTCTCAGGGGCAGCAGCGAGAAAGAGAGTCTGGCCCCGAAGGCTCCATGTGCCGGGGTCCCAGGCCACAGTTTCACGCTTGTCTTGCCCTACTCTGTGATGGCAACAAGTGAGATGAGGGTGGAGCACGGGCAGGTTGTAGTTAGTAAGTCATTTATTAATGCCATTCAGTCCAGAACTTAAAGTTGTTTCAAGTTAGACTTTAGGACATTTTCTTTTAGGATTGTGCTTGGAAGTGTTCCTTCAAGCAGCAGCCTCAGCTGTGTTGTACTTCCGGTTGCTTCTGGTTTCCTCTGCATCCCACTACTGCTGTGCAACTCAGTGATACTCTTTTTCCCTCGGTTAAACGATTGTGAACTCCCCATGTCATTTGGTGCAGTTGTTTTTCTAAAGAAATCCCACAAAGCAATTCAGAGCCACCCTTAGTCTCTGTTCCCAAGTGTTCAATGAGACCATGTGCTAAATAATGTTCACACTGGTCAAGCCTTTGTCCTTCCTTGGCTTTTGCTGCCCCAGTCACCGTTGCTTTTGTCACCTTTGGCTACAGCATATTTGGGAGGAAGAGGTGCTGGGATATAGGGAGATCAAAACATGCTTCTGTGCACAGAGTTCTTTGTCCCTCTTGGAGTTCTCAATCTTCCTGGCTGATAAAAATGACATTATTCCAGACCAAGAGAAAATTAAGCTTGTTGGGAAGATACTATAAACATACAGCTCACTGGAGTTAGCTCCAGGAATTCTTTTAGCAGGACTCGAGAGTCTGATCTGTGTTAAAAACTGGACATGTCCAAGGAAGCTTGTCACCTTCTTGCCCCTTACGAGGTTCTGTAGTTCCCTCCTTTTTCTGCACAATCAGCAATTGGAAATGTTTAAGAGAAAACGTGTTTCAGCACAGAAGTACAGCAACTTGTGTGTGAAACCTTTGGTGTTTAGAGAGGTGCAAAGATATTGTAACTGGTCAGGGAAGTTGTCAGTGTCTGGGAAAGGCAGTTCATCAGGAGGCTAAGAAGCAAAATTATATCCATGCTGTTTGAAGAGTAAGTTTTCAAGCTTCAACAAATACTTGTATCTTTGTTCAAGCTGATAGAGGGTGTGTTTAAAGCTGCTTGGCACAACCCCCGGTGAGAAGCACAGCTGACACTGTGCTATGTTGTGCAATCTGGCATGCTGCAAACATTAATAAGGGGCTCATGGACTGGTTTGGGCTGGAAGGGACCTAAAAGCTCATCTTGTTCCACCCTCTGCCATAAGCAGGGGCACCTTCCACTAGACCAGGTTGCTCCAAACTCTATCCAACCTGGCCTTGAACACTTCGAGAGAGGGGGCAGCCACAGCTGCCCGGGGCAACCTGTGCCGGGGCCTCACCACCCTCACAGCCAAGAATTTCTTCCCAAAATCCCATCTAACCCTGGCCTCTGGCAGTGGGAAGCTGTTCCCCCTTGTCCTCCCACTATGGGTCCTTGTACAAAGTCCCTCTCCCGCTCTCTTCGAGCCCCTTTAGGCTCTGAAAGGGGCTCTAAATTCTCCCTGGAGCCTTTTTTTCTCCAGGCTGAACACCTGTAGCTGTCCCAGCCTGTATCCAGAGCAGAGGGACTCCAGCCTTTAGAGTGTTTCTGTGACCTCCTCTGGACTTCCTCTGACAGCTTCATGTCCTCCTGATGTCGGGTTCCCCCAGGGTGGGAGGCAGCTCTGTGAGTGGGGTCTCACTTGAGTGGGGCAGAGGGACAGAATCCTCCCCTCCCATGCTGCTCACCCTTGGGGGGACTCAGGGGAGGTGTTCTGGGCTGCAGATGCATGTTTCTGTTGGGCTTCTCATCCACCAACATCGCCAGGTCCTCCCCAGAGCTGCTCTCAATCCATTGTGTCTGTCCTCTGTTGTGGCTTTCAGGGTTTTGGCACATGAAGCATGGGTGAAGTGATGTGTTTTCTTCACTAGGACTACTCTAGCAGTTCTGAATCTAAATGTATACCAGCTGTTTAAAATTAAGCAAAGCCTAACTTTTCTCACATGATCAAATCCCTGATGTGCTTTTCTCTATTAGTTCTGTGATACCATTTTAGCTGGCACCAAGGACTAAAAATTCTTCTTTTTCCTAACTCTCAAATTACTTGCAGATGGTGGTTCCAGTGTGTATGTACAGGTTGGTTTTATTTTCACTTTTTGTTTTTAATAAAGCCAGGAGAGCAGTACTTGGTTTTCATGATCGAAGTACTCAGGCAACTAACTTCATTTTTCCTCTGAAGTTATGTATGTTTTGTGGCTAACCTGGTGGGTGATGAAAAATGTTGTGAAGTTAGGGAGTTAGGAAATATTTTTTTATACGTCTGCCTCTTAACGTTAGTTTCTTTAGAGCAAGGAATGCCAGCCCTATGTGTAGGGGCAGAGGGAAGCACAATGCTGGTGGTCACTGCCTCCAGTCCCATAGTAGTAAGTGTGTTTATATATCCTGGTAACCAGAGAGACAACTAATAAAAGTAGTTCAAATATCAGTTAATTAGTTCACAAGTTCCATTCACAGTAGATATTTTTGGGTGAGCTCAACTGGCTGCCTGCATTCTGCATCAGCACCTCAACAGTGCCACAGTATGCTCAGCTTGGGTGAATTAAGATCATTCTTCATCATCCATAATCAGTTTGGTATGTGTGTTCTGTTTTATTTACTTAACAGATGAGTACCACTTAAGCTCAAAATGAATGTTTAGATGATATTATATACAATACCAGATGAATCTCTAAAATACAAATTTTGCATGTTTGGTCTGTATTCTGCACAGTTACAGTGCAAAGGCTGCTTAAAGGCAGCTGGGTTCTTTGGTCTTGGCTTTTCCAGAGCAAGGGAAGTGGGTCTGGTTCTCCAGGATAACAGGAATCTTAGCTGTGTGATTGAATGATCTCTAAACACAGAAAATCAGCCAATGTATTTCATTCTGTATTTTGTGACCAGTTGGTCTGTTTGAAAAAGAAAAGCATCAGTAACAGAATGTAGATATAAATAATGTCAGAACCACTTTAAATATCAACTATACCCAACTTCTTGAAAGAGGACTTACTGTAATGAGAACTTTGTTGTAGTCCAAATCTGAGTAATAATAGAAAAATGCTTGCCTTTGCTTTCTGAATGAAAATCTTGATTTCTAACTCAGTAATTAGCCAGTAGGCTTCTGGGAGGGATGGCTGGATTTTAGCACCTCCTCATCACCCAGGCCCCATGGTTGTCAGTGTTAAAGAGGAATTTGGACAGTGTCTTGAATAGCTTTAACTTTTGGTCAGTCCTGATGTGGACTGGAAGGTTGTTGTAGATTCCCTACCCAGCTAAAGTATTCTGTTATATTCTTTCTGAAAGCCTTAGAAAAATCAAGTTTCAGTTTTCTTTGCATATTAATCTTGCTTCCAAGATCTATGTCAGTGTCCGCTAGCTGTGCCTGACACACAGGTTGGTCTGGCTCAGAACCCATGGCCTGGTTTTGCTTATCGGGGGAATATCTGCACACCTTGAGGGATGTGTTGTTAACTTCCATGTCCATTGTCTCTTTCCTCTGTCTGTTGCCCTGCAGTTCGTTGGAAACAGCATGGCTTAGTTCTTCCTGCTCTGGTTAAACACACTCCTCCAAGATTAGACTGCTCAGCTCTGGCTGGGTCCCCGCATGTTTGAAAAATCCAGGAAAGTGTACTGCTGGGATTTGGGATCATATCTCCCTCCACCTGTCTGTGCCAGGCTCCTGTGGGTGGCCAGAGGGTGGGGCTGAGCTGTATTCAGGGGAATCTGGGCAGCTGGAGAGAGTGTCTCGAGCATTCAGCCCCCTGTGGTGGGAAGCTTGCTGAGGAGCAGCTCATACTTGGTTGTCTTTGTGTTTTTCCTAGTGTTTAGGGCTGGCTTAATTAACACATGTACTGAGGAAGCAGGGCTGCAGAATAGTCAGTATATTCTCTTTCTTCTCCAGGTTCTCTTGATTTTTTTTTTTCAGTTGTTTCCACACCCACACTGCTCTATCTGTATAATTTACATCTTGGTGTAATTAAAAGAATACATTAACAACTGCCTGACTTGCCAGGACATCCAGGATTTTAATAATTCATTGCTAGAATGGAATCTTTATGCTGAACCTGAGTGAAAGTTAACAACTAGAACTATACTATAGTCTGTCCATTGTCAGTCCATGTTGTCTCTTAGTAGGTTTTGGTCTTACAGATCAAAAATAATCTGCCGTAGCTCAAGGAGTGTTTTGACAACACTCTCAGGCTTGTGGTAGAATTTTGGGGTCGACCTGTTCTAGGCCAGGAGTTGGGCTGATTTTTGTAGGCTCAGGTTTGGCTCTCAGTGTATTTGGAGTCAAGCACAGGCCCAAAGCTACTGCAGGAACAGAGTGTGTAGGTGCTGTGGCTTGTCCAAACCTGGTTGTCAATGGAAATGTTCTGAACTATAGCTCATTTACATTTTAATCATTTTAACAGATAAACGTAGTTTTGGTTGCAAAGTGTGATTTTTGTCTCCTGCTTCAGCATAGGTGCTGCCTGCCTGATAATCTTAACACTAACTGTAGTAAATACATACAATGTTACCGCAGCAATGATGAAAGGACCCCTGATACAGGACCTTACCAGAGGAGCTCAGAGGGAGGGAAACAGCTTTGCTGAAAGTAGCTTGTTATAGCTCTCTCCTTGACATCAGAATTGGAAAGGGGGAGGGAAGCACGATGCCTTGCTGCCAGGCTAGAACCACTAGCTGGCATAGTATATCCTGAGCTAGAAGAGACGCACAAGAATCATTGTCAACTCCTGACCCTGCACAGGACACTCCAAAATCCCACCCTATGCTCAAGAACATTGTCCAAATGCTCCTTGAGCTCTGGCAGCCTTGGGGCCCTGACCACTCCCCCAGGAAGCCTGTTCAGTGCCCGACCAGTCTCTGGGGGAAGAACCTTTTCCTGATATCCAGCCTAACCCTCCTGTGACACAGCTCCAGCTGTTCCCTCGGGTCTTGTCACTGCTCAGAGAGAGCAGAGATCAGAGCTGCCCCTTGGGAGGAAACTGCAGACCCTGGTGAGTCCTGACCTCAGTCTGTTCTTTTCCCAGGCTAAACAAGCTGAGTGACCTCAGCCACTCCTTGTATGGCCCTTTTAGACCCTTCACCATTTTCCTAGTTCTGCTTTCACCAACCGATTCCTGACTGTGGTGAGGGCGCCAGTTGTATTCTGCAAGTGTAGTGGCAGTGTCAGGTCTGTTCAGACACAGCGACTCAGGCTCTTGGCATGAGCTTTGGCATACTCACCTCTGTGCTGCACTTGTGCCAGAAAAGTGTCACACAGATGAGCTGGTTTCACCTTTTGGACTGACATCTGCCTGTCCTTTCTGGTGTGGCTGGGACCATGTTCCCATCACAAACCTGATTTTTTTGGTTTCCTTCTTGCAGTGGACAAGTGTTGTTGATAAAGCTCTGGGTTAAAGTAAAAA
Source organism: Trochalopteron elliotii (assembly GCA_024734555.1). NCBI lineage: Eukaryota > Metazoa > Chordata > Aves > Passeriformes > Leiothrichidae > Trochalopteron > Trochalopteron elliotii. The sequence goes on along the minus strand of JANPWX010000610.1, from coordinate 106,579 downwards.
TTCTCTGGTCAGGTACAACCTTCCTATCAAGAAGCTTTGACAAAAGTTTTTTGATTCAAACAGAGAGATAGAACTGTTTGGACTTATACTGTGAGTGATCACTAGAACAAGCTCTTCTCTTTAGTGAAGGAGCAATTGTATAAAATACATAAATACAGTTTCAAACTTGAGATTGCATAAAGTATACATGTTTTGGGTTTGTTGAGATTTTTTTACTATCATTCCAGGAGCTAAATAACTTTTTTCTCTCTTCTCTAGGGATTTAAGTCATAATCATTTATTATCATCTAATTGGACCATTGATTTGTCTGTCCATACTCTCCAAGAAGTGTAAGTTGTTTTTTTATGAGGATAAAGTCTAAAGATATCCTACCTAATTCTAATTAGAATGTTTTTTTGCATGTCAAGGTACCTGGTCTGACTTGCAGAAATATTCAGTGCAAGTTAATTAAAAATGGATGTTCCATGTTGGCAGCATATTTTACGTATAAAACTGTTGTGTTGTGAGCAGGAATCTTTCCCATGAAGGATCAGAAGACCAATATTTTTAAAGAGAAATGAGTTGTATTTGTTGTGATTATAGCTGATTTTAAATGAAAGATAAATAATAGTATCCATGGAAATGAGAAAAGCCAGCATGTTTCACTGTTCAAATTGTTCAAATTATTAGTATTTAAGCTCTTGGGGAATCTTTTTTGTCAACTACTAAGTATTATTAATACAGTAAAATTGTTAAATGCATTGATATTAATTATTTCTATTGTGTACAGAAGGATTTTTCTCCTCTTTGAACTGCCAGTAATTTTTTTTGCCCTCTCTTTAAGGAAAATGAATTACAATGAGCTAAGTGAAATTCCGTATTTTGGAGAAACAACTTCCAATATAACTCTTCTCTCATTGTAAGTAATAGCTCATCTGCCTTTTTCTTGTTTAACAAATGGGAGAACCATGTTAGAGTTCTGCTATCAAATTGTAGGAAAACATCTTTTTTCTTGAAATACTGCTCATGTAAAGAGCATCAGGGAATATGTAAGCACTCTTAAAAGAAATACAAATTAGTTAGCCAATCAAGTCACCCTAAATTACCAGTAAAACACAGGCAACCAAGGCAGGCAGCTTTGAAGTCAGTCCTGGATTCAGTCCAGGAATGACACTTCCCACAAAGACCAGCTCAGCTGTAGGCCTCAGAATTTGAATCTGTTCATATGTCATGGTGGCAAATAGCTCTTGGATTTGCAGTATTGCTTTAGTAATTAACACTTTTGGAAGCATGTGGTGCATGTCCCATTCATGAAGCTCACTAGTACTGTTGATATACAGAATCTTGTTGCTGTTTCAGCTGTGCAACTGGAAGGATGAAGTGTTGTGATAGTCATATTTATTGCTGATCTTTTTCAGGGTGCATAATACCATTCCAGAAATAAATGCTGAGCAACTCCAGCTCTACCTTTCATTGGAAAATCTAGATCTTAGTTCTAATCTTATCTCAGAAATTAAAGCCTCTTCCTTTCCACGAATGCAACTGAAGTACCTGTAAGTATGAGTGGTCTATGTCTCTGGGAGTCCTGGCTCTACAATGATAATGTTGGAGACTTTATTTCCTCTTAAATTAGTGTCCCAAAGTTAGCATCCTTACACAGCTTTGAACTGGTAGCGGTGCTCAATGGAGCTACAGATGTCCTTGAAATAAGATAGTTTTCATACCAATCTGTATTGTATTTTCGCAAATAAAATGGAAAACAGCAATAGCTGTTGTCAGAATGCAGATACATAAGCCATCAGGGACAGGGAATCATTTTTGTCCTGCTAGATCACTGTGGACATTGTGTTAACTACTTCTAACTGAAACATGGACGTGCAGTCAAAATCAACAGCTCACACTGATTCCTTTGGGGGAAAGGATTTAGCTTGGTATCCCAGAATTCAGATTTCTCATGTGATTTTACAAGAGTCTTGGGTTCTCTTAATCAGTGATCGCTCTGAGGTGCCTGTGCCATTGTGTTCATTAAATTCTCTGTGTTCTGAAAAGCCTCTTTCCTTCTTCCTTCCTTAGGAATCTGAGTAACAACAGAATAACTACTCTAGAAGCAGGTTGCCTTGATAACTTATCTAGCTCACTAATGGTGATAAAACTGAACAGAAATAGGATTAGTATGATTCCACCAAAGATCTTCAGATTGCCTCATGTGCAGTTTCTGTAAGTAACAGCCTTGAAAACATCAGAACAACATTTACAGCTGAGCTGTTGATCTCAGCATGTTCTTGACTTTCATACAGTGGTGCTTGTTGCAAGGTGTCTTAATATCTGAATGTCATCTTTATGAAAGGGAACTGAAAAGGAACCGGATTAAAATAGTGGAAAGTCTTACATTCCAAGGATTGGAATCCTTAAAATCCTTGAAAATGCAGCGCAATGGGATTAGCAGACTAATGGATGGAGCATTCTTTGGCCTGGGTAATATAGAGGAATTGTGAGTATGCCTGGTTGTGGAATTTTTTTTTTAGCAAAAAGAAAATGGCTCTGGAGCGTTGTGTCCTGTATGGTTTCCCTTGCATCAAGGCTGTGTCGAGATACTGACCAAATCAAAGGAAAAGAGTATTTTCCGATTATTTTTATGTCATGTCTGGTTACTTCAGAAGTGGAAAGATAAAAATCCCCTTTCCTGGAAGTGTCCAAGACCAGGTAGAATAGGGCTGAAGAGGTTGAATAGAGCAACCTGGTCTAGTGGAAGGTGTCCCTGCCCATGGCAGGGAGTTGGAATTGGACAATCTTTGAGGTCCCTTCCATCACAAACCAGTCTTGTGATTCCATTATATTGGTCCTCTTTTCAGCTTCATCCTACATGGCGATCAAGAATGTTTGCCTCTGTAGTTGCTTTTGGCTGGTTTTCGCTTGCAGTCCCCATAACATGGGGTTGTTCTTTCCTCCCTGACTTGGACAGTGTGAACACAAGGGTGTATGATGCAGTGTTAGCAAAACATCTTTTTAAAAAAAAGTTATTTTTGAGAGTAGAGATTATAGTTTTGTTTCTGCCGCTGGATCCCTGAAGCTGCTGTTGAGTTACTCAGTTCTTCATATACTTAAGTTCACTTTTTTATTTCAATGAGATTGAAAGAATCGTGCATTTTGTGTTGTCTGAGGCTTAAAGGTAGTAAATAATTTTGAAATCCACAAGGTGAAATTTTTGTAAGTAGATGTTTCATTGATTATCTATTTGGCAAATGTTTTTACCTTCTAATTCTTTAGAGAACTGGAACATAATAACTTAACAGAAGTAAACAAGGGCTGGCTGTATGGGCTGCGGACTTTGCAACAACTCTACGTTAGCCAGAATGCCATCACCAGCATCAGCCCAGATGCATGGGAATTCTGCCAAAGACTTGCTGAGCTGTAAGTCCTGGGCTGCTATTCATTGGGGATTTTTCTAATGTTGCAATTATTGACTGGCGAGAATGAATTACCAAAGGAAGTACTCCATTTCCTTGCTAGGACCATGGTAATGATGTATTTTAATTATAAGTATTCTGTTAGAGAAATTAGAACACAATAGTTAATCAAGTCAGATAGTATCTTAATAATTAATCCCCCTGCTTGCCTTTAAAGTGTGTGTTGAATGTTTCCAGAGACTTGTCGTACAATCAGCTTACTCGCCTCAAGGAATCTGCCTTTGTGGGACTTGGCTTATTGGAGAAGCTAAACCTGGGTGACAATCGCATTAATCACATTGCTGATGGTGTCTTTAGAGGTCTGACAAATCTTCAAACCTTGTAAGTACAGAAAACTTTAAACGGAAATTTCAGTTAAATGCAATTTTAATTTAAGTGCAGCTTTTGGAAGTAGAGACAATGGATATTGCACTGTGGAAGCCTGAGATCAGTGTTGGTGCTGTCATGCCTGCAGGTGTGGTAGGGCTGATAATCTTTTGGCTTGCCAAGATGACATAATTCCAGCCCAACTAAAACAAATCAACCACTCAATTTTAGAAGTGGTAAGAAACAGTGACTTGAGTGCTCAGATGTGTGTCCTGCCAGTTCTGAGAGGTGTGGCTACCTTGTGTATCCAGTTGTGGAGCAAATAGCCTGGAGGTCTTTATTCTAGAGGGTTTCCTTAGGTTTGGAATCTCAGAAACCAAGGACTGAACCCTTTTGTGTTGTAGAAGGTGGGGCTTAGCCCATCTTGCTCATGTGCTGACCTCAAACATAATAGGACGTGTAGAGTTGCTTCTTGCTGTTGAAGGCACAGCTTTGCACTTGCCAGGACCTCTCATGGCAGATGTTGACTATTTCTGAAAAGACCCAGTCCTGTCCCAAGTAGATCTGAGCAGCTGTAATTATCATAAAACAACAGTACTTGAGGAAGGAGTGAAAATTTATAACCCCTCTGTCGTTTCATTAAATAAATGCTTAAGTAAGCAAACTCACCAGAGAGATCGATGTAAGCAGTCATACTCTGTTAACCTTAATGCAACCTTTTAATGAAATAGTTAAACGTAATTTCTTAGATTTAGAGTAACATGAAAAGGAACAAGAGCAGATTAATTAGCAGGTTGTCCTGGACTCTCAGGGGTGTCAACAGCAAAGGCCTGGCCCTTTGCTTTGGGACTGGAATGTGCAGGATGGAGAGCAGTGGTGATTAACAAGGCTCCAAGCGTTACTGCCCAGCCAGGCATGAGAAGTCAACTCCTCTCTCACACAAAGAGGGGCTTTTCTTTTGGGTTGCTCACTCATTTGACTAAGTGGTCTGAGTAGTGGAGTGTAAAACTACTTCAAAAAACAAGAGATACCATGTGGTTTTAGTTCCCTTGTTGGTTGTGTGCTGGTTGTTTGGTGCTATGGCTGGTGTACATATTTCTCTATGTCCATCACCTGCCCCTCTGCATTGTAGGAGAATAAATTGTAAAACTGTACATAAACTGTAAGTTAGGATTACAGATGTATCTAAGAACACTGAAGTTTTGAAGTTTTACATATTATCACATTATTTACTTCATAATACTGTGAGCAGTTTGGCATTTGTGTTCTCCAGCACTTACAATCTAACATTCTGAAGGAGATCTTGAGATGATTCTAGAAATGTGTTTGAAATCACAAGAATAAGCAACTTGGAAACAAATTTGGCATATTATTCATAGAGTCATTATTAGCTCAGCTCCGTGTTGGGTACCTTAGCTTGAATATTTTTCAAAGAGCAAAAGATTTAATGTGAGCAAGTTTCAAGGAGGAAAAGGTTTCATGTGAGCAAGTTTCAAGGCCATATTTGTTCAGACCTTGTGATGCATGAAATATGAAATTCTTTTTTTTTTGGTCCTAAACTTGGAAGTGTATAAATACAAATTGTGGAAGTGACTGCTGTGTAGACTTCTATATTTCAAAGTAAGAAAAATGAGAAAATTGTGTGTTACCACTGATGGTATCCTGGAGGTTGATCCCAGTCTCTTCCAGGATGGTGTTCTATACAGTTTATAGTGTCACGTAATGGAAAAGTAGATACTTCATTTTCTCCTCATTAGCACAGGGAAAGAGGTGTTTGTTTATATGAGTGATATATACAGTTGCCTGTGTATGCAGCTCTTTTGTGTCAGTTTACTCGCTTGGAAGCTTCACCTAGCTGTTGCATAGAATATCTGGTAAAACACAAGGCAGACTATTTTTTATTAGCGTGATTTCCTTTAAATACACTCCTCTCTGTGCATGGTGGTATCAAAACAGATGCTTTTGGCTCAGTCCGTGCCATTCAGGCTAAAAATGCAAGTGAATTTATTTCATCTTCTCTCTGAAGAGCATTTAATCCTCTCCAGACTGTATTGCTCTGTTGCTTTTGCTGTTTAGTCCTCTCCTCTCCATGAGGGGCTGAAATGCTGTGCTGAGGTCAGTCAGAAATCCCATTAGCTGATAATGGGATTTGTGAGCAGAATATCAACTTCATTTTGAATATCCACCACAGTGTGCCTGGCAGGCCTACACTGTAACCTGGGCGTAATCCCTTAATATGCTAATGCTGGTATAAGCCTGTTACTCGTGAAGATTAATGCTGCTGGTGTATTGGTTAATTCCCTTTCATGAACCAGCTTGCTTCAGGAGCCTCTCCCAGCTCCTGGCAAGTAGTCCATCACATGAAAAGTGCTGGTCAGACTGGGGCTTTCCGTGAATGCCACATCAAGAAGTTGTGCTGCAGAATTTGTTTGTGGTGCTGACTGCAGCACTTATCGTGGAGTGTTCCCTTTGGCCTGTCTGAAGTGAGAAATTCATCTCCTGACAAACTTAGTTTTGTAAAAGATTTGAGACCTTCCAGGTGATTCTGTGCCAGAGCCCCATAACTGGCCTGTCTTCCCCAGCTCACCACTAGCCCTGGTCACGATGATGTTCCAAGGCTTCTTTCTAAGAAATGTCTTCTCCTGCAGGGACTTGCGGAACAATGAGATCTCCTGGGCCATAGAAGATGCAAATGAAGCTTTTGTGGGACTCAGCAGGCTGGATAAACTGTATGTATTACAAATTAGGGGAACGACAGCACTTCCCAGGCATGCAGAGAGAGCAAATGCAAAATATTAAGTAATTGTGAATCAATGTCAGGAGGCAGAAAGCCTTTTTCACGGTGTTTTCATTTGTGTGCCACAACCTCTTGATGTAGCCCTGGGTTCCTTGTTCGGGAGCATCGGATCCATGTAGCGCTGCATTTCCTTACAGCACCAATTTGATGAGATTAAGCATAAGTATTTGACTGCATTTATTATTGAATACCTCACTTCCACTGTGTGATGATTGTCACTTTTTGTGCCTCTTTGGTTTGGGTAAAAGTTACTACTTATCAAAAAAAAAAACCTGAAACACAAAGTATTTTTAGGCAAATTCGAAACACTATTGCATTAACAAACTTCTTGATACTTAGACCATGCACTTTTCATCCATTGCCACCTGCTTTGTAGGAAGTTCCATCTTGTGTAGTTACGAACGTTGTTTGTAGCAAATAGCGTGGTGTGAGGGTGCAGTCCAGGAAGTTGTGTGGTGGTCGCAGGTTGCTATTAGGAAGTTATTGCTTCACTCCTAAGTTCTACTTATTGCTGTTTCATCCTTCTGACTTAAATTATCTTCTGACGCATTTCTAGCCCAAATCTCTAATTCGAAAATAGAAAAGAAGCCCTGTTCTCAGGAAAATTAGTTGAGCCTTTAAGCCAAAAATAATAGTGTTTAGTCCTGTATCTCAGCTAGAATTAGGGAAAAAAATGCAATTAAGCATCATAGGGAACTTCTTTTGGGTCTTGTTTGTGAACTGATATTGACATTCAGACTGGTGTTTGGGCCTTTATTTTCAGAATCTTGCAAGGAAACCAAATTAAGTCAATTACCAAAAAAGCATTCTCTGGTCTTGAAGAACTTGAACATCTGTAAGTATTTGAATTTGTAGAACTCCTAAGTATTTGTCAACTTTAGTCTTGTGTTCTCTGTGAGATTTTCAAGAATTTAACTGAAGGCAGCATGTGAAATCACACTGACTCATTACTGTGCTCTTTCCTTAACTTACAGAGATTTAAGCAACAATGCAATAATGTCCATCCAAGAAAATGCCTTTGCCCAGGCTCAGCTGAAACAGCTGTAAGTTCATGACAATTATTTAGAGATTCTTTACAAGCCCTACCTTGGAAAGCATTCTTGAGCCATTGTAGGGTTGTTTGAAGTTGTCTGAAGTGTGTCTGCTTTCATCATGAAATATTTGCAGCAATACTGGTAGATTATCAACTCAGAGTTGGTAGCAGTATATTTAGATTTAAGATATGATAAAATCTTCACCTGCATTTCCTTAGTTGCAATTAGTAGGAGTTAACTTTGTCCTGCAGTGCTGAACCATTAAGCTTTTCCTATCCTATGATTTTTGCAGCAAGCTCAGCACTGCACGTAGGTGGTAAACAAAACCAATAATTCATCAGGAATCTCTCGGGGGGATTAGCAAACCCTGTGATTTTTCTTCCTATTTTGGGGGGGCTAGGGAAAGGCTTTAAAATTCAGAGCTAGACAGAATTTTGTATGTGCTCAGCAGATGTTTAAGCTGATAGGGTCTCTTGTGGTCTTCAGACATCTGAAGTAATATAACGTGAAGTGACCTTCACACCCAAGACTAATCCTTCTGTAATGCAGTCCTTTCTGTGAGATAAAGTCTCTGACTGTTGTAATCTGGTCTAAAACTGTTATTCTGTTAGTTAACTTTGGCCAGATGGACTTAGTCTGCAAGATCTCCTCACTGTGAGGAGACACTTTCCAGGTGTTTTGCAAACTTTTGTTGCCTTCTTTGATGTATTTTAAAAGTGATGAGTCATTGATATGTACAGGCAAAGAGCAGGATGGAATCCTGGCTTGTTTGGTGCCTCTTTTCTCCCATGATGGCTTCATCGTAGGGCAGATCACTTCTTGTTAAATGCTGGACTGTCTCAAGTCGGTTATACTCATACTTGGAGTACGGCAAACAAAACTCAGCCCTCCAGTGTCTCGAAGTCAGTTCAGAGGTGGCGTCTGGCACTCCAGGGAATGAGTAATTATACTTAGGAAACTTTGAAAAGCAGCTGGTAGGAAAGAAGAGACACATCATTGTTTCCTGTTGGTAGGTTTTCTGTGGAGCAGAGAAAACAAGCAGCAGTTGATACCTGTATGAAACAAATCACTTTTGACCTTAAATATTTATCAGCTGGCATTAAAATGAGAATTGAGGCTTCTGCTCATTTCATAATGGCAGTTGTGTTTAGTTTGAAACATGGAGCTGCTCTGCAGTGTTCCTTTTAAATGCTTTAAAGAAGGATGAGATAACTGTAAAGACAGGGTTAGTGGCTTTGGGATTGCTTTTTAAGAAGTTGGAACTCTGATCTGAGTTTAAATTCTTCAGGACTGAAATGAAATGTAAGGTTTTAATGCTGACATAGAGGACTGATTTCAGCATAAATAGCTAAGATTTTATAATACCCATATGTATAAAATAATACTGTAAATCTTTCTGTATGTGTATGCTTTAAGTTGCTTTGCTGCGTGAAACCACACGTATGCATGTGAAATAAACTTCACTCACCCTTTTGTTTTGCCCTGTTTCTGCAGAGTGTTGAACACGAGCAGTTTGCTTTGTGATTGCCAGTTGAAATGGCTGCCCCAGTGGCTCAGTGAGAGCCATTTGCTGCAGGCTGTCAGTGTCAGCTGTGCTCACCCTGAGTGGTTGGCAGGACAAAGCCTTCTCAGTGTGGACCCTGATGACTTTGTTTGTGGTTCGTATTTTTAGTGACTTTTGATACAAAAGCATGGTAACACAAGTCTTGTAGCTGAAATCAAGCTGGGGAGGTACTTGGTTGTGGCCGTGATGCCCATGTGGACTCATGTACATCACTGAGTCTGCTGTGAATTTGGGATTTAATTCTGTATCTCTTAGCTCTGTTTTGTGCTGTCTGAGCACTGAAGTTAACCTGAGGGAGTACTGCTGTTTTGGGCATTGGTTTTTATTTAGCTTACTAGTGAAAATGGATTATGCCTCCATTCTCCCTGCTTATGACTGCCTTTAGCTTTGTAAGGTCTGTTTGACACTTTCTTCCTGGTTCTTGCCCATACCAGCAGAATATCACTGAATCATAAAATAGTTTGGGTTGGAAGGGACCTTAAAGATCATCCCAGTTCCACCCTCTGCCATAGACAGGGACACTTTCCACAAGAACAGATTGCTCCAAGCCCTGGCCAGCCTGGCCATGAGGTCTTCCAGGAATGGGGCAGCCACAGCTTCTCTGGGCAAAAATTAGAATAGTTCAGGCTCTGGCACGTTTTCTGGTGCTCCATATCTGTGATGTTTAGGGTGGTCTCAAACTCTTTGCCCAGAGTCTGGGTGAAGTCTGGCAGGCCTGGAATTAGTCTGATGTTTCCTTTTCCTGGTGAACAATCTTATACGTATTTGTGTATATGCAATTCTTTCATTGCTTTGGTGGCAAAGGCTATAATAATAATCATGTAGGTGCACACACCCACTTCACCACCATCACAGTGGCATCTGACTGAGCTCTTCGTGTGTCTATGAGAGTGTCTTCGCTGAAATAACGAATATGGAAATCAGTTCCGTCGACTGGGATGAGATAATGAACTGCCAGCTTGTTATGCTTTGTGCTTGTAGAACTCCAAGGCTCTTCAGGATATTTAAACTCTCTGAAAATAAGTCTCAGTCCCTCATAAGATGGCCTGGCTCTTCAGCTGAGCAGGATTTTTGAGTGTGATCTAAATACAGCAAGTTTCAGGCAGTTGGACAAAAGGCAGGGCTGCTCAGCACTGCACTTCCACACTGATTGTTTTCAATGCTGATTTTTCTGCCTCCTTCACAGCTTGATTTCCAGCTTAAAACAGCTGAATCTGTGCACCTCAAGCCGGACATCTGTTCCCAAAGTTTTGGGGTTGCTTACATTGTCTTTTGAGTGAGTTTTCTTGCAATATTAATTCAAGTTTAAGAGGAAAGTAGCTAATCTTGGTGCTTTTCTTTTCAGATAATTTCCCTAAACCACAGATCAGAGTCCACCCAGAGACCACGGTGGCACTGCGAGGCACAAATGTGACCCTGATGTGCACTGCTGTGAGCAGCAGTGATTCACCCATGGCCACAGCCTGGCGCAAAGACAGCGAGGTCCTCTATGATGCGGAGGTTGAGAATTTTGCCAGGTACCAGCAGCAAAGTGGGGAAGTGCTGGAATACACCACTGTCCTGCACCTCTTCAATGTGAATTTCACTGATGAAGGGAAATACCAGTGCATTGTCACCAATCACTTTGGCTCCAATTATTCCAACAAAGCCAAGCTGACTGTCAATGGTAAGTGATAATGGTAAAAAATGAGAAACACTCTGAACCTAGAACTTCATTTAAGCAGCTACAAGTCTGTTTTTCACTACAGTTGGCCCAAAATAGTCTTGAAAATATCAGTGGGATTTAAAAGTATCACACATCATTTTATAAAGCTGGAAAGAAGTGTTGCTTTTTTTTTTTGTGGATAAAAAGCATCTATTCACTTTTTGAAAATGACGGTTATCTCCCATGCTTTATTAGAACACAGTTAGTTGTTCATCTAGTTAATTGGAGGTAGAATTCTTTAAACTGAAAGCTCCCTCTACTGTCTCCTCAGAACTCAGCACCTTTCCCACATTTGTAAAACTGGGGAAGACTCATCTGAAAATAAGTGGTAAAAACTCTAAAAAGTCAAAAGCAAAGTATATTTTTTTATTTTTAGCCATCATGATCCTGTTTATTTTGAGGGAAGGGGAGGTAAGAAGACTGTGTTCACATCAGTCAGCAGACCACTGATCCCCACAGTACCTCAGAGAGGAGGTGATGAGATGGAAGCTTACCTTCCCTGTTAGCAGGGAAGAAAAATGTGGCAAAGACTTTTCCCTGGATTCTTCCCATGACAAATCATCTTCTTCACATCATCTTAGAGGAACTTAATGGCTTTAAACCGAAATTAAGTAGGTTTGCATTGGATACTAGGAAGAAATTTCTCTCTCTTGAGTGTGGCAAGGCCGTAGCACAGATTGCCCAGAGAAGCTGTGGCTACCCCATCCCTTTAAGTGTTCAAGGCCAGGTCGGATGGGGCTTAGAGCAACCTAGGAGGGTGGAAGGTGTCTTTGTCCTTGGGCATGTAGTATCTTAAGGTTCCCTTCCAACCCACAGCATTCTGTGATTCTGTCAACACTGTAGATACCGTGTTTAAATTTTGGGAGACAGGCTCTTAGAAATAACCACTGAAAATTGGTTCAGTTCTTCAGAAGAATGTGTTCCTCTCTGTTACGGAGTGTTTCAGATATATTTTCAAATTTTCTCTCTGCTGTGGAGCATTTGCTGCATTTTACCTGATAGTGCAAATGCTGAATCGATGTCCCCTTTGATCCAGAGCTCCCTTCTTTCCTGAAGACTCCCATGGATCTCACTATCCGCACCGGGGCGATGGCCCGGCTGGAGTGTGCTGCCGAGGGCCACCCTCCACCACAGATCTCCTGGCAGAAAGATGGTGGCACAGACTTCCCTGCTGCAAGAGAGAGGAGGATGCACGTCATGCCTGAGGACGATGTGTTCTTCATTGCTAACGTGAAAATGGAAGACATGGGGATCTACAGCTGCATGGCCCAGAACATTGCAGGGGGACTCTCAGCCAATGCTACCCTGACTGTGCTGGGTAAGTGTGACTGGCCTGTGCTGGCAGATGGATCCCTGCACATCTGCAGTGGAAGGGTAGCTTAGCTATAAGCAGCAAGTTGAAGCGGTGGAGAATGAAGTTAAAATACAAAGAGCAGCACTTGGTGTGGTGTTTACACAGTGCAGCTTTAGAAGCTGAGTTGCAGAGCTGCCCAGTGGAGTTGGAGGTAGTGTGATCTTTGCAGGGAGCTGAGGGGCATATCTTAGTCCACCAGTGCAGATTAGGCAAGTAATTTGTGTTGCCTTAGAGCAAATATTGTCACAGGTAACGAACTAGGCACGAAGATGACCAGTCGGATCTTGGGATGCATGAGAAAGAGCATTGCCAGCAAGTCAGGGGGTGATGCTGCTCTTCTGCTCAGCCCTAGTGAGGCACATAGAGAGTGCTGTCTCCAGTTCTGGGCTCCTCAGGGCAAGAGGGGTGCAGAGTTCCTGGAGCAAGTCCAGCAGAGGCTATGGAGATGATGATGTGACTGGAGCATCACTCTTACAAGGAAATGGTGAATGGTTGGACTTGATAATCTTAGAGGCCTTTTCCAACCTAAATGATTTCATGATTCTGTGAAAGGCTGAGGGAAATGGGCTCGCTCAGCCTTGGGAAAAGATGGCTGAGAGGGGCCCTCATCGATATGTGTACATGTCTGCAGGAAGAGGTCAGAGTATGGACCTGGCTGTGCTTAGTGTTCTCAGCAGTAGCACAAGAGGCCATGGGCAGAAACTGATGAACACCAAGTTCTGGATGAATGTGAGGAAGAACTTACTGTGTGGGAACAGGCTGCCCAGAGAGGAGGATGTGGAGTCTCCTTCACTGGAGATTGGGAGATTGTTCCAGAACCATCTGGATGCGATCCTGTCCCATGTATTCTGTGATGACCCTGCTTGAGCAGGGAGGTAGGACCAGATGACCCACTATGGTCTCTTCCAAGCTGACCCATCCTGTGAACTGCACTGAATAATAAATGGAAGGTCGGTTCCTTCCAGAGTGCAGCATTTTTTGAAGACACTGGCTTTTAACATTATGGCCAAATTTAGAATTGGACTTGCATAGGTTTCCAAAAGCAACTGCAGCTGGAAGCGCTTGGATGGGGCTTGGAGCAACCTGGTCTGGTGGATGGTGTCCCTGTCTATGGTAGGGGTGGAATAGGATGATCTTTAAGGTCCCTTCCAACCCAAACCATTATAGGATTCCGCGATTCTTTGAGGTTATCTTACAATTGCACTTTTTGTCCCAGAAACTCCTTCCTTCATGAGGCCCCTGGAGGACAGGACGGTGACCCGAGGTGAAACTGCTGTCCTGCAGTGCATAGCTGGTGGCAGTCCTGCCCCTCGCCTCAACTGGACCAAGGACGATGGTCCCTTGACAGTCACTGAGCGGCATTTCTTCGCTGCAGCAAATCAGCTCCTCATCATAGTGGATGCAGGACTGGAGGATGCTGGGAAGTACACGTGCATCATGTCCAACACACTGGGCACTGAGCGTGGCCATATTTACCTAAATGTCCTGGCTTCCCCCAACTGTGATTCTTCCCAGAGTGCTATTGTCCATGAGGAGGACGGCTGGACAACAGTAGGGATCGTGATTATCGTTGTTGTGTGTTGTGTGGTGGGAACGTCCTTGGTGTGGGTTATTGTCATCTACCACATGAGGAGGAAGAATGAAGATTACAGCATCACTAACACAGGTTAAGTGTAAAATCAGCAGTCTCTGGTCCTGTTTTTAATCCAAAACACTTGAAATTTCTGGATTTGTTACAAATGGATAAGATTAAAGAACTGAAGATTTCCTTCTAAAATCCTTTCAAGGATTTGCTCAAATTCCTCCATTTTAGAGGTTCTTTTAAATACCAGAAGTGTGCTAATTCTATTCCTTATGCACTAAGTTTGTCCTACATTGAGGGAAAACAGTAAAGTTTGGAAGTAAATATTTGAATAAACCTAAAAATGTTTTCAGGGCCTGGAATAATAGGTGTAAATTTTGATTCTGGCCCTGTCAGCTTTGAAGCGGCCATCTGGATTTGTCATTACTGAAGTAGAAAAAAGATACCTACATGCGAGCTGAAATTCTGGATGTTCTTGTTAATGTGGGGAATAGTGCTGGTAATACCTTGAAATCTTCACACTGTTTAATGTTGCCAATGTTAATTCTGCCTTGCAGAGGAGATGAATCTACCTGCTGACATTCCCAGCTACCTGTCCTCCCAAGGAACGCTGTCTGAGCCTCAGGAAGGCTACAGTAACTTGGAGGCAGGGAGCCATCAGCAGCTGATGCCTCCAGCTGGCAGCTACGTGCACAGAGGCACAGATGGTAAGCAAAGCCCTCAGGTATGTTGCCAGTGCCTCAGCAGGATGCCAATGCACAGTCTCATCCTCACAGCTCAAGTGTCAAGGTAGATCTTTACTCTCTTTCTTTCCCTTGGCATCTCAAGAGCCCAGGCAGAAGAGGTGAAAATAGATTTTGCTTGGGAGATGACTGACTAGCTGTTCCTCCTGTCCCTGGTATAAAATTCCTGTTGGTGCCAGGCATCTAGTTGGCTTGTTACAATCATAACTAAGGGGTCTGCCCTATTTCTCTACCTTGTTTGGACAATTTTCTGGATGTTTATTGTCTCATTGAGCTCACAGAGGTGCTTTCTTTGCCATCAAAATGCTGAGGACTTGTCACTTGTTATACAGACTGGCTTGAAAATTGATCCTCAGTGTAAGCTTTTCACACCTGTCCATGATCCCTCCAGCCCAGTCCCACTGCATTAGAGTCTGTATCAGCAAGGAGTTGAGAAGTAGTTCATCTAAGTGACCAGTTTATCATCGGCTCTGATGTGTGTGGGTATGCAGGGGCAAGTCCAAGATGGATGTGGGCAGGTATCCCAGTTTAGTCCCAAGGCTGTTTCACCCTGGTGCCCAGGCTGGCTGGACCTGCGTGGAGCTTCTTTGCCCATGAAACAGGGGAACATGTCCATGGTTCCCCTGGTCAGTTTCAGAAGGGCGCTGCTGTGGAGAATTTGGATGGGGGGAATCTGGGGGGTTTCTGGTGTGACCTCTCAAGCAGAGTACTCTGTAACTCCCTTCACTGTGAAAAGGCCCTTCAATTTGTGTTGCTGCAATAAGTGATCATACCAGGACATAAAGAAAGCCTATGGAAATCTGCCATCCTCATCCTTTTTGGGTGTTTTATTTTTCTGTTGTGTTCATCAGGTGGTGCAGCACCGTTGCTGATCTGCTCAGATTGTTATGACAATGCCAACATTTACTCCCGGACCCGAGAGTACTGTCCCTATGCCTTCATCACTGAGGAGGACCCCCTGGATCAAGCACTCCCAAATCTCATGGTGCAGATGCCCAAGGAAATGTACACAGCACGCACCCAGAATGAAACCAGTGCTCTGGGTAATCTCTTAGCAGACAGAGATGTGCCTGTCTTCCTTACCAACCAAGACAAAAAAAGCGATAAGAAAATCTGTTCCCAGCAGATTATTGGTGAGTGTCCACTTTTCCTTTTGTTGCTTTCTATTCCCTGGTAACTTTGGCTTTCGTTATGCTGCCTTTCACTGGTGACACACAGCTAGTCTTTTGAGTGCCAGTAGTTTGTGGAATAACTCACATTTACTAACCACTTATTCTCCAAATGCCCATGTTGCATCAGCAAACAACAGCTTGCATCCAGTACCTGAGATGGAAAAGAGCAATGTTAAAAAGATGGAATTTCTTAATTTGCAGGTTTAAGTTTGTGGAATGTGAGCCTTTGCTTATATTTCAAGGACACGTATTAACCAGAAGTTGGAGCTTCACATAAGGAATTCAAGCTTTGAGCTGGCCTGAAGTTCAAAGAACTCCCTAAATTGGTTGTTTTTCTGTTGACTTTCTTCTAGATCATGTTTTTTAAAAATTCACACTGAAGCTGGGTGTGTCCCTCGTTACTGTAAGAGATTGCTGGAAAAGGAGAGCATCTAGTAAAATATACTCTCAAAACCAGAGCAAATCGGCTCAGAACGATTGTAATCGCCGAGTCACAGATCTCAAATCTACTTAAAATCTCAGTGTGACTGATTTCTGCTCTTTGTGAGCAGTGACAGCACCTGAGGGAACAGCTGGAGCTGTGTTAGGGGCAGTTTTGGATTGGGTATCAGGAAAAGGTTCTTCCTCCAGTGGGTAGTCAGACACTGAACATGTTCCCCAGGGAATGGTTGTGGCTCCAAGGCTGCCAGAGCTTAAAGGGTGTTTGGACAATGCTCTCAGGCACAGGGTGGAATTTGTTGGGTTGTCTGTGCAGGGCCAGGAGTTGGACTCGATCCTGGAGGGTCCCTTCTAACTTAGGATATTTCTTGATTCTGTGAACTTGCTCCTGTTCATCTTCTAATTTTTCTCCCTCAGAGCCCTTCCAGGTTCCTCTGTGGGGGGGAGGCAGCAAGGACCTGGCTTGCTCTCACCCGCAATTCCTGCACCATCCGTTGGCGCACGAGGCCGCACAGAGGGACGGTATCGCCAGCAGTGACCGGGACCAGGCCTCACCCAGACCCTGCCACAGGCTACAGGAGGAGAATTTTGATTTTAACAGGACACGGAACGTTCATGACCACAGCGAAACCACATAAAACTCTCACAAAGCCTTGAAAGCAAATCCAGGTTGACTGACTGTATTTACTACCTCAGGACTAACCCCAAGGTCAAAGATGCTCATGTATGTGTCTGCAAGTACTAACAGTCAAACTCTCTTGGAGAAGATGATTCTTTTTCTGCAATTTCTCTGTTGGAAAATGGGAATATGTACCAGAGAACATGTGGATAATTAGTGCCATCTATAAAAACAGCATGAAAACATGGATTGTGTGATGCTGGAAGGCAGCCTTTGTGGTGGTGCATGCTTTGGAAAGCTCTCAAGAATGTGTGTAGCTATTTCACAGTGCTTTGTCTGCTTGGAAACAAAGCATCAGGGCCTCCTCGTGGAATTCCCCTGGAACTGTAAGCATAAAACTCTTGGCCAGCTTTTCCTTCCTTAGACTGTTGGCAGGTGTCTGTTGCCAGTCTAAATTTGGGGCTTGTTTTCTTCTATGAATAATGGATTCTAGTTGTAAATAAACTCGCATTTATAAATATTTTGTATACATTAAGCATATAAATGTGTTGGCTGTAATGTAAATTATTTTTTATTATGCCAAAGTATGTATCATACTGTTAGTCTTGACAGCTGCATATCAAGCCATATGGGGGGCTTGGGGGAACCAAAAGCTTGTTTGTGAGGGAATAGAGCTGTCTTTGTTTTGAAAAGAAATGCATTTACTTATAGATATGTGGTAGAACTGTGATATTGATGAATTTCATTGTTGCCTACAACTGTGTGCCTGGCTGGCCTGGCGGCAAGCTGATCCATTTCATTATATTAGCAGAATTTCAAGCTTTATCTAAGCTTTTATCCATAAACCCCCCCATTTTGTATTACGTCTATTGAGAGGGTCTCCATATGTTTCCTAGTTGACAGTTAAGTGAACTTTTAAAAAGAATGTGGTGATGAAAAGCATGAGGTAAATTGAGAGAGCACTTCAAAGATACTTATTTCTTCTGCATAGCCAAAGGCATATGGAGTTTAAAACACTGGTCCTTTTCTGTTGTAAAATATTAGGCTAAATTGTTGAGCTAATAGTTCCCTTAAACCTTAATGTGGTCAAAATGTTTAAATATTTGACAGGTGAGAAATGACACAACGCAGGGAACCCCTTGCTACTGAAAAATCTTGCTGAGAGAGAGGAAGCTCAGACTCGATAGTTCCAGTGAGATGTGCCTGACAAAATGAGGAAGAACAATGACATTATAAAGACTTCCTGAAAAGTTCTTTTTTTGAGGGGGGAAATGCCCCTTTTTGTAGAAGGTGTTAAAAGACTCCTATGTGTTTTCAGTGGGTACACACTGTGCTCTGTGGTCACGCCTTTAGAGTGAGGTGCTTCCTTCCTGGTCACTTCTGCCTGCTTTGGAGCTGTAGGATTTGTACCCAAATAAAACCATCTGTGTGATATTTTTATAAAGACAGAAACTCCTTTTTGGCCCAGCTCAGTTGTAGGTATGTCAAATTCCCTTTGATCCATTCCTGGACTGAAGGGTTTGTGACTCAATTGTCAGGTCTAGTCGTGCAGAATCACAGCTGAATTTAGACTGTGGTGAAGTATTTGAGCAAATGAGTGGGGAAACACTGGGAATAATGATGCTTTTCCCATGGCCCTTTGGACAGGGATAATAGTCAAATCTTTCTAAATGAGCAAATATTTTCAAGGGCTCTTCCCATGCTCTCAAAGCCAGCTTGGCTCTTTTGGCAGACAGCAGCTTTAGTGGGAAGGGGATCCAGTTGTCCTTGACCTTTGGGTAAAATGGAGAGAAACACAGGTGTGTAAGTTTTTGGATTCTGACAGGTGAAAGGTTTAAAAAAAAAAAAAAGAATCTTAAGTTCATTTCTTTCTGGTTTTATTTCATCCATACTTTTCCTTCCCAGACAGCATTTAAGGCACAGTGCTTATTCTGAATCCAGTGATCCCTGCTGCAGGGACCCAGCACTGTCAGTTTAAATCCAGATGAGAAAGGTCATGCCGTGAAACTGCAGCAGCAGCAAAGCCTTATCCTTGTGGGCTGCTTTCTCAACCAGTCACTCAGGCTACTGGGACAGGGTGCTGCTGGCATGTGTGATTCCCAGGAGTGGGAAAACCAAATCCCTGCTGCTGCTCTCTCATCACCGTTTGGCAAATGGCTTGTTCCTGTTTCTTTCATTCCTTACTCGCTTTGTAGGAGCTGAGCTCACAGACATCTGTCACAATGCAGCTGGCGTTGTCCAGACCCTGGGAGCACTTGGGGTACAACTGCCTGGAGCAAGGGAATCCCTTTAGATAGGTGAGACCTGCTTGGCCCAGACCAGGGTTTTAAAATCACTGCTGTCTGAGCCAGGACTATGCTGGCTGTCAGACAGTGCAGCTAAAGCTGCTCTGATTTCTGTGAGAGAGTGGTCTATAAAAGCTGAATCCTGAATTAAGACATTTACATCCATTCATGAGCATTTAAAGTCCATAAGCTGGTTGTAAATAGCTGATGCTTGTAAGTAGGTGACCCTTTGCTGCACTGTGTAAAAACTTTTTTGGTAGACTTGGAGGAGAGAATCATGTGCATCTTCTTTCCCCTTTGGAGAGGGGACAGTGGCCTTTCTTTTTTCAGTAAAAACAAGCAATTGCCTCGGTCAATGCCAAAGCATTGATACTACCGGTACAGGAACTGAGGAGTCAGAAGCAGCAAGAGCAAAGCTGCTTCGATTCCCTCTTGCTATTTCCTATATTGTCTATTTATATTTTTTTCACATCAGAATGTATATTTTGTATAGCATATGTAATATATGTTTGTCCATTGTAACATATGCCCAGACAATAAAATGCTGTATACATTGAGCACTCAGTGTGACTCTTAGTTTGCAAATCGAAGGATTACATTTTGTCCTGTGGTATTTGATATTCATAGGGGGAAAAATAGAATAAACTTTGTCAACTGGACGTGGTCCTGGGACTGAGATTTGGACAAGGTGACCTCCAGAGAGTGTTTCCATCTCTGCTGTTCTCTGATTCTGTTATTCTTATTTCAGTTTTCCTGCAGGGAGTACCTGTACCCTTTTTGGAAAATGGGGGACGGGCAGTAGTATTGACTCTGGGCCAGCAGCCTTGCAGATCACTGTACTCCCCACGCTTTTCTCCTGCTTTTCCAATGCTGCCCTCCTGCACTTTGGATCCTCTGAAAAGGAGATTTTCTTTCCAGCCATGAACTGTCAGCACAAGTTTGTGGGATCATCTCCCACGTGCTGGCTGCGGGAGGTGCTGCTAGCCCAATCCCTCCTGAAAACCAGCATGAGCTTTTTATTTCTTTTAATAACTCCCTCTCTCTCACTGCATTCTTCTGCTGGTTCATGTTCTGATAATTAATCACCTTTGTTCTCCTGTGCTCTGTCCTGTGTTCTTCACTCTTGTACCTGTTCCCAGATCTCGGCATCGTCTGGCTTTTCACAGGTTAACTTGAGCTCCTGCAGCTGCTTCATCCCCTGCTCTCACTGGCAGGGATGTTTACACCCAGGGAAAGGGCTCCCAAGAGCTGCTTGTGCCTTGTTCCCCCCACCCTAGACACACTGTCTTCTGTGTTTATTCTGGAGAGGGACTTTGCACAAGGGCATGTAGTGACAGGACAAGGGCGAAAGGCCTTACGATGATGAGGGAAGGATTAGATTAGATATTGGGAAGAAACTCTTCCCTGTAAGGGTGTTGAGGCCTTGGCACAGATTTTCCAGAGCAGCCATGGCTGCCCCATCCCTTGAAGTGTCCCAAGGCCTGGTTGGGCAGGGCTTGGAGCAACCTAGTCTGATCGAAGGTATCCCTGCTCATGGGCAGGGGGTGGAACGAGATGAGCTTTTAGGTCCCTTCCAACCTAAAACATTCCATGATTCTGTGATTTATCAGCTCACATTCCTCATAACCAGGGATTCCTCTGCCTGGACTAGGACGCTACCTGCCTGGGCAGGGGACAGCAGAGTCACCTGCCACCTCAGGAGGACCCTCTTACATTCATAAACCATACTGGGGTTTTCCGGGAGCTGAAGCATGCAGTGTCCACAGCATTCCCCAGATCCCAGCTTTTTGTGTCCTCTTAAGTATTTTCAAGCCACCTCAATTGCAGGAGAATGGCGTCAATGATCCTAACCTGCCCCACAAGCTTTGATTTATCCGGGAGTGTTGTGGAACCCAACCCCTGTGATCATTTCAACAAGATGCTCAGGAAGAGCCAGCTACTGCCTTCCCTGGCAAGTTCACTCTCCCCTACCACAGTGTGAGAGCCAACAGCTATTGCAGATAAGATCACGAATAGTTAATGTTCTCAGTTACCCAAGCATATTTAAAAATTAACACAAGCCTGGTGCTGATGAGAGTAAAAACTGGGTCATCAAAGGCAGAAAAAAACCAGAAAACAATTGCATTTACCCTTGGGCTTTACTAATGACTGGATTTTTGTGGAGCATCCAAGTCCTTCCTTTCTTTAATCCTTCAGTAGTTTAATACTGGATGCTTCGTTAAAGCACCTTCCCTCTTACCTGCCAGCTTCTCCTCCCTCAGGAGTTTGTGACCCCTTTGGATGAGTCTCCAGGCTCAGGTGTGATGGTTGGTGCCGTGAGCATGAGCCTGGGCACCGCAACGTGAAGGAGCTGATGAGCACAGCGTGGTGGGCCGAGGTGTGTGACATGGGGAGGTGAGCAGGGGCAGGGGGCTCAGGGAAGCCCCCCCTGGGAGCAGCCCCATGTGTCCCTGGGGTACCTCCAGACTCCCACTTGGAAAAGTTACACCTCATTTGCAGGTTGATGTCTTCACCTTCTGCTAAGTTGAGCCCCAAGTCCCTCAGGTCTGGGATTAGCAAGGGAATAAGCAAATAGCTGAGTTGGAAGGAAAAGACAGTCCTTGGGTCCATGGGGCTCCCAGCCTTGGGGGCCTTGGACTTCAATCCCAAGGCAACCATGGCTGTCACCTCCATTGGGAGCTCTCTGAACTCCAGGTTGCTGTTCCCTACATGTAGGAAGCTGGAAGATACACAGGGTCTTTTTTCAGAATGAACCCACATATTCATAGGCAGACAGGAGTACAGGGAACAAATAAACTCCAAATCCTAATTTTTATGGCTTTGGCCCTGAAGTGGCCCACTGGGAACACCAGCAGTGGGGGTCACCACCCCAGAGAGAATCAGCTGCCTCCAGCCAGACATTGGTGGCGTAGGAGCACCAAGTCCCAACAACACGGAGCATATGATGGCAGAGATCACACAGGGATGGGCGAGTTTGTGCTCTCCAGGTTATGGACACCGAGGGAGGAAGGGAAACAGCCCTCCAGACACCTGGCACACACCAAGCCCTGGGCTTCCACCCAGTGCTTCTTTATGTGTCTGACTCAGGTGGTTCTGGATCTGCTCTGAGCTGACCAGGATGGAAATGAGCTGAAACACAGCCCAGCAGAGAAGGGACAACCTGAGAGCATGTCCTTTAATCCAAGGGCCTTTTCCTGCTGTGCCCAGAGGCAGCCCCGGCTGAGCTTGCTATTTGGAGGGCAATGGAGTGCTATTAAGGCCACTGTTTATCTCATTTTTCTCCCAATGAGTTGCCATTTATCTGCTCTGTGAGGGACATGGCACTGATTGAACTCTGAGTGGTTACTGACAGGCACAGCCGCAGGGTCGCTCCTGCTCCGCCCTCTCCTCTCCTGGTGATGTTTCACGTCAGGATTTCTCTCACATGATGCAGAGCTGGGCTGAGGGGAGGGTTAAAGCTCCATGCCAGGAGTGCTGACCAGAGATCAGAGCATCCTCTCTCTTGGATCAGGGCTCTCATTTCAGCTCATCTCTCTTGGCAAAGGCAGATCTCTGAATGAGATCCTCTTGCACATAGCTTGCATGAAATACAGGATAACTGTTCTGCTCATGACTTGGAAGGTTTGATTTCACATTAGGTTTAGTGTATCTTCTGAAGACTTATCCATGTAATTCACCCCAGCAGTTGGAAACATCTCTGCTGTCCTTGCACAGATTTATCACTGACACCATTTGCCCGATGCTGGATGCTGCAGGAGCATCTATTGAGCAGAGTGCTGTGATTTGTGATTTGCCAAAGGGGATTTAGAGATGCAGAAATAAATGTGCCCTGCTCCATTAATAGCTAACAGCCTGCTGAGAGTATCCCTGGCAGCATGTGTGGTTTGGGAAAGGTCTGGCTGAACCTGGTGAGGAGCTGTTCTGTAGAACAGGACTGATCCTGTCCTGAAAAATTTTAATTAAAATAAATGCCCAGGAAAGAGCCAACTATTTGTGCTGTTGCTTCCTAAGCCTCATCCCTGTTAATTAAGCAGTGTGTCAGTGCAAGTGACCTACAGCTAATGCAACACCCAATTTGCATTTAAATTAAAAATCATATTTTTAAAATAAAGGTTTTATTAAGTCCTGTTTGTCTGTCTGTCCAGGCATACAATTATCAAGTGCCTCACTGTTTTTTATTGACTGGCGACAGCTCTAGGAGCCTGGATAACACAGGAGGTGTCCTCTCTCTCTCTCAGATGCTCTGACATGGCCAGATCCAGAGAAGTTTCGGCTGAGCCTCTGCTTCCAGAGCTCTGGTGCCTGTGCCCAGGCTGTAAAACCTTGGGACACTGCTTCTGACAGTGAAGGGCTCTCGGTGTCCTTCCAAGTGGGATGTCACTCTTGCATCTGGTGTTTTGCCTCCCTGTCTTGGCACTGTCCACAGCTGCAGAGGTCTGCAGCTCCTTGGTGGTGCTGGGGCCGTGCCAGTGACTTTCTGGAGAGGTTTTCCCTCTGCTGCTTCCCAATGCAGCACCCGCCCAGGTCAGTCGGGCTGCCCAAAGCAGCTACAATGTTCATGAGTGGGTTGTACAATGGCTGTCATGACCCCACAGTGACTTATGCTAAACCAGCCTGGGGAAAATGAGCATCAGGCTCTGCAGGGGCCTGGCTCCAGAGGGGACAGGGGCTTGCACAGTTGTTGGCTCCATGTGGCAGAGGGAACCTTAGACAGTAGGATGTGTTGCTCCTGTGTGGCTTCATGATGGGGATTACAGGCTTCATGTGGGGTCCCCCCAGTCCCTCACACTAAGCATCTGCCTGCAGCACCCACTGTGCTCATTCCAATGCTGGGGGATCCCCAAGGTCCTTAGTGAGAGTGTGGGACAACCTCTCTGGAGGATAAGGTCTGTCTGAGGGGATGGGATGGAAGCATTTCTGCTTAGTAGGAATCCCTCACTCAGCAGAGCCCAATAGCTCATTGAAACACTCTGGCAATGCTGCCTCTCTCCAAGGCAAGTCCTCTCAACCACACTTAGAGTCATGGTTCTGGTTCTTGTATTCATGTGTTCATGTGGTTCATGACAAGCAGCCTACATTCAAAAGTGAATCAGATCCTCATTCACTGGGGGCTCTCTCTTTCACACCCCCGTTTTTTTAATTTTAAGTATTGAGTCATAATAATGGGATCCTGTCTGAGCCATGCCATGCCCTACATGCTTGACACCAGCATTCTCACAGACTGGAGAGGTGCTGCTTGGCTTGTCTCTGGGGAGGATCTGGGAGCTTAGGCTGTGCTGGGCAGGTCTCTCCATGACAGCACCATTCATGGGATTTGAACTTTGGTGAACTACTGAGCAGGGGCTCAAATTACATGTGGAGGGCACATAAACACCCATAAATGCAGTGCCCTTGTTAGGGGAAGGTCAGGCCAGCCTCATCCAGACAGGTCTCTCAGTGGCTTGAGCCCTGCTGTACTGCGGTATCAGCAGTGACATGTCTCCCTGCTCCTGGATTTGGGGGGAAAGGGCCTCTGGAGGCTGCCTACCAGCCCCAGTTGCTGCACCCTGCTTGGCTCTCATGACTGTGGTGAGGTCCAAGGGCTGCCAGTGCTGCCGGCTAAAACATGTTGCCTCTGCCTCCAGTGTCACCAGGGCTGTCCCTATGGTGATGGTAGTCCCCTCTTGGCAGCAGGCACCTGGATCCTTGCTGTGAGCTCCTGGGCTGCAGACCCCTGGTTGTTGAGCTGGCACAACCTCATGGAGCCCAGCTCCTTCGGATACCTTTCGTCTCTCCAACACCATCAGACATCCTCTGGCCTGTTTTCATAGAGACTGAAGCAGCAGCATCTTGCCTGGCTCCATCCCCCTCCACAGCCAGCCTGCAGCAGCCATGCCACATGTGACCATGGTGCCTGGCTCACCCCATGCCATGTGTCTGCTGTGGGCTCATGGCACCAGGTCCTGCCCTGATGGATGTGGAACATTACTTGCATCATGCACAGTGGTGGCTTTCCCTCCCCTGGACTCTGTGGCCATAGAGCTGGCAAGATGCTGAGCTGGCTGAGGTGACATCAAGGTCCTCTAGTCCTCCCTGTGTCCACATCCCAAAGTTGAGATCCTGCGTTGGCCAGGATGGCCCATGGGCAGTGGTACCTGGCTCCTTGCTGCACTCCTGCCCTCCCTTTCAGCCTCTGCTTGTTCTGATTTCTTTCTTCTGGTTAAGGAATGCGAGGTTTTTGACAGACGCCTTTGCCATTATTCTTCTCTTAATGCTGTTGTTGTTTTGTGTTACTGTCAAATTGCATCTTCCTAAAGTCTTTCACCTCCTGTCAGCTGCAGATGAGGTGCATGAAAGGCTGAGTAATCTCCTGGCTCTATCTGGGGAAATTGCCTTTTATTATTGATAAGGCAGCACTGCCTTTGGAGGACACAACTCCACTGTGAGCTGGAGCAGGAGCTAGGGAGCAACGCTTGGCCCTGCCAGTGCCTGTGGGTGCTCCCAGGGAGGTCAACCTGCCCCTGGCCTGAGGAGGTGAGGAAGAGAACCAAGCAATGCTACAGCAAGGTGGGTCTGAGGCTGGGAAACTCTTGTCAGAGAGTGTCTTGCTCTCCTGAAGGAGAAGCCTGATGCAGGAAAGGGGCTGATCCTGCTTGGAGCATCCCAGCTTCTCCTGTGCCTCACAGGGAGCAGGGCATCCACCTTTCCACTTTGTGCTTGTTCCCATTGCAGGTGAGTAGTGGGGCACCTGGAGGCATGTGTCCACCTTGGCTCAAAGACAAGCCCTGTGAAGATGGGACAGTGGGCAAGGAAAATGTGCCATTCTGGCTGATTTGGGCTGGGGGCTGCTGTGGACAGAGGCGAGACGTCCGTGTCCACATCCAAGCTCCCATTTCATTCAATCCCCTTGGGTCCTGGTGAGGCATCAGGGGGAAAGAAATCTGGGTCATGGCAAAAACTCTCTCTGAACAATAAATATTTATGTGTGTTTACACTGTTCCTGCTCCTGGCTGCACAGGAGGGGCTGCGGTGCTCGGAGCAGTGAGTGTCCATACACATGTTGCAGAGTGAAGGTGTAGGTGTGCCAAGGTGACTGTGGGCCCCTCAGCCATGGGTGGCCCAAACGTGACTGGTTGTGGCCCTGGCTCCAGCTCCTGTGCCCGTGGCTCTGCTGCTGCTCTCGGAGGGTCTTGGTTTGTTCCTGCCCAAGGTTGGCACTGGGCCATTGCTCAACGGGGTACCTGGTCCCAGGAGCTGGAGATGGAGGAAAAGGGTAGAGGGTACTGGCTGGGAACGGAGCACACAGGGGAAGAACACTGCTCCTCTGAGCACTAGCATCCCCTTTCCAGGGTGGATCTCGAGCCACCAAGCAGCTCCAGTCACACTTCACTCCATGAACCATCTCACCTTTGCA
Source organism: Trochalopteron elliotii (assembly GCA_024734555.1). Taxonomy (NCBI): domain Eukaryota; kingdom Metazoa; phylum Chordata; class Aves; order Passeriformes; family Leiothrichidae; genus Trochalopteron; species Trochalopteron elliotii. Next base: position 80,140 of record JANPWX010000610.1, on the reverse strand, counting down.
AAGTGACTGACACTTCCCATAATGTGCTAAAATGTCCTTGGCACCAGAACAGTTCCTGCAGCGTGGTTCAGCTGGTGTGACCTGTTTCTTCCCCCAAAGCTCTGTACAACAGACCAGACAATGCTGGACTGCTGCAGAACAAGAGGAGCAGGGCATACCCCACTCCCAGGTGTGGGAAGTGGCAGCTCGGAGATCCATGAGGCACAGGGCAGGTGGTGCATTCCGGGATGCAGCTTCACAGGAACTGCCTGGATCTTCCCATACTTATTTATACCCTCCCTTGCTGCTCAGGAGTGTGGCCAATGTTCAGCTGTTCCTTTAGCCTTTCTCTCAGGCAGCCACATAGGGAATGGCCCACAGTGGGCACAGGGATGGCACCCCTGGTGTCAGTGCTGCATCCTGGGGCCCTCCACCAGGACCTCTTGCCACCACTGGTACATGTCACAAACTGCGTTAACCTTGCTTTGTGGGTGCTGTGGAGCAGGACAGACTGATGGTCCCTTGAGCTCAGCATCCAGCTGCCCAAACAGGATTCAGTTGTGGATCCAGGCTCTTTGCAGCACTGAGTTCATTGTGCACCCATGAAGGTCATTCCCTTGGTATGGGCCTCCTCCTGCTTGGCTGGTGGAAGTACAAAGTCCAAGGTGGTCCATATCCCAGTGGTGTTGTGAGCAGAGTCCCTAGGCTGGGAAGGGGTTGAGCGCTCTGTGCTAGTGCCCTTTGGTGATGAATTGGGCAGAAAACTGCCGAGTCAACACAAGCCCAGCAAAGCACTCTTGTTGGAAGCCACCGTAGCAAGTGTTACTATTTTGCTGATAAATCTGATTTTTAAATGAGCTGCATGTCAGACTGGTAAATAATGCATCTCGTAAATGAAGAGAGCTGGAACCAGGCTGGAGCAAGCAGCTGGTGCTGCAGGTACAGCAAGTCCTGCACAGTAGAGAGACCAATGGCAGCAGCTCTTGGGAGCACATTCCCTGCACTGCTTCTCAAATTGCTTTTTAAAGTCTTCAGTTCCCACAGCACATTCCATGAGCTGTTCCCATAACCATAAATCCAGGAGTAGCACTGATAGGAGCAAAAATGTTTTATATATATTAACTTTAGAGCGTAATAGGGAGAGCAGGAGGCTCTTGGGGCAACAGCCCTTGGGAGAGATGGATCTTTCTCATTTCAGGAGCATTTGCAGCCATATCAGAGTCATTCTGGTGGTCTTCTTGCTCCAGATCCTGGCAGACAGCTTTTCCTAGCCCCTTACCACCAAGACTCGAGTAGAACAGGTTGTTAATTATTATTAAAAGTCTCAGGAGCTGCACAGTACTGTGTGCTTCCTACTTGCCCAGAACAGATGGGGCAGAAACTCCTTGAGGTCTCAGATACGTGTGGCTTTGCACTGGATAAAACTCCCTTTTATCTCTAGCTTTTTATGGGGAAGCCCAGTTCTGAGTGGGCTGTGCTGAGGTGTGGGGGTCTGTCCTGGGTGCAGCCCTGAGCACAGTGCTGTGATCTGAAGGGCAAGAACTTCAGTTCACCATGGCTGATCAGTCTTGAAAATCACTTGTGCTGAGGGCTGTCACTGGCTGCTCGTGGCACATTCCTGTGGTAAGTCAAATAGAGATAGTGCTAAAGGTAATCCTGCCTCCAATATTTAGATGTTTTATATTCAGATATAAACAGATGTTTCACGTTTCTTTGGGTGCAGCAGCCAGAGAAGACACCTGTGCAAGGGAAGGATTTGGAGTCAAAAAGCACTTGGATGGCATAGCAGCCGGAGTGCATCCCAATGAACAGATTTCCTCAGGGCTGCAGGCGAGTAAACCTGGGGCAGATCCCAGTTTGTTTTGTAAGTCCTGTCACCATCACATCTGGTGGGGACCTGGGACCTTCTGCAAAGCAGGAGCATTGGCAGAGAGCAGCACCATTGCAAACACCCCAGGGGTGGGGCTGGAGCTTGGTTTGGTGGCAAAGCTCCAGGAACCATGACTTCCCAGGAAGTCTGTTACCCATCACTGGAACAGACAGTGGCACAGGCTGCTCAGAGAAGGTGTGGCTGCCCCATCCCTGCAAATGCTCAAGGCCAGGTTGGACAGGGCTTGGAGCAACTTGGTCTAGCAGAAGGTGTCCCTTCTCGTGGCAGGGGGTGGAATGGAATGAGCTTGAAGGTGCTTCCAGTGCAAACCATCCTGCAGTTCTACGATCTTGGGGTAGGCTGCAAGGAGCAGAGTTAGTCAGTGATGAATTATGTGCTATCCGAAGCAATTACTGACCAACAAAGTGCCTTGAGGCAGCCTACTGAGCCTGCCTGCGGGAGGGATGTGAAACCAGTACAATGGGCTCCTTGAACACTGCTGAATGTGTAGGGAAGAGTTAATGGCTAATTAAAACTCTGGATTATTTCCAGGAGCAAACAAAAGGCAATAGTCAAGGTGCTTGTGAACTGGTGTTAAAAGACAAATTCTTCATTGCCAATCCAACTACCAAGTCGTTCAGTTAAACTCTGCAGCAGATCTCCCACTAAGGTAATTTTCTGCTTCTCTGGCTTAATTCTATTCATCTTTTAGAGGGTAATTAGCATCACTTGGTGGTTTTTTATGCCCAACTAATTGCACCTTGTTTCAAGAGTGAAAGTTAATGCCTCTCCATGTAGGTTAGTGCAGCAATTTACAATGAGGGCTGGGGCCAGGCAGAGGTGTGGACCAGGGGCACCATTGCCGCCGCCGCTGCTGCTGCTGCCAGAAGGCTGGTGCTTGCTCCAGTGCAAAGATTCCCCAGTTTTCATTTGAGCTCTTTTCTGGATGCTGGGGCTAGCACCCGTGAGCCCACATAGCCAGTGGCTGCCTTTGCTACTCAGCAATGGTCAGAGTGGTGCAGGATAGACCTGATTGCGCCAGGCAATGTGTGGCAGCAGAAGGATGCCACCATAGTCATATGTGCTTTCAGAGTCATAGGGGACAGTGACAGAGCTGTCACCTGCCACACAGGCAGAGGGACTCAGTCAGGACCAGCTCTAGTGCCACCAGAGGGGCAGAGATGGCTGGCTGTGGCTCTATAGGGGGCAGTGGTGTGGCCCTACAGGGAAGTCCTCCTCTGGGATAGTCATTTTTTGGTAATATCTGTGGGTCAAGACTCCTGCTACAGCAGCATTTATCAAGTTGTTCTTTGCTCAGTAGTGTCCTGCTGTTGCTGCTTCTGAAGGATCATGGAATCACAGAATGATTTGAGTTGGAAGTGACTTTAAAGCTCATCTCATTCCACCCCTGCCATGAGCAAGGACACCTTCCACTAGACCAGGTTGCTTTACCCTGGCCTTGAACACTTCCAGCGGTGGAGCACTTCCAGGATGGCTGTTTGACCTCCTTTCTCTGCAATGGCCAAGGCCTTTTCTGGGATTCCTGTGCTGAAATCACACCCTGACCAAACCCAACACCAGCGCCTCTGGGGCAAAGGTCTGGACTTGCGCCAGACTGCCATTGGCAGAGCTCAGACAGCAAACAGTGCCCAGCAAATGGCAACCAGACACTGTGTTTGGAGGCCTCATTTATGAACCTGCTGATGAGGCATCAGTGACTTTGATAATGTCAAGGACTAGAAAGCAAATGCTTCCACTATAAATCTTGTCTGCTTTAAAAGTAGGTTATGCTTTCAAAGTGCTTTAGTTCTTAGGAATTTTATATTTTGATGTCAATTGTAAGACAAGTAATTGGATGGGGAGAAGGTTGTTACTGGAACCTGAGATTAAAGGCAGGATTTGAAATGCTGTGTTGTGCGCAGGTGGGTGTTTTTGTTCACTGCAAATGCGACTCTGGAGGTTTTGCAGGCCCCATTTGTGTTTGAAGTCATGGAAGCACAGCATATCCTGAGCTCGAAGGGATCTGCATGGATCAGCTCCTGGCCCTGTACAGGAGAACCCCAAAGCCCACCCAAACACTTCTGGAGCTCTGGCAGCCTTGGGACAGTGACCATTCCCTGGCAGCCTGTTCCAGTGCTTAACCACCCTCTGGGGGAAGAACCTTTACCTAATACCCAGCCTAAACCTCTCTGCATTCATGGAATGGCCCTGGCAGAGAAGACCACTCTCCCAGCACCTGTCATGCCTGAGATACTCATCCACAGAGTGGTGTGTCCATGGAGGAAGCGGCTCCAGACCTGGGCTTAGTCCTCCCTGGGAGTGTGTTGTTTTAATCTCACTGAGCACTTTATATTGAAGTTATCAAAAGTTCTTTCTGCCCATGCTGGGGGATACTTGGGCTGCTTCTAGCAAAAACTCTGCCTCCTCCTGCCCTCATTCACGCCTTCCTGCCTAGGGAAGGAGTTTCCCATATCTCATGAGCAACGTTTCCCTGGTCTGCCCCTTTCCACATGGCAAGCTGCGCTACTGTGAGCTGGCACCAAGGTGAGGTGAGCATGAGCTGGCTGAAACCAAGCCCTCCCTGTGGGGCTGCAATCCCAGAACCCCTGGACATGGAGCATAGCTCCAACACCATGGCCATGGATTTCCCTGAAGGGATGAAGCAGCACTGGTTGAAGTCCTGGGGCACTCTCCGGGGAATTGCTCTCCCTGTGCTGTGCTCTCACCTGACGGGTACCCTGTCCCAGAGCTCCATGCCCAGCCTGCCTGAGCTGAGAGGAAAATGGGCTCAGTTTAATGACAAGACTTAAGTATTCCAGCCTTAAACTTTCTGTAAACCAGCGGCTGCTGGACAGGTAAGCTGGACTCCTGTGCCTAATGTAGATTGATAGCAGATCAGCTTTTCTGTCTTAATTTGCCTATGACCTAGAGAATTAGCAGAGAGGATCTGTTATCCTGCCAGTGCACTAATGGCTCTGGCAAGAGAAGGGCTCCCCAGGGAAGCAATGGTATTTGCTAACCTTTCCCTGGTTTGCTTTACATAATAACACCCTCCTCCAAATGTCCTCGGCGTGACTGGCCATTCCCCTTTGCCTGCATGTGCCTTGATATTTCACTTTTTAAATTTCAAGACGATTGCACAGTACAAAAAGGTGCTGAACGCCTCATGTCATTCATCTTCCCTCTCCCTTCAGAGGCTATTCTTAGCCACACCATCAGTTTGACAACTCAAAGGGAGGTCCTTTTCCATGTCAAGTTCTCTAAAGATTTCCTGTATCCATAGGTTCAGCTAGAAAAGAAAAACAACCTGAATCTGCCTGCCAGTCTGCCATTCAGCTCCCTGGTTTTCTCCAAAATGGGTTGTAAGGCTGGGAGCATAGTAGAGACCCTCTCCAGGGGCATTTCTAAAGGCAGTGGGACAACTGAGCACACAATGTGATGAGGATCAGGCAGGACACTCCAACGACACACTGTCCCAATGAGTGTCACTGCAAAATATCGTGGAGTAGCCTTGGAGCAAAGGACCTGGGGGTGCTGGTGGGTGAGAGCTAGATATGCACCAGCCACATATGCTGGGACCCAGAAAACCCCCTAGTCCTGGGCTGATTGCACAGTGTGGGCAGCAGGGGAGGGGGGGATTCTGCCCTGCCCAGGTGAGACCCCACTTGCAGAGCTGCTTCCAGCTCTGGGAGCCAACATCAGAAAAATGCAGAGCTGCTGGAGCAAGTCCAGAGGAGGCCACAGAGAAGCTCTAAGGGCTGGAGGCCCTCTGCTCTGGATCCAGACTGGGAGAGCTGAGGATGTTCGGCCTGGAGAAAAAAATGCTCCAGGGAGGCATCGTAGCCCCTTCCAGGGCCTAAAGGGGCTCCAAGAGAGCTGGAGAGGGACTTTGGAAAAGGGCCCACAGTGACAGGGCGGGGGGAGTGGCTCCCCACTGTCAGAGGACAGGGTTAGATGGATTTTGGGAAGGAATTCTTGGCTATGAGGGTGCTGAGGCCCTGGTACAGATGTCCATCCCTGGAAACGTTCAAGGCCAGGCTGGATGGGGCCTGGAGCAACCTGGGATAGTGGAAAGCGCCCCTGCTCATGACAGGGGGTGAAACAAGATGAGCTTTTGGGTCCCTTCCAACCCAAATCATTCTGTGATTCCACTATAATAGAAAGTTACTTCTAGCTTTATTTGTAAAAGGAAATGTGAAAATCCTCTGTGATAATTCAGACACCTTGACTTTAGTCATCTTGAGGACAAAATCAATGGTTTCCCAGGCTATGAGTGCTGGAATTTTTTTAACAGAGTGTATTTTGGTTGGGGGTTTTTGTGGGGTTTTTTTTGTTTGGTTTTTTTGGTTTGGTTTTGTTTTGTTTTGTTTGTTTTGTTTGTTTGTTTTGTTTGTTTGTTTTGGTTTGGTTGGGGTTTTTTTGTTTTGTTTTGTTTTAATTAATAATAGCCTTAACCTTTTGCATGTGTGATTTCCTGCACTGCTGAAATACCTCACCAGGTAAAAAATGTCCCTGTTCAGCTGACCGTAAACAGGTAGTGCTGAGATCTTCTGCATGATGTAAAGTGCTTTTGGTAATTCAAGAATAAACCTAAGCTGGGGCAGGAGAGCAGGTTACCTAGCAAATGCTGGAAAAGAAGAGGAGTCTCATAATCTGCAGCCATGAGACCAGGAATTCAATCAGAAATTTTACCATCTCAATTGCTTGGGCACAACTTCATGTTCCCAAGCTATGCAGGTTAATGCACAGCTGGAGAGCAAAAGCTGTCATGCTTGCACAAATGTGGAAGTAAATAAAACTTGGTTCTGGTCTATTTTTACTTTTCTCTCCATCCCTGGCCCCTGGGGCAACCTCACAGGCAGCTGTCCTTGCCCTGCTCCAGCAGGTGCAGGATACTCCTGCCTGCTTGTATCTCCATTCCATCTGCACCTCCATCCTGCCCATGCATTCATCCTGCCTCTGTCTCCATATTGCCAGACATGGTCTTACAGAACAGGCAGCAACAATGGCAGACCTTGCTCCTCCTCTAGACCCAGAGATTGCCTTTTCCCTCCAGCAATGTCTTTGGGAAGGTTTTTTGCAGTGACGTTGTCCCCGTGAATGTTGGTATCACCCCAGTAGCAGGTGCAAGGTGCCACCTGCCAGGACAGTGCCTGCAGCCAGGCTCCTGCCAAGGACAGGGATGGGGAGGGTGGTGTCACCAATGTCCCCGTGCCAGCTGCTGGATAATAACTGTCTGCTCTGGTTCATCTGACAGTGCTCCAGAACAGACTGCACCTTCCCTCAAAGAGCTGACTGCAGCTGGCAGCCCTTCATTTCTCAGGCTTAAAAATAGTCACAGGCATTATAAACAACCTTGCATGGAACACAACAGAAAACTCTCTGTGTTCCTTGTGGGAACAAATGCTCTTATCTCTTTTCTGTGCTTGGTTGACTGCTCTGTGCAGGAGAGAGGCATGAATGATACAGCACATCCAGCACCCTGCCTTGTTTAAAGGAAATTATCTATTTATTTATTTTTGTTTCTGTGATGTTCCAAATTCTTCAGGAGAACCAGGATGAAGCAGCAGCTCAGCAATCACTGGAGAGTTGTTTGGAGACGGGTACCCACCAGCCTCTGTGCTTTCAAAAAAAATCTGCTGACAGAGAACAGACTTCGGCTCTTTCGCAAGAGCACCTTCCAAATCCAAGGGCTGTCTGGCAGACTCACGTTAATAAACACTTGCACATTAACAGTTAAGAAGTTTTTATCTTCTGCTAAAAAGGTATGAATTACGCAGCAGGAAAATACATGAGTTAGTGGTGTGTAAGGAGCTTGGAGCAGCCCACAGATCCACTGTGCAGAGGTGCTGCCAGACCTGGTGTTCTCCTGTCTCTGCCAGCCCCATTCCGGCTGGCAGCAAGTCCGCGCACAGGCTCCTGTCCCGGTTTGGTGCATGCCGGTTCCCAGGCTGGCCTCAGAAGTCTGTGAGCATGTCTGGCTCTGCTCTCCCTGGGAAAGGAACAGCTGCTCATGCTGGCCCTTGCTATGCCACCAGCTTCACCACATCGGGCTTTCCCCACAGAGTGGAGACAGTGAAAACCAGAGCCACGTTAGTTTGCTGTAATAAGGCATTTTCTGTAATCCTTCAGAGCCCTCCCTTCACTGCCACAGGCCAAAGCTCTTGGTAGTGGCTTTAAGCCTGGCAGTAGGTTTGTTTTTTGGGGACCTGACTATATGGGTTGGGTGGCTCATCCTACCCATGTGCTACAGCTGCGGCAGCATTGCCTTACCGACCTTGTTCCCTAAATCAGCTGCTATTTAGGCTTTGTTTATAGCTCTGCTTAACAAACTGAGTATTGCATGTAAAGGTTCTTATTTATTTTTTGGCAGACTGGTGTCTGCTAAATTCCAGTTGGAAATGAGTTGTGGGAAGATCAGGCTGTTTGCAGAAGCTTTCTCCTAAAACAATGGAACAGGACCAGGGACACAGAACTCATGCACCCCATGGCACTGCCCTAGGAATGAGGGACAGCAATTAACAAAATTAACTTCATAGAATCATGAAATAGTTTGGAATGGAAGGGCCCTTGAAGCTCACTCCCTCACCCCTGCCATGGGCAGGGACTCCTTTACCAGGCCAGGTTGCTCAGCACCATACAGGATTCTGTGCCACAGCTCCCAGGTCCTGTTGTGCCACTCACGCCTATGATGCTCTCCTGCTTTATGCACACAGTAAATCCTGAAAGATTTCCTGTCTTTTTTCCCTTCCTTCTCTCCATGCATAGCCCCTGAACAGCCACCTCTCTGCCTGACGCTGTGTATGGAATTTTTACTGTATTTTAATGCACATTTTGACAGGGATTGTGAAGGCCCAAGGGTGACAGAGATATTAATTGCACACTGAATTTTCCACTTATTACTAGGACAAAGCTTCCCATGAAATAATTCATAAGTGGAAGAGATGCTGAGGAAACTCCTTCTCCAGAATAGTGTCCAGGCTCCCATGAGCTGAAGGAGAGAGATGCAAATAAGCAACAGGCAAACATTTTGGCATAGTTTTATTTTCTCCCAGCACCACTATGATCTATAAGCCATAACAGGCAGATCTTTCCAAAGAAGCTATAAGAACTCATTGACATTCATGCTGTTAAATCATGTGGCAGCAACAGTGCAGCAGCAATAATACCCAACGAGTTTTGGTATACTGAGCTCACATCCCTAGAGGTTCCAGCTCTGTCAGCTGGACTGATAGGTGATGGACAAGATGCTCTGCTCCTCTTGTCTCGCTCGGGCTTGTCTCCCACCGATCCAGCCACTGCTGTTTTCCATCAGTCTGCATATCTCAACCAGAGGCTGTGCTCTGGGAAAAACCTTGCTGCTCTGTTTACCCGTGCAAGCCAATCCTCGGAACCTGCTTCATGGCACCAGGCATCATTCAACATGAACCTGCAGTTAATTACATGTTCTTGCTAAAATGAGTAGCCTACATTCTGATCGCTGTAATTGCATCCTAACGAATTTTTGTGTCAGCTTGTTACATGCAACTTTAGTGTTCTGTAAATATCAAATTAAGCTCATCATTCAGTCTTGAGGTGCCTGAGGCACAAGTACTCCACAACCAACCTCCTGAATGGACAAGGCTGGACTTGATGACCTTGGAGGTCTTTTCCAAATTTAATGATTCTATTATTCTATTCTAAAGTTATTCCAGGAGCTCAGCCGGGAGAGGGCTCAGTGCCAGACCTTGCCAGGGATATAGTTGGGCTCTGCTGGGCAAACAGTGGGGTGTGGCTCCAGTGCCAGACCAGTGCTGGGCGCCCTTGTCATCGGCCCCAGCTGCTGGAAAACTCTGCTGATGTTCTGCCAGTCCATGGAAGGGGCTCCTGAAGAGTCAGAGGAGAACCTACAAAACCATAAATTAACCTGGCAAACAGAAAAGTGTAATCCTATTGACTTCAGTGAGACTTAAAAACAAACAGTTCTGTTAACTATTAATTGTAATAATTGAACAAGATCAGAAGCCCATCCTGGGCTCTATGAAGAAAACTGAAGCTTCCACAAAAGTTACCAAAATGATGCCATGCTCGCATTACGGCTCTTTACAGAACACTACTTATTGTCAATGTTTTTCATCTGTGCTACCAAAGTACAAATGATAGCTCCCTACAAAACTGTGCATGTTAGTTAACGTCATTAAATCCTAAAGGATTAGTCAGCTGTTCCTCAAAGTTACATGGCTTGGAAAATGATTTTCTAATATGCAAACTTCAAAGGAATTTTGAAATCCTGCAGTGTAAGCAAGACAGACAAATGTTAATCCACTGGAGTGCTGCTTAATGGCCTGTTTAATTTTCGCCTTGCTTGGTCTCTGTAAGCAGCTGGACATGAAGGCTGCTTGCCATTCAGCTCTCTCTTGTACCACCCCACTCATTGAACACAGATTCCTCTTCCACATGGATGACAGTGCATGCAGATATGGCCATGTTCCTTTGTCCTTTCCCCAGCCTAAAATTATGCACGGACACTAACCCACCTGGGGAGGGACCGCCCAGGCCTACTGGCGGGTGATCACCGACTCTTAGAATGGTTTGAGTTGGAAGGGACCTAAAAGCTCATCTCATTCCAAACCCCCTGTCATGGGCAGGACCCTCTAGCACTATCCCTGGTTGTTCCAAGCCATGTACAACCCGGCCTCGGACACTTCCAGGGAGTGGGGCAGCCACAGCTTCTCTGGGCCACCTGTGCCAGGGCCTCAGCTCGCTCACAGGGAAGAACTGCTTCCTAATACCTAACCTAATTGTTTCCTGTTTTAGTTAGTGTTAGGGAGCATAGGGAGTCTGCCTGCTCAGCATGTGGAATTGGGAACCCACTATCACACAGGTTCGGTGGGGACTACCCTGAGCCAAATAAATAATGCTATTAACTGTGAAGCAATGAAGGAATTAAACGTTTTGCTACATTTTGACAGCACAAAGAACTGAAACTCACAAATTAATTAAAGTTCACAGCCCCCCTGTGTGATGCAGAGATAATTGCTCAGTTCACGGTTCATGTGGGATAAGAGGGAAAGGGATGTGGCACTGTGGTATCAGCTCTGTAATGTAATAGAAGAAGCTCAAGTCAGCCCCAAGAAGCTTCTCCTGCCTCCCCTGCATCTCCTGGGGCTCACAGGGAACTGGAGGAGTTGGGCTTGTGCGCTCCGGTGCTGAGTGGAGTCTGGACAGAGACCCCTGGCTCTGGTCCCATCCCACTGCCTCTCCCTATTAAGCCCTGCAGCATCAGCCATGTTCTGCCAGGACACTCAGATGAATCTTGGGATCCCCACTCATAAGTGTTGGAGGATGTTTCTGTAATGGAGACAGCTAGCAGTAAAGTCAGCAATCCAGGCTGAATAATGTATTCACTGCTGCGTTATCAGCTGAGAAACCTGTTAGTAATAAAAATATATGAGAAGAAGCAAGAGCACACAAACGTTGAAAGGGATGAGGGCATTCTCGAGGATGACACTCAGGCAGGCCCAGCGTGAGTCTGGGTGTCAGACACATCAAAAGGCTGCTGTATGAAAACATTTTGGTATGTTTGACATGCGGGGAGCACAGTTTTGCCTTAGAGATGTTATTTCATTCACCTAAAAATAAAAACCATCACACCATACTCTGGAGACCAGTGAAAGATCCTGACATTGGACTCAAGGATCTCAAAAGTCTTTTCCAACCTAAATGATTCTCTCTTCTTCCAAATTAAGCAGCAGGATGAGAGGAAATGGCCTCAAGTTGCACCAGGGGAGGTTTACACGAGATACTAGGGAAAATTTCTTCACCAAAAGGGTTGTCCATCACTGAAACAGGCTGCCCAGGGCAGTGGTGAAGTAACCATCCTTGGAGGGATTGAAAAGATGTGTACGCACGGCACTTGAGGACAAGGATTAGTGGTGGCCTTGGCAGTCCTGGGTTAATGGTTGGACTTGACGGTCATAAAGGTTTTTTCTGACCTAAATGATTTCATGATTTTATGATTCCTGACCTTTATGTCAGTAACAGATAGTGTCCAAACCCACAGGAGCCATCTATCAACAGGACATACTCTTTTTTTTTGCAAAACTGGTTTTGAGGGCTGACAGTGAAAGATGAAGCACTGTGTACTCCCTCCCCTCCATCCTTTGGAGAGGTTGAGCCCAGCAGTGGGAGTTAAGAAGTGATATCTGTAAAACAGATGCATCAGCAAAGAAAAAAAGTCTCTGCTTTACGAGAGGGAAATTAACTTTGACATCTTAATTATAAGTCAGAGGAAAGGTTGGTGCTGGAACGGTGAGCTTTGAAAATTATCATATTGTCATTATTCAATAATGGCTACAAAGAAGCCACCTCTAAATGATAACGATGGAGTACAATGGTAAACCTATGAATCTTCTCTTAGATCCCATTTACTCCCCAACTGTCCTTTGCTAATAACTTATTAACAAAACCCAGCAATATTAATCAGATTTTGGCTACAATTGATGCCTTGGAAGGCTGACCTGAAACAGAGACTGGACAGAGCTAGAGAGTAAAGTAGGTATTTATTGAAAGGCCTCCAGGATCCACCCTGGGCAGGACAGGAGCCCGACCAAGGCTGCGCCCCGGGTGGACCAAGAATAGTCACAAAAAATGGCATCCCGGTCATGAGGTCTCACACTTTTATAAGTTATGGTCCATTTGCATATTGGGGTTTAATTGTCCAATTACAGCTTCAGATAGTGAGGTCTCATCCTTCTTGTTCCTCCCTTCAGTCCACTGTTGTTTATGCTTTTAGGCTTGAAAGGTGTCGTTGGTTCTCTGCAGAAAAAGGATTTGTTTTGTCTCCCTGCTCTGTGAAGAGAGCTTACTGCCATTTAATATGAGGCTCAGAACTACATCCCTAGGCAGCACAGAATCTGCAAACATGAAAACTAAAACTTAAGGCATCACAATGGCATGTGTTGCTGTACAAACACTGCCAAAAGAAAAAAGAATCTAGAAAAACTCTTTCCCTGTGTTTAGAGCAATAATTTAATAACTGAATTATAGGACAGGAGCTCCAGAATTATGGATGTCATAACATAGTGGGACAATTTTTGTCTGGCTGATACAGGAGGAAAAAAATAACAAAAAATAGCATAGAGAAAGGTGTCTCAGCGGTGTTTTGGGGAGAACATTGACATTGGTACATAAGCTCCAGTTCTGAGACTGCCTCTGCAATGTGCTGAAAACCATGGTGAAAGGGAGGAACCCAATCCAGAACGGGACACAGTGCAGTGGGAAGACACCGACTTATTTCTCAGTGCATGCTCAGCTGTGGCACTTCTCAATAAGAGTGTTGTGGAAGTCACAGAAAATAAGGAGACTTTTACATCTCAAGCAGCTCTGGGTGAGTTGCCATGTACAGCCCCAGCCCAAGCTAACTCTGAACCCCAAAGTTCTGTCTATATTGTAGCCACAGCTGGGTGACCTCTGCCATGAGGTGAACTTTCTTCTGTCAGAATGTGTTATTCTACTTCTTGTACTAAAATGTAAATTAACTTAAAGCCTTTGTAAGCAGCTTATTCAATACAGCTGAGGCTGTAAAAAATGCTCTCTGTAAAACTTTTATCAAAGTTATTTTGTGCTATAATTGCAATCTGTGATGTGTCTGGATTTTCCAAACAGCAAATAATTCTGCATGTATCTTGGTTCCTTTGATAATATTTTTTATGACAGACCTACTAAGACTTTAGCTACATTATTAACATTCAAAAATAAGAATGAGGACAGTCTTTTCTAAATAAGTCTGCGTAAACCCTTGCATGCTGCTGCCTTAATATGAGTCATGGAAAGACAAGGAATGTATTAATCATATAGATGTGTACAAGTAACGTAACCAGATCTGCACGAGCTGTTGCTCAGAATAAGGAAGACAGTCGTCCTTCAGCTGGGCAAGGCTGATCTGTTCAAATGAGGCTTTCTGGAAGGTTCAAGCAGTTGGAAGACTGACAAAGTGACAAGTCAGTGATGTCAATAGCAGTCTAAGAAAGCTTGGCTGTGTCAGTCTGAAATCACACCTGGAACACCAGGGGGCGATCCCAGAAGACAGATGCACACACAGGTAACCCTAGTGCTCCCTCCAAATGTGGGGGGGCGGGGGGAAGGAGACTTGTTTTTCACTTCCTAACATTCCACTGCTCCTTCTTCATCCTCTTTTCTGGAAGTCATGAGAATTGTTAGTGTGTTGTTGCAGTTCAGACCCCCTTTTCTCTGTCAGTAGGGCTGGTGGCACTGAAGAGTGGAAGACAATGCCTCAGTCCTCTGTCACTGGTTCCAGTCCACTCAGGTATTTCAAGGTGTCTATGAAAGACAAGCTCATATCTCATGTGCAGGACTCAGGCTGGGAGGCAATGACTGACAGGAGTGGGCATCAACTCTGAAGAAAATGGATTTTCCTTTTACATTCTCCAGAGAAATGCGTGCACAGACACAGAGGGCTGGTAGTGTTACTCTATGAGCTTTGACTGGTCCTCCTTGTTTCCCCAGCTGCTCAAGCAGCTGATATTCAGTGAAGAGAGAGAAAGTGTCTGCTGAAAAGGAGCAGGAGTCAGAGAGGATCTGGGGATTACTTTTATGAGACAGAGGCTGGGACAGGCTTTTGGACCATGCCAGCTATCCCAAATCCCTGTGAACAGGGTTATAAAACTTGACAAGGCTGCTACAGATCTTTCAGATCCTATTAAAGATGTAAAACCACTGACAGAAACGAACCACTTACAGACGCTAGCTCACTGCTGGTGAAAGAGGCTGACAGCAAGGGGAAGGTCAAGTAAAGGATTTTAGTGGGTGATGATCAGAAACATACCCATATGAGGAGAAATGGCTCAATGGATGGTAAAAATGGTAAAACATCACCAAATCAACAGCTTCTGTCATTCTTAATAAATGGATGACTAGTGTACTTTGCCAGTCAGTCCCACACGTAGAGGAGACTTGGCCTGTGACACCCATTAGCCAGGGCCTTATCCCAGCACAGACCATTCCCAGTCATTAAATTTAGAGCTACAAAGTGACCAAGACACAGGAGCATCTGTCTTATGAGGAAAGACTGAGGGAGCTGGGCCTGTTCATGCTCAAGAAGGGATGACAAAAGGGGGACCTCATCCATGTCTGTAGGTGTTTAAAGGAGGGCTGCCAAGAAGATGAACCAGGCTCTGCTTGGTGGTGCCCAACAATAGGACAAGAGGCAACGGGCAGAAAATGATGCACAAGAAGTTTCATCTGAATATGAAGAAGAACTTCTTTATATGTGTGTGAGTTATGCAGCACCGGAACAGATTGCCCAGAAAGCGTGTGGAGTCTCTCTCACTGGAGTTAATGAATGGTCTCTACACAATCCAGTGCTATGTGATCTGGTATGACCTTGATGAAGCAGAGAGGTAGGACCAGATGACTCACTGTGGTCCCTTTCAACCTAACCCATTCTGTAATCCGTGATTTTGTAATTCAGCAGCAGTGGCTCTGCCATTGCACCTCCCTGACAACGGTCCCCTGGTCCTGTCACGCTCGGTCCTTGCTTCCTGAATACCTCAGTCCTGCTTGCCTCTCTCAGCCATGCATTTTACTGATTTTCTCCAGCCTTGTTTATTCTTCAAAGCATTAAGCTCTAGATCTAGACTTAAACACTCCATTACTACATTTAGGCTCTAAATCCAATATGCAGACTTCAAACCCATGCTGTAATTCTGTACAACCGCGTGACTCTCCACTCAGTGTTTGAGTGGGACTTTATCCCTTCTTTGCATTCATTGGCTTCAGTGGTGCTTGATCACATCATCTGCATCCCAGAGCGAGTAGTGGAGGGGTATTTGCATAGGCTGCTTCTTTATTCACATTGACAAGTCCTCTTAGTTCATCTCGTTAACTCTGCTGCAGCATCCCACCAGACTTGGAGCAGGCACATGTGGAGCAATCTCTGTAGGGTTTTTTTTATAATTATTATTTATTCTGGAAGTTTTGACTCCTGTGGGTGAGGCACAGAGGAAACAGCAAAGACGATGAAAAGTGCTTGAGAGTATATTACTGTATATCCTTTACATCCCTGCATGACACCTGCTCTCAGAAATTATTCCCCATTTCAGAAGTGCCTTGTTTATTGTTCTTCTCTCCCTCCTTTCTTTTTTTTTTTCTTTCTTTTTTCTGGCCAGCTTGAGGATAACTGAACACTACTGTCATTGTACAAAGCAGTACAACACAGGTCAGGAGCAGACTCATCCCTTGCCCAAGCTTTTAACCTGTTAGTAGTTGTTTGTGTCAAACAGACAAACAAACCATTTTGTTTGTCAGTTTTTTCTCATATTCTCTGTCGCAGGGTTACAGAGCCTCCTTCAACTGAGGTGTCTTTCACTTCATGAGTGTTAGTTTAAAAGGATTTGTGATGTTTCAGGTGCAAGATGTTGTTGAATATGCAGCTGGAAAATTGAAGCATACAGAGGATCTGTATTTACTGTCTGACATACTATAAAATTTTGGTTGAAACATCTAAAATTCCCAGATCAACACTCTTGCTGTTTACAGGATTATTGAGGAGACATTCAACACCGATCTCTGCTCTCTGGTGACCAATGATAGCACTGAGGGAACAGCATGGAGCTGTGTCAGAGAAGGTTTAAGCTGGATTTTGGGAAATGGCTCTTTTCCCCCGAGGGTGGTTGGGCACTGAAAAGACTCCCCAGGGCAGGGCAGTTGTCATGGCCCCAAGGCTGCCAGAGGTCAAGGAGTGTTTGGACAACGTTCTCAGGCACATGTAGGATTTTGGGGTTGTCCTGTGCAGGGCCAGGAGTTGGACTTGATGATCATATTCTATGATTATCTGATTCTATTGTGTGCCATGATCAGTAGTTCTGCATTGCTCAAGAATGGTTATGTATTTTTGAAAGAGGAGCAAAGAAGAACATACCACGGTGTGGATGCTATTCCTGCTGGTACTGCCTCTCATTTGCCTGCTGTGCTGATGTGTTTATAAAATACAGGCAAATTTATGGTGCAGCTTTGCATCAGTGAAGCACGCATTGATCCCCATCTACAGCCTGCTGTGTTGATACATCCTCCATTCCCAGGTGAGGAGCACAGACACCAGGGATTAGTCAGCCCAGGGCGACAAAGACTTCTCTTGAGGCTTGGGTTTATTTTCTAAGCCTTACAAAACTTCCTGGCAAGGTCTGGCTCCATGGCAGGTTCTGCTCCTGTACAAGTTAATTTATGACATGTTTAAAAGTTTGCCTCCAGAGAAATGTATCTTAGGGTCACACAATTTTCAAATAGAGAGTCCTGGATATGTCTGTCAACAGAACAGCAAGTGCCTGGCTTTGAACCACTCTTACTCAACTGTGATTTCTTTGTGCTTCCTCAGAGGCATAGAGCTTCCTGAATAATTTGTTACCCTGTGTTTGAGATAAGGGCTCTGTTAGGGAAGAACACTGGGCCCACCGCTACTTCCTGGCAACTGTTTTTGTTTTCAGTTGAGGCAGTGGAGTTAACCATCATTTGTTGGTTCTCTCAAAAGCTGTAACAACATTGTGGTCAGGTAGTGGTGTTGTGAGACAGTCAGAGCTCCTGTGTGCCCAGTCACCAGGAAAACAGGAAATAACACCCTTCTGCATAAACAAATGCCTGCTCTGTAACAGTGCAACTGGCTTTCATGTCATCCTTGCTGAGGATGAAGATTTTGTGTTTGTGCATGTTGTGTGAGTATTTTGCCTCTGTGGGGCGGGTCTCTTCCCTGTAAGCACAGGACTGCTGACCTACACGTCACGCCAAGATTTGCATGGCAAGCATTGGGCATGAGGAAAAGGACTTCAGAGGAGTCCAAACACAGCACCACAATTCCTTTTCTAACCACTCTGAGAAAGTGTGTCTTCATGCTCTAATTAAACAGTGGTTTGACATGTTTTTGCTGTTTTGATTGCCTTTGAATTTTGGCAGCGTGATAAACAAACTTTGCTTCCTTGCCTACCAAAAGCTGTGCTGTCTTGAAGCAGTTTATGTCCTTCATTCTGATGTGGCAGAGCTTAGCACCCCCTTCTTGTGGTATTCTACGTGTGCTGATGCCAAGCGCAGAGTGGAATGGTAGCTGCCATAGTGTGATGGGTGATGAACCAGGGATGCTGGAGCTCTGATGTATCTTTGATGGCCCCTTTTTAGCTTACTGAGAGCTCCAAACGTTAGTGATTCCTCAGCCCTCAGCAGGTCGGCACTGTGGGGGTGCAGGGCACATTCCCTTCTGATCGTATCCAAGGCTGTGCAGACACTTCATGTTTCTGAGATCTGTTATGAATAATCTGGAACAAGGAATGAGAGCATGACAAATGGACTAAAACTGTCAGCCAGTTCCCAAGCAGCCTGTACATGTTTCAAAGTTTATTCATGGAGAACAGTAGAGCAGATCCCATGGGGTAACACACGTTCTGTGTGGGGCGGGCTATCCCAAAACCAACCTGTGACCTAGGGGGGCTGCCCCAACCTCCAGCAGAGGAGACAGTGGGGATGCTGGGGCAGGGCTCCAAGGAGCCCCACAGGCTGTGGTCGTTATCTGAGAGCAGTGCCACACATCTGGATTAGTCTGTGGTGCCAGACCATCCACACACCAGGAGCTGAAGAGGAGATGGGGGATCGGCAAGTGATGCAGAGAAAATACATTCGGCAATACTGTTTTCTCTCTCAGAATACAATGAGACTGGCAGGTAGACGTGCAGCTCCAGAAGAGGATTATGGTTAATGTGATGTACAATGAACCTGCCCAGCTTACTGGCATCATAAAATTTGCAAAAATCAGGCAGCTTGTTTTGGCTTTTAAGTTTATATGGAAGCATAGTTAAAGACAACAGCACTTTGATTGCAGAACAGCACTTTCGTGACTCGTTTTTTTTACCAGTGTTATTAACTGGCACATCTCAGCATTTTTGGAGCTGCCCCTCATTTCAGATGTGTAAATGCAGTGGGCATTTCAATCCAAGGTTTGAAGTCTTGGCCAGTGAAAAGACTTGAGCTGTATTTTCCTAAGGTGAGGGGTGGACAAACCTTCTGCTTAAAGGGATAGACAAACTTCCAAACCTGCAGCCAAAAGGGCACTCATCTCTTCCTTGAGATGTCCACGCTCAATACACAGGATTCTGTGTATTCTCTGGAATATCTGGCAAAGCTACTGTCAGAAGCTCATAAATTACAGCTCATGCCTTATGTCTCAATTCCCATGTGAAAAATTGAAGGCTTAAACAATGGTTTTAAACAATGTGACAGCGCCCCTTCCAATGTCCAGTTCACAAGTACCACAAAGCTTTCAGCCTTCTTGCTTTCATTCTGCAAGTGGGAAGAAAATTTATCTGTGGCAGCTTTTTCCGTGCCTGTTGGCAGGCGGCCCAATGTGCTTCAAATAGCAGCAAATACAATGAGCTGAACCTATGCTTGTTACAACCCCATTAGTCCCAGAGGTGCTACACCTCAGATGTATTGGAAGCATTTGGTTAATGTCCCCAAACAAGTTTGGATTATATTGTTTCACCCCAGCAAGCAGTTTTATTTTAAGATTGGTGTTCTTCTGACTTCTTTGGAAGCATTCTTGCTTTTTTCGGTAAAAGCCATCGACTAAAAGGTCTTAATGGTAGACAAGTCTCTAAGAACTGGAAAATTCCTGGCTGCAGAAGCTACGGGTTTTTGTTATGAGCAGGTTTCTTAGCGGTTTCACTTACTGCTATTTAACGTTGCGACATTCAGTGTTGAAATCTGATACTTCTACCACACCGTGTTGTCCAGACTGAGGTGAACACAGGGACACAGCAATGGGAACAAAAATCCATTGTTTTACAACTCAGCAAACATTCTTTAGGCTCTGCAGGCACCAGCTTCTTCACTTCCTCCTACAGAAAGGAAAGCAGTTATTTGAGTCATGCCTCTTTATTTGCAAATAGTGGCAAGGTTATACCTTGTCAGGACTCAGGTTTTTTTGCAGCCCTGCTGCTCCTTAAAGACTTCAGCCCACTGGGCACAGTTGCAGCCTTCAAGACACTCCTCAAACATTGTAGACATTACAAGAGACTTGCAGTGGAAATTCATCCTCTGATTAAGAGAAGAAAAATTGAGGACTGGGCAGTGAAATTTGCAATTTGGACCAGAAAGCTTTCAAAGGATTAATTTTCAGCTTTTATGGCAGTGACACTGATTTTGAATTAACTTTCCTGTGCCTCATACTTTTTAGTGTTTCCTTTGTTTGGCAGCTGCGCAGTGCTCCCAAATGCTGGGATGTGCATGGCGCATACCTGGCGTGTAATCTGCACCCAGCATGAGTTAATTGCTATGCTGAGATCCGTGAATCACAGATAAATAAACAGGCTCATGTGAAGAGAAAACCCACTGGATTTGTGTTTTCCAGTTGAAGAAGTATCTGCATGTTTACATCTACATTGTACCCACTGTTCCAAGCTCTGCTTTGGCCCGAGGTGCTCAAGCTACTTTGAACCAACTGGTGGCAGTAGCCATGGGAATGGTGGGAATACACAGGAATGGTGTCTCTGCCTGTCTGGTTGTGCAGGCACTAAATGCAAACATGAGAGTGGATCACGGACACCCCACCTCAGCTCTCACATGCACCTCAAAAACCCAGCTGCCAAGGGGGGCTCCTAGCTAAGGGGTGATCCTGGCTGAAGGTAAACCCTTCCTTAGGTGGAAGCTGACTGAGGGCTCTTAGCTGAGTGAACGCCCTGGCTGAGGGTGGCTCCTGTCTGAGGAGAGATCCTACACAACGCAAGCCCTGGCTCAGAGGAGACCCTGCTGCAATGGGCGCTGCCTGGGGGGCTCCGGGCTGAGGGGAGCATTGCCTGAGGGGCTCTTGCCGTGCAAGGAGGCCACATGCGGAAGCTGCAGAGACTCTTAGCGGGGTCCCCGTGAGACTGGGTCCAAGCCCCCTACACGCCCCACCTCAGCCCTATGACCGGCAGCCCCACGCCAGGGGCGTGCCCAGGCCGCCGCGGGGGCGTGGCAGGACAGGAGGGGCGCGGCCAGTGAGGCAGGCAGGGGGCGGTGGAGACGGGAAGGGCGGGGCCTGGAGGGGTG
>JANPWX010000610.1:0-58827 GCA_024734555.1 Trochalopteron elliotii | reverse complement strand
CCGGGGGGAAACCGAGGCGCAGGTGCTGCGCTGGGAAAGTTTCCGCGGGTTCGGAAAGGCGCCACTGCCGAGGGGGTGGTGTAGGTGGGGAGGCGGTCCCGCAGTCCCGGGGCGGCCCCGGGACGCTGCTTGCTTCCCCGGTCCGTCCCGGTGGCCTCTCCCGAGGGTCCGCTCCCTGGCCGGAATGCTCGGCTTCGCTCCTCTACGATGCGGTGTTTGTGCGAGTGTGACCCTCGCGGGGCTCCGCGTGACTCAGTGGCCCCCGGAGGGTCCGGTGCCCGCGTCCTCCTTTCGGAGGTGCAGGAGGTGTTTTCCGTGGTGTTTATATAATCTGCTGCTTGCCGAGGTCGAGGGCGGGTGAGGAATGGCCGGGATGGAGCACCGGAGTGCCATCGCTCTATCCTTTTGGTTTCCCATTTGGCAAAGACAAAAACCCTGAGGACAGACTTCGGGGCTGTTCTTTTTTTCCACGGATTTGTATTATTTTTGAGTACACTTCAATTAACTAATGCTTGTAGTAAAATCATACTTATCAACGTGCCTGTTAAATGTCAAAATAATGCTGAATAGTGGCACTTGCAGCTGCATGAATTAATTCGTGAGCTCCAGAGGTACCTACCACTTTCTCGGTCAGGCAGCCCAGATGCGAGCATGCTGCCTTATAAGAAGGTGTCTTGGGAAAAACTATTTTTCTCTGAATTCCAATGGATATCAGTATTTCTATGACTGGGATCTGTAACATTTCTCATAGAGCTTCTTTGCTGAACACTTGTTCTTCTTTTGTAACTGGTGGGTACTATTTGACTTCATGTAATGCATATTTTAAGTCAGGTTTTCCTTGTTTGACCACTAATGGAAAGTCATCTTCCATATAGAGACTGTGCTGTTGGTCCTGATTCATATAACTTGCTAAATTAACACAACAATCAGAAAAATGAAACAGACACACATCTTAAAAGCACCTTCAGAAGCCTGGTAGGTTTTGAAAGAGGTATTGATTTACAAAATTGGAAATCCTTTCTGAAGGGAGAAAATAGAAAAGAGCAAACAGCTGCAAGTTAGATGTGAACTAAGAGGATTTTAAAAAGAGGGACAAATTGTTTAAGATAGAAAATAATCTCTTTTTAAAAGAGAAAGCTTGTGGAAGATGAAACTATAGTTCAAAGGGATTTCTCGTATTTACTATGGAGGGAAATAGGGATATTCTTGTGCTGGGAATTTCTATAACAGAGATGTCAAACTGTCAAAACTGGTGGAAAAGATTTAGAAGAAATTGCTGCAAGTAACAGTAGAAAATAGCAAGAGCCAGATGATGTCCGTGAGAACTTCCAAGTATCAAGTATTAACAGTAGCGTGTTACCTGTTCCTTAAATTCTGAGTGGTGTGGAAGGGGTGGGAGTGGGGAATATAGAGTACTGATGGGAAGAGGGTCCGGAAGGTCAATAGAGGCTGGCTGGTGATTCCAGCAAGTTGATTAAAATTTGAGTTAAGACGGAGAATATTGGGCATGTGAACCAATGCCACTTAATGAGGAGAGTGGGCTGCTTTCACTGGCTGGTTGAATCAAATCCAAGTATTTTGGTGGGGTGGATTTTCAAGTAGGCTTTAGGTAAGGCATCCCTGACTTGGACGAGGCTCTTGCTGAGTGAGCATGGTGTGGCAATGTAGCTGCCAAAATACAAGAGCAGAATTCTCCTGTGGCTTAATAACTGGTTAAAACAGAGGAACGGTTTTTTCAACAGAAGAAAACCGCTGCTGGAGTCTTGTAAGGACCTGTGCTGTTTAGCATAGTCATCCAGAGCTTGTAAACCCATCGCTGGTGAGTCGTAGAAAGAGAAGTAGCATTTTTGTGCTGATTTTATGTAACCTTTGGAACAGATTGAACTGAATCTTCAGATACAGCAATTTTTCCCATACTGGAACATACGTACCACATCAGATGATTTTTGTAGTCATTTTCTCTGTTAGATTTAGTGGCCTTAAATATAGTATTTTAAAACATACTGGGTTTTAGTTGTTTTTTGCAAGGCTGCCACAGCTGCTCAGTGGCAGTTTTCCAGTCAGGGTATATGTAATTAGGAAAGTTGTTGACAAGACATTCTCTGTGAAGACCTGTGACTTTGAATTTGGCTTCCCTTTCGATCCAGAGCCAACCAAACCTGCCAAGTTTCAGAAGGCATCTGGGAAGATGCGTAGGACCGTGTGAGTGGTTGAGATGGAGGGAGTGAGGGCGAGGAGCTGGTGGTCCCTGGTAGGCTCATAATATGTCTGAATTCTCAGACGTGTAATTGTGTTACTGCATTTCAAGACCCTGTGTTTTATGATTTTCTCCAGTCAAAACTCAAACCATCATTTGAAAGGCGTGGAGTGCTCTGCCAGCAGACCTTTGTATGCCTCATGGCTCTTCAGGCTTGGGTGCTAATTGGGACAGAAGTCTGAGGGGATCCAGCATCAGGGGTTGGCAGTGAGGAATTTGTCCCCTTGAATCTGAACTGTAGGGTGTTTGTCAGGTCTTGATGCTCACAGTCTGCCTCTGCATTTTAGAGGGGTGGGTTTGGTGCTCCGTCTTCCATGTGGAGTCTGTGCAGGTGACCCAGTGGCCTTGAACAGCAGGGTCTGGACTGCTTTAGTTCAAGTCATAATATAGTCAGTCCCTCATTAAAGGCAGTAACAGCTTTAGTTGACAGTAGTAAAATCTGTCTGTGATATTTCTTGCAAGCTCATAGAAAATTTGAAATGGAAATTTCAAGATGCTGTTTAGGCTTGTTTGATAAGACACTTGAAGGATACGAATGTTAATTTGAACACCATCTGCTAACTGCACATCACAAATGATGGACCACTTTGTTGATGAAGAAATTTGTCCTTCCCATTCAAATTCTGTCTGTATTACAGAATTACAAAACCAGCTAGGTTGGAAAAGACCTTTGAGATCATAAAGTCCAACCTATGACCTAACACCATCTTGTCAACCAATGCTATGGGCACTAAGTGCCACTTCCAGTCTTTTCTTAAACACCTCCAGGAATGGTGACTCCGCCACCTCCTTGGGCAGCCCATTCCAATGCCCAGTCACCTGTTCTGTGAAGAACTTCTTAATGTCCAACCTGATTAGCTGAGGAGGGAGAACAAGACCAGCGTGCTAGGGCTGAGTATCGTGTCCCAGGTGAGGATGGTCTCAATTGTGTGCAGACTAGCCAGAAAATCCATGGGTCCAGTATCAATAGGCATTGACTCAGCATAGTCTGTGAAAGGCCAGTGTTGAGTACTCTGTTAGTGGCACTTGGGACTGATGCTGGGGTCGAAGCTGTCTCAATAAAACTTTAATTCTAGATGAACTTTGAAATGATAACCATATACCTCTGTTTGTTCGTCATCATCATCTTGATTAGATGAGCAAAGCAGCCGTACAGAGAGCTAGGGAAGCTTGTGCAGTGGGATATCTGTATGGATGTGCACGCAAGCTGCCAGGGGCCAGCTCATCCTAATGAGTCCATTTGTATTTTAGCCATGCTTGGGAAGTACTCGTTTTCAGCTAATTGCCTGCTTACGTGCATTCAAACAATGGCTGCTGTGTGCTCAAGGACCTTCCCTGTCTGGTGTTACTTGGATTAGGGCATTAGCCTTGTAACTGGCCGGTGCTGCTGCAGGGTCTTCTATTTCCATTAGTGAAATAGACTGTTCTAGTCATATCCATGGTATTTGAGTGCTAAGTTCATCCTCTATAGGTACCTACCTTCCTTCCAGTACCTGAAAGGACCCAACAAAAAAGATGGATGTTTTTGTAAGCAAGAGGGAATTTTTTGTAGGACAAAAGGGAATGGATTCAAACTGGAAGACAGTAGCTTTAGATTAGATATTAGGAAAAAATCTTTTACTGTGAAGCTGGTGAGGCACTGAAACAAGTTGTCCAGAGAAGCTGTGGCTGCTCCATTCCTGGAAGTGTTCAAGGCCAGGCTGGATAGAGCTTGGAGAAATGCAGTTTAGGCGTAGAACTTTGATGGTCTTTAAGGTCCCTTCCAACCCAAACCAGTCTGTGCTTCTGTGATTGCATAAAATCTATGGTTGCATGCATATTTAAGGGCCCTGAGCAACCTGATATAGGGGTGGCATCGCCACCTGTGGTGGGGGGTTTGAAACTAGGTGGTCTTTAAGGTCCCTTCTGACACAAATTATTTTAGGATGGTGATTCTATGATGATTCAGAATTAGGCAGAAAGATGTTTGTATGTGCAAATGAGATTGCTAAAATACTCATCAGCACAACCCTTAGTGCCTTCTTTCTTCATAGCAGCATGGTAACCAAAATACATCAAAACTAGATGGCAGACTTAAAGTAAAAGTAACTACTGATGTCTACAAGTTCCTCTTTCTGCAGGTTGAGTTGCCAGATACTATGTAGGAAGGAATGTGTTCTCCTACCAGACTAAGAAGCTTTGATGAATACAGCTACTCTGTGGCAATTATTGTCCTTTCATGGCCACTATAAGGAGGATGTGGGAGGAAATGGGCAGAGCCTTACAGCTCTTCCACCTGAGAAATGTTTCCAGAGCACATAGTTTAGTCCCTTGGTTTTGGAGCAAGTGCACGTTGGCTCCATTGTGTCAAAACTGATCTTTAATCGAAAAATGCAGCAAGATGTAAAGGATGGAAAGTCTTCTTTGGACTAACTTTTTTTTTCAGTGCTCCTGAAGCTATTAAACCATGATTTCCTATAGATTTGTTTCAGAGTCGACGTTCACTTGTGGCTGGAGCTCTTCCTCCAGCTGGGGCATTTATTCCGTGTCTCCAGTCAGGATTGCCTGGCCTCTGGTGAGTGTCAGTTTGTGCTTTGATACTTTTTTTTTTCTAGTGGAACATGTGGAGGACATGCCAGTTCATACTGACAGAACCAATGTGATCTTCTTCCAGTCCTTTGTGCAGTTTCCAATAGGTTCAGTACACCCCAGTCCAAAGCTGATGTGTGTTGCTGCTCTGTGTGCAGTCAACCATTGTCTGGAGTTTTGTGACGTGACAGCTCTAAGTGCCTCAGATCTATTGCTTTATTTGAATTACAGAACATTAGTGCAGAGGATGAGAGGACTGACAGGTGGGTGTACTCATACCAAACTGATTTTTTTATGAGTCTGTGGCCTTATCTTCCCAAAGAGCTTTCCCGATCAAAACTTAATATAAGCTTACAGGAAGACAACTTATTGCTGGGTCCATTTTTTCACATGACTATGATGAACCCCTAATGCCTGGATCCCTAATGCCTCTGTTACCAGCAGGAGTTAATGGCAATGTTATGACTCGGTTTGTGCATGTTTGTGGGGGGGGGGGGGGGGGGGGGGTCCCTTCTCTGAAGCAGAATGAATGAAAATGGTGACAAATCCCATGACTCAGAGCAGCATTCAGCACTTAAGACACAGTATTCAAAGCCAAGTATCTGAGGTTCATTTACATTTCCACTCGTGCTTGAGATAGGCACAAAGCCTCCATGTGGGGGTAAGCATTTGCATGTTTAGCAATTAAGGCAGAGAAGAGGACAAGCCGCACTCCCTGGTGGTTTTCACAAAATCAGCTGAATTCTAAAGGTGCCATGTTGAAACAGAGACCAGAGTACACACGCTAGGATAATTTTGCCTGTCAGAGGAAAGGCATTACCCTAATTCTGTGTTTCTGTGGAAGCTGGCAATGGTCCAGCTCCACGATGGAGGAGAGGAATGTGTTACTCAGGAAGCCTGAGGAGCTGTGCATCAAGCACAGGTCCCACAGACCTTGGTGGGTGTTGGGTAGAGGCTACCGAGAATTGCTGTGGAAAACTGGCCCCCCTGCTTGAGAGTTAGTGGGGAACTGACCCATTCTGGACTGCAGAGGAAAGGTTGAGTCATTTGACCACACTAGGAAAAGCCCAGCGCGTACAGGTGTGCTGTAATGAATGGAGGTATCCCAGTTTCATCAAATGATACTGACTTGAAAAAGAAAACTGAAGAAGACATGCTTTCTGCTGGAGGCTTTTGTCTCTCTAAAACCGTCCTGTATCAGTTTGGGAGCTGCCTTGCACGAAAAGCTTGCATCTTTAAATGTATGGATGAGGAGGACTATGAAGCGCTAATACCACTAGGTATTAGGACGTTCACGTAATTTATAATCTTGCTTCTGATATTCTTCTTTATGTAGATGTACTCTTGACACAGACCATATTGCCTTTCCCTTTCACATACTTCCTTGTTTAAATTTTACTGTGATCAGTGCTGTGGTAATGATTGCACCAGAAATGCCCTCTAATGATTCTGCTCTTTTCTTGATGATGTGGTCATTTCAGATGATAAGGAGGCTTCGTGTGGCTTTTGCGACTAATTTGTACTTTTCTGTACTCTTCAGGAGAACCATTTTCTTCCCTTTTTTGATCCTTGATGTCTCTCAGGAGAGACCCCGTAGGGTAGTGCATTTATCTGGAACTTCTGGCAGGGCAGGTGGTGCTGTCTGTGTTCTCCAAACCCACCTCTTCGGGTCCCCTGTTTTAGGGGAATCAGATTTTCACTGGGACTGTACAATCAAGCACTTGTATTCCAGATATTCCTGGAAAGAACTTCTCTTGTGCAGGTAGGTAGTTTTGATTTAAATTCTTCGATATGTGTTTATGTTGGGTTTTTACTAAGCCCCCACCAACCTTACATGTCCATGCCAGCAGAGGTCTTGTTTAAAATCCCTGAATAGTAATTTTTCTGCCACTCTGCAACGGCAGGAGCGTTTTTTTATCTGTGTATGAGGCCAAGAATTAAATAAAGATGAACCTTTATTAGAAGTCATGATTTCAACAGCACATTTTATCTCAATGATTTTTGTGTAGGTATGACTCTTCAGTTCTTGGCCGTCTTTAATGAAATGCTAGTCAGTTGTAGAAAATGGCCTTATTTTATCTCAGAAGATACAATACGCTTAATTATTTAAAGGAAGTTTCATTTTGCTTTGATAAAACAAAGACACTTTGAAACATAACTCTCTTTCTGGAAACTTCCTAAAGTAAAGTGAACAAATGATGCTGATATAACTTGCTATGCACTGTGCTCCTTTATTATGGAAGCATCTGCTTCAAGTTATTTTTCAGCTGCAAAACTTAAAAAAAGGAATCACAAAATGTGACAAGGATTGTACATTCAAATTGACAGGTGAAAAAATTGCTCTAGTTTTCACTGTTACTCTGTTTTAAGATCTCTAAATTCATTCTTCTGGTTCTTGTTTTTAATTCACCATGCTTCCTTTTAAGAAATATCTTCTTGCGTTCAGGGGCTGTTAGTTAAATTGCTTCTTGTTTCCTGAACGGCAACAATTTTCTTCCTCAAAGCAACTGTATTCTTGAGAATACTAGATTTGAATTCAGAAAAATAGGAGCTCTTTGTATTTGCGAGTAAATTCCTTATGTAGTTCTGCTGAGCAGAAGGTGAGGGGAAGAATGCAATAGGAAGATGGCAGACTTAGGTTGATCTGCTACATCATCACAAAAATCAGAATTCTTAGTAATTTAATTTATTAATTGTTAATTAATGTTTGAATTTGTGTTAAATTGATCTTTTTTGGGGGCCCTCTCTGGGTCATGATGGGAATGGGATCTTCTCCCAGGTGCTATTTCAGCAGAAGCTGGATACGATGGCTTCCAATCTGATCAGCTTTAAAAGCAGGAGCAAGTACTTCAGGTGGAAAGGGTAGTATCTTGGGAAGGGTGTTTGTCAAGGAGACAGTAAAGGCACTAATGGTGATGAGGGGGTTGTAAAACCTGTGTAAAGCTGTCCCTAGTTGTTTAAGGTGCAGATTCAAGTAGTTACAGCCATGTTCTGTCACTAGTTTTCAATATGAAACACAACCACAGCAATCTTTGTTCAGGCGTATCTCACTGTGCTTACGCAACCTGTTAAAGTAATGGTTTTGTGTGGAAACGTGATTCTGTTTGCAAAGCACAGCCAGGTTGTTAGTTGTAACTGACAGGAAGCTTTTAAAATGTGTTCTCAGGGCTACATTTAAAAGGCTTGCTTAAAGCTACTTTACAATATGTATGATTCTCAAGCCTGTAATTTTTTATGAATTGGTGATTGCTCTCAGTTGAATTCAACTTCTTCAAATTGAAAATCACTAGTGTGTTTACAATCCATCCTGTATCGCTCTTCACTTGCTGAATAGTGTAGTTCATATGGCTTGATCCATTGTAAATTATTTTCCTGAGACACAGTTAAAAAGTGAAATCATTTAAGCTCTAAATTGCCATGTCTCTTCAGTTACTTGTTAAAAAAAAAAAAGTAAAGCTTGAATTGTAGCTCTATCAGATCATGAATGGTGGTTCTTACTGTGTTCTATTTCAGTGCTGTTCCATTATTGCATTTGGTAATAAATACAGTCAGCCTGGCAGCTGGTGACTGATGAATATGGATCGGGGGTGCTGTATAAATATCAGAAGTATTCTGGGTTTTGGAGTCTGGAAATGTGTTTTCCATCAGCATGGTAATGAAGTATTCTTTCAAAAAGGTGGTAGAGGCAATTAACAAGGTTAATGTGATCGTGTGAATTGTCTGTTAGTATTTCTCTTCTTACATCCACTGCATTCAGAGCTAGTGAAGATGAAATCCAGACTGGTTTGCCCTGATCTGAGAGCCTAACAAAATCTGACTACGACCACAGTTGCAGTTGTACAAAACTGAGTTGCTTTGGTAAGGCTGGGACTGTCCAGGACTGTCTCTGGCGCTGGTGGAAGAAGCTGGAACCATCGCTGTGTCTCTGCTGTGGCTCAGGTTTCTGAGTATTAGGGAGTACTTTGAGGATGACTGTTCACGTTATGTCAATGAGACAGAAGTAGAGATACCACCAGCGAAGAAAGATGTCACAGCCTGGAAAATCTCCTATGTGGTGAGACAAAGGTGGAATTACAATACAAAGGAAATAAATGGGGGGTATGCAGGAACAGCACAAAAGAGTAGGATTAGGAGTTTGTTGCTCTGCTCTCACAGCACAGATACTGGGCTATAACCCACAGCAGGCAATTCCTGATAGCAGGAAATGTCTTCAGGCATGTGATATGCAGAGGCCATCCCTGGAGTTGGGTTCAGCGAGGTTCGGTTGTTTGAATTTGCTTGTAGCACTTAAAATTCTAATGCCTTGTATTTGCTGATTAGTAACTGTGTAGGAAGGCACAGATGTTCAGGGCTTTTCCAGTTTGATCCCAGGGTACCTTCAGACTGGAGACATGGAAATGCTTTGCTCTTGTGCTGGATGCTATTTACAGCTTTCTGTTTTTGTCAGCCGAGTAGAAACTGGTGGAGGCCCTGCACCTTACAGACACCTCTGCCTCTCCAGGTGTGCCCAGCTGGGGTGGGAGTATGTCCTGGGCTTTTTTTGGTGAAGTTGGAACATGGCAATCGTAGAATCACAGAATGGTTTGGGATGGAAGGGACCAGGGACACCTTCCAATAGACCAAACCGCTCCCAGCCTCACCCAAGATGGCCCAGAACACTTCAGTCCTCCCATCCTTTGTCAGGCTGTATAGATTTACATGTCTGTTTGGGAAGAGTGCGGAAGTCAGAGACAGGGTGTGAGGACAGGCTTGTCCTGTGAGTCAGTGTGATGTTTACTCCATATTGGATTCTTACAGATTTACAACGCTCAGTGACTACAGCTGAATACAGTGAACTCAGCTGAATACAGACCATTACAGGTTTACATAAAAACACTTCCAGAAGCTTTCAGCCTGAGATGAATCACAGATTAAACACTGTAGTAATTTGAAAGAAAGAAGCAGCTCCCTTCTCCCCTAAAAATCCACACACGTTTTGAATCCTCTTCAGGATTCAGGGTGTCTTCTTGGATCCCCCCTTGGCTTGGCAAAGGTCTCTCGACCTGTGTCTGCAGCTAGTGGCCGGGTCAGAAGAGAAGTGACTGTGCCACTGCGATGTGGGGATTCTGTATCCTGCTCATGGTGGGGTAAGAATGAGCTCTCTGGGCCTTCCTGATCCTTCTTGGTGCTGAAGGGGAACACTGAGGGTCTGGAATGCCAGGAGAACCCTCTCAGCAGTCCTCCAGCCAAGGTGGGAGCAGGGCACTGTGACCTAGACACCAGTGTTGGGTTTAGCCAGAAGAAACATATTAAAAAACATCTCTTTCATGTTGATGAAAGAACAGATGAGAGAAAAAATTCTCTCTGAAGTGGCTGCTTAATTACTGTTTAATAAACTACAGTGTGGAGTTTATCAAATTAAGTTGTTAGTGGATGTACTGTTAGGATAGAAGGTGTTTTTTCCTCTGGAACAGTAACTTTCAACTTGTTTGTCTGAATTATCCAATGTGACCAAGTTTTGTGTGGCAAACTGAAGTCTGCTTTAAATCCGTCTGCTCCTTGTAAATGTTTCATTACCACTGTGGGAGTCGCTCGGGGCATCTGTCTTCAATGGCCTCAGGCTGAGACCCACTGCTGCAGGGTGTCTGATGGTGCTGCAGCTTCTGGTGAATGACCAGAAAGAAATTTAAAATACAGGGTTTAAGGTATTTGAGTAGATCTTAGAGTATTTGCAAATATGCCTGTCTTAGCTCATTAAATCAGGCAACTCGGTGAATCCAAATAATTAAATTAATTTTAATTCTTGATATTCTAAGAAAAAATTACCTGATTCGGTTTTAAGTATAAAGAACGTAGTCTTGTAAGTTATCAAGAATGAAACCTTGATAACTTACAACTTGATCTAACCTGTGGTGGTTAAGACTGTTAATAAAAGTTATAAAGAAATAGACCAAGCAGCTGATAGGCAACTTTGTGCTTTTCTTTGTGTGATGTTTTTAACGAAGTTAACTTAAAGATTAAAAAAATGAAATACATATTTGAGCATGGTCTAGTGGAAGGTGTCCCTGCCCGTGTCAGGGGGTGGAGCTGGATGAGCTTTAAGGTCCCTTCTAACCCAAGTACTGTTGGGATTCTGTGATGTGATCTTTAGATAACTGGGTGGTTTGCTGTCTAGTTTAGTAATCCCTTTAAAAGTATTGTTTCTCTTCAGTAGTTGTTGTAGTTTAGTCAAACTTTAGGAAAATGCATGTAGGGTGTTTTGGGTGTGCACTGTGGATTCTGGACACAAAACATAGAGCAGGGGAGGGATGTTCAGCATAAAACTTAGTGAGTCAAGCCGGAAAATCACTCTCTTAAAAACTAATTGAAACACAAAGCAGAAGTGCCTGTTTTCATATAAAATTTCCTTTTCCCCGCAGGAGTTTTCGGAAGATCACAGCAAAAGTGTAACTGAAGCAGAAGTGAGGGCCATGTGCTGAGTCTTGCACGTTTCTGGTGTTTGTGCAGCTGGTTTTGCCTACCAGCTTTATACCACAGCTGAGTATAGAGGTGCATGCGTGTAACTTCTTCTTTTGCTGACATTATTAAAAACCAAAGCATAAACCTATTGATAAATAATTTGAACTTGGTGTAAGTTGATATGCTGATTAAGTACTTCCCTCTTGCACTAAGTGATTTCTATGGAAAATCTGGAATTTTTCTATTATTTTAATTCTATGGCTTTAAAAATTATTTTGACACAATTTTTTCCCAAACAGACAACAATAACACCCAAACCACTTAGGCCACCCCCCTCTTTGAGGTTTTATTGCCTGGAGATGCAACTTTGCTTTGGTTATACACAGGTTTGCCATGACCTTGTCACAGCAAAAAGCAGCAGAGTGTGCTGGTACTATTCATTAAATGCAAGAGGATTAACATCCAGTTTATTTCCTCTAAAACCACAGAAGTATCAGGAAATAACTAAGCCCTAAAGTTTTGGGTTTGTAGAAATGATTTCCTCCTAATGCATGTACTTGGGGGGGGAGTGGAGGAATTTCAGAATCCTGTTATGTAAAAGAGAGGCAGAGCCCTGTTTTAATCCCAGGGAATTATGTTTAATGGTTTGTTTCATCCTTTATTGGTCTAAAGAATTCCTCAAAAATCAGCTGACCAAAAGTGCCACGGAAGTATTTTTGCCTCTGGTGCTGCAACTATTATCTCTCAGTAATTTCACTAATCTTCCTTGCAGTGAGATTAGATTGGAAATGCTTTGGTGCAGGGAGGACTTGTTTGTGAAAACTGCTTGGTACTGTGGGTGCCATCAAGGGGAAGTACCAGTAAGTAATCAAATGTGGTGTTCCAGTGCTAAGGAATGTATTGAGTGATGTATTGCCTTGGCTAGTTGACAGTGCTTCCTTGGAAGATGGTGTTTGAAATGTAAACTTCAATGAATTGTGTTTGGCATATAAAAAAAAATACTCATGACATAAGTTTGACGACAAAGTTGCTCTGGTTTTCTTTCATAGTGAGTGTTGGTTCTGTTAAAAAACATAAAAAACAACATTTTTTAAACAAAATTTTTTAAAATAAGAATTATTGTAACCTAGACTATTCTATGATGGTTCTATGGTTCTGTGGCTTAAGATCTGATACATTCAGATGCCACTTCTGCATGTGCTTTTTGTTTTACATGGCAATAATATGCCGTATATACAACTAAAATATTTTTTAAAGGTATTCCCTGCTAGATGAGGTATGAACTGTTAATGGGTGTGTGCAGCCGGGGGTTAAACCATGCAGAACAGCTGAGGTAATAGCTTGTGCTATGTCCTCTTACACATTTTCCAGAATGTGCAAACAGTTATGTCCTCGACAGACTTGGGTACTGTGATTAAATCCTATTTAGTGGTTTATTTACAGGCAGCAGGAAAACAGTTTTACTCAATCCAGGGCCTGAAGTATTGGTCATGTTGTGGAATTACGGACTACACAACTTGACTCTAAATTGCAGGCTTTTCTCTCTGCCCTACTTACTCAGTCTAAAAAAACCTAATCCTGTGGATTTTATTTCCCTCTCTGTAGGGAAGCAGTGAGTAATTACTTTTCTGTGGTGAAGGTAGAGATGCTGGAAAAGTTTAATTAATGCTCTTTAGGAGAAGCTGCTAGCACCTAAAGGAATTCATTAGGATGGGACTAGTAATGTTCATCAGAATAGCAAATAAATGCAGCGGAGTGAATGTTATTTAGGCTGTACTGCATGGTATATTTTTCTATTCTGCAAAATGTTTCAGAATATGTGGGTCCTCCACAGCCAAGGATGTCTTTTAACCCCTTTAAAGTGTTCAGATTCAAGATGAAGTTTGGATTTATAGCATAAATCTCTAAATTTCCCGTCACTTTGTCAATATAGAATTGAGGAACTTAGGAGAAAAGTTACATGTGGCTGCTCAGCCATAAGGGAATGCTTCACTGTTGCTTTGTTTGGGTGGCTGAATGGCCTTGTTCGTTTGAATATTTCATGTTAATCTTTCTACCATAGTAAATATCTTGCAGAAGGTGTTGAGAGCATGGAGACAACTTATTTTGTGCTCCAGGGCCCCTCTGTAGTGCCAACAGGAGTGCAGAAATAACATCACCTGTAAGCTGACGTGCAGGTTTGGGTGTCTTGAGTTGGAAAGAACCTTGAGCTTCCTTCCCAGAGCAGCTCAGAGAGCTGGTGAGATGCCCTGTGGCCACAGCTCAGGTTGGCCTTTGGTGTCTCCCTGCTGGTGGATGTTGGTGAGATCTGGTGGGTTCAGGGTCTACCCTGGGTTTATTTAAACTTGAGTTTTAAAGCTGAAGCTACAGCTATTTGTAAATCAGAGGCATTTTCATTGTTGACACAATGTTCTTAGCACATTTTTTAAAACTTATTTGCGCAGCTCTTCATTTCCAACTGTTAGCTGTTTGACTGGAGCTGAGAACTGGAACTCTGCGGATACTGGAAAACTCTGTTACCATGCTGTGATTTGCATAACTTTAACAGATTTTGCAACAGCCAGATTTTAGCACAAATTTCTATAACAAAATACAGGCCAGACAGGTGTGTCTGGTAGGAAGCAGGAGGTTATTTACTTTCTCTGGCCTTTGCAGAGAGAGGGTACCTGGAATGAGCATGAAGACTGCTGTGTAGATGAGCCACTGTTTAAACTGTGGTGTTGGACACTGCTTAAAATGAAGCTGTTTTTATCAGACATTGGCAGCCGTTTGAGGCAGTGGAGGACGGCATCTTTGGGGTCTTCGTTAACCCTTTCATCAATCTGTATTTTACACAAGTGCAGGTAATGGGTCCACAGGGGAGTTCCAAAGAATTCAGAACTACCAGTTGTTCTCTCAGTGAAAAGTCTACTAAAAATAGGATATCCTTCCATTCAGACATCAAAACACGACCTGTAATGTGAATTGTCATCTCTAGGAACAGTAAAAAAGCTTTTACATGAGGAAGTTCTTTCTGTGAGCTGTTTCTTACAGTGGGTGAAATGTAGCAAAAGGAAAAAGGACTTGAATCACTTTCTGCTTTAGTGAATTACCTTTGGGTGGCATAAAATTTGTTCTGAAATCCTTGTTTATTGCCTTTTGGCAAATATATATGATTTTTTTTCTATTTAAACTATGTTCTTAAGAGGTCTGCTGCTCTTCCTCGTGTGGGGCTGCAGAGATGTTGGATATTAAGGAAATGGCAACAAGAAAAACAGTGTTTTCCAAAAAAACACCCAGTTCTTTGACAGAACTTCCTGTGTTATCTACAGAATTTGAAATTGGGACATGAGAACGAGGTGCTCACTTCCCACTGCAGTGATCCGAAAAGATTCAGCATTCGCTGTTACCTGGCAGTCCTAAGTTTTAAATGCAGAATGCAAGGCTCTTCTCAAATTCTGAATGCAAAGTGCGAGGCTTTCCGTATTTAACGAATAAGTGGACATAAAAATAAAACCTGTTTTTTGAAGTAACAGTGTGCATCTGGTTCAAACACAGGAAATTTGAGCGATGCCTGCAAACTTAGCTGGACCTCAGTGCTGCGACCAATTACGTTGAGAAGCAGAGGATATTTGTAATTTTGCTATGCAAAGACTATTCTTAATCTGCATGATGGACTTGGACTGGTGTTTTTTAGAGTACAAATGATGTAGTTGGCCCTCTCCAGTCAGACCCTTCTGGCACCGTAAACCTTCCGGATGCCCACTCTGCTGGGCAAGTGAGCATGTGCAGCATCACACAGCACAGCCTTGGTTTTACCCGATATCTCTGACAGTGCCTCTGGGAAAGCCCCATTAGTCTCTTAGTAAGAATTTAAACTGGCGGGTAAAGACAAGCTATTCTTTGTTTCATCCCATGATTTATTTGAACAGCAAGATGTCTTTGCTGTTGCTGTAGAGCTACCAGTGGGGACTTAACAATGAGTTTGGGAATTTAAATGGATTTATTTAGTAACAATCAAGTGCTCGCTATGTGATTGCTGGCTGATCCTGACTCAATACGAAGAGCAAAATTGGGAAGGATCTTGACTACATTCCAATCACAGTTTTGTGAGATGATGCACGTGGTTAGGACAGGTGCCTGCTGTCAGATTTGCTCGATGTAATTGTTACATTCATAGGTGCAGGGTGGGTTTTCATCACCTAGCTGAATGTTTTATTATGTTGGTCAATTGATATATTTCATATACTGGTATTCAGACAAAAATATGACCTTTTAAAACTCTTACCTTCAGGTTCATATGTGTCCTGGAAGTGAGGAGAAAAGGGAGTGTTTTAATAAGAACCATCTAATGTGTGTAACAAGCTCTGTGCTCTAGTGATGGTAGAGCTTTTCAGAGAGATTACTGCAGAACCCATACAGTCAGACAAGGATGATAGAAAAGGAATGATGCAATACATACAGGAGCAAACTCTGTGCTGTTAGTTTGGTGTTCCTGTTGGGGTGCACAGCCATAGCTGCCTTCTGGTTGATTGCAAATTGTGAACAGAAATTGGATTTGGCATTGCCTTCAAAGCTGTCTCTTTATTTGAAGTGCTTTCTTACAAGGATTCAGTTTTTTCTGTCAGTCTTGAATTTAGTGAGCTCTTTAAGCAAATATACTCCAGCCTTTGGAGACAGCTCCATACAGATGCTGGCTGGCGAGTTTCCCGAGTGGCATGCACTGCAGTCTGAGAGCTCTGAATGCAGTGAAAGTTCTGTTACTGTAACTGAGGACTCTTCCTGGCTCACGACCTAGACAACGTTATTATTTTGCTTACAACATTCACCTTGTGGCAAGCTTTGTTGAGCAAACATTAAGTCATAGAATTGCAGAATTGTTAAGGTTGGAAAAGAGCTTTAAGGTTGCCAAGTCCAGCCATCAACCAGCACCACTAAACCCTGTCCTCAAGTGCTAAATCAACATGTTTAAAAAACACCTCCAGAGGTGGTGACTCCAGCTGTTCCCTGGGCAGTGTCAATTGAAACTGAAAGCAACTAGTGCAAGTTAATCACTGAATTTAATGGCTTACCAGCCAGACAGTTGTCACAGACATCTGCTGGGGAGCAGTTTGCTGCCCTGGTCTCTAGACTTTGATTCTTGTTCACTGCTGAAATGTTTATTTTATCAGTTATTGTACTTGGAGAAGGGCTAGCAGTTATCTTTGAAGCTGGCCGTGGGTGGTTGTGCCATTTGTACCCTGACTACAGCCACAGCCTGGCAGGATTTTCTCAAACCAGGTGGTTTAGGTTTTTGGGGTGTGTTTGTACATGGCTTATGCTGGAAATCATAGAGTGAAAATGAAGTTACTGTGGACTTGTTGCCCACATTCTTTCTCTCTGCTTTGACTAGTTCTAGTTTATCGTATAGAGTAGTGGAAGAAGTTTGGTCTGAAGTTAAAAATAATTGGAAATACAGCTGTGGTGTTCCCCGTGTAGAACGATCTCTCCATCGGTGAGGAAATACTAATACGTGCCAGCTAGAACCGAATCCACTATACAATTGACCACTGAAAGAGCATGTTTTCTTTTACTGTTCAGTAAATTCTGATTTTGAAAATCAGATTTATCCTTTTAATGAATAGGTTATTTGCGCATTTTTAATCGGCCAGTCTCTTGAATGCAGGTGTTCGGAACACTTTATTGCAGAAGTGTTTCCTGAAAGAAGATCATCATATTGCTGTTAATTGGGGTGGTTATGTGCATGGCCAGGAGTTGGACTTGGTGACCTTTGTTGGTCCCTTCCAGCTCAGGATATTCTATGATCCTGTGAGTTGGTTATTAATCTGAAACTTTGTTTTACTAGCTGTTGTTTACCAGCTTCTTTTTGCACATACTGATGTCCTCTGTTGAGACACTTCTGTTGCTAAGTACAGATAGATAAGAAAAAGAAGAAATGCTGAGAAACAGATGTTGCAAGACCAAGTACCCAGCTGTGTGCTAAGAAAATGAATCTCATGGTGATTAGTTAACAATTCCTTAGCAAGCGGAGGCATAGGTAAAACAGTAAACACAGCATGGGGAAATAATAATGTTAATTTAGAATAAAAAAAGAGAAATTTCTGCACATTAAACAGTGGCAGCATCAGTTCAACCATCTGTGTTCCTGAAGAGCTGACTGTATTGTAGTAAGTCACACCAAGGTCAGTTGAGCTGTTTTTAGAACTGTTTTTAGGCATGTTTTCCTGCAAACTGGTGATGGGGAGATGCATGGATTTTCAGCTTAAATGCTGCATCAGTAATGAGGAGGAGTCTGTCGGCCTCAGCTGGCTGGATTTGTTAGAAATTCCAGTCACTGTGCCAAATAGTGAGGTGAGCACCTCTGGCAGCTCTTTGAATGAGCTGTGGCTGTCAGTGGGGTCCTGCACCACTCCCAGACGCACTTTGGAGCTCACCAAGTCATTACCTCCGGTGCATTTGTGCCAGGTTGGCTGCTGTGACCTGGGTTCCTGCAGGGAAGGGCTGTGCTGGGATGTCTCGAACACTGCCTGGGCAAGTCCGGCATGCTTGTACTTCACTAGAAAGCAGCTGGATCTCAGAGGCTGAGCAGTTCCTCTCTGCTGGCATCCAGTTCCACATATGTGCGCTCCTTGGAGAAAGCACTCTTTCATAGCTAATTGAAAATCCTGGGTTCCATAACTAAAAATAAACCTTATTAAATGAATAGTGATAAAATAATAGGATATCTTGTGCAAACAGAAGGAGAAATTCCTTTCATTTTTAATATTACGTGATGATTAACTGAACATGTAGGGAAATGGTCTTCCCTTACTTGATTACTTCAACAACAGCCTGTGATAAAGATTGCAAACAGAAGCTTCCCTGCAGAATTGGGTTATAATGGAATTGGCGTTCATGCGGTGACACCAGAGGGTGTCACGCCAGGGTGTGACGGATCAACGTGGTTCAACATCTCTGCTTTTTCTGGGATGCTGTGCTGCACACTGGTGTGCCCCCAAGTGCTTGGGTGTTGCAGCAGACTGAGTAAAGCATGCCTCGCTGTAGAATTGCTGTGTGAACTGCGTGAGTCAGGCACTGACATTAGTCATGGCTGGTGCGCATCTGGAGTTCCAGTGATTTCACTGACTGCCCATGTTGTGCAGTGAGCACTGTGGGGGGACTTTTTTCCTATTAAACTGTGAGATGTCTCTAATCAGTACCTCTGCGATACAGCACTTCTGTGGGTTTGAGCAGAGGAGTGCTGACCTGGCACATAGATCTTGGTGATTCTAGGTTCCTGGGAGTCCTTCGGAGTGTGGTGAGTCACGGCAGTGCAATCTGCAGCCTGAAGCATCAGCTGTCCTTTGGGAATGCTGCAGCCCACCCTCCAGCAGTGCTGGGGTTTCCCAGGCTCCTTGAAAAGCCGGTTTCAGGAAGCTCTAATTCTTTCCTAGAAGTTGCATAGTCAGAGCAGGAATTGCTCCTTTACCCTTGTGTTCAGGGGGTGTCTGTGCTGGTGGGACGTGGGGGGGGGGGGGGGGGTGGGTCTCATGGGAAAGTGGCATTAAGGAGCCACTAAAAAGCCCTTGGGTGACATTTCTGTATGGGAATGATCTGTTACAAGAGACATTATACTTGCAGGCAGTGCAAATCAGGGATGTTCAGGATGGGGCTGGTATTTAAAAGCCCAGTTTGCTGTTGTGTAGATCAGTTTATAGGTCCAGCTACGACGGTCCGTGCCCTGCTGCTCACTGACACAGCTAGAGGACACTTCTGCTGGGAACGTTATCTGTTTTCCATGGTGGGTGGTCACCCCAGAGGTTTGTCTGCTCCAGGAGAACAGGCATGCAGCATCTTGGCCAATAGAGTATCTTTGTCAGACTCCTGCCCTGCCGAACTCCAGACTGAAATAGGTTAGTGGGCCTAAAAATTATGCAGAGTGTAATTGCATATCTTGCTTCCTGTCTGTGATTTGAATAAATTCTATTCTGATCTGAACACCCAAAAAAAAAAAAAAAAAAAAAAAAAAAAAAGTCTTGGCATGTGAATACGTACCCTTCTGTTGGGAAAGCAGTGCCAACTCCCAAGTAGATTAAATGGCTTGTGTAACAGAGAGCAGCTGCAAGGATATTTTTCTTTGGGGATGCGATTGAAATGTGTCATTCTGTAGAGCTGCACACTGCTTAAGCAATGAGATACGGTATGTTAGACATACATCACATCTGAAACATGATGCACTCCCTTCCAAACAGAAGGATTGGCAGCTTCTGCCAAACACTATGACAGGTTAACCTGCACAGGTGCCCTGCATGTGGTCCCTTGTTGCGGTGTGACATGGAATACTATTAAATGTCAGTAAGTTTGAATTTGCACATAAGCTGGAGATTTCCAAAGGGAAGCATTAATATTAGAACAGTCTGGGTACTGAAGTAACATTTTGTTCAGTTGAATACGTTAATTTTGCTTTCTAGACCAAATGGGTTTGTTTGCTGTCTCAGTAAAGCATTTTCTCTAGTGTGAATAAATTAAAACCTCACATTGTAAATTTCAGGGAATGAATGGAAGATTATTTATAGAATGAAAAAAAAAGCCATAGTTAGCCCCAGGAAAATCATCTCCATTGTTCAGGTTATTTGTCTTTGTTTTGGTGCTCCACTTTTCAATTAAGAGCAGACTAAATGATTTATGTATTATTGTAACCTGTGACAGCTACGGAGGACTCTTATTTCATGGCTGTAAGCGTCTGTATTTGGCTTCACAGTACAAGTGTTGCAGCAACAGATACTACTTACCCAGAACAGCCTCTGCAGTGTACTGAGTGATTAAAACTCAGCAAGGCCTTGAGTGCATAATTAAGAAGTTTCAATAAAGTGCTATTATTAAAACAATTTTGTATCTTAATTATTTATAACGTATTTGCGTATTACAAGTTCTGATTGTTGTTTTGACCCTTTGGAGTGTTGTAACATCCTTTTACATGAGCCCATTGGTGTGTTGCCGTAGCAGCTCCATCACTTGCCTGGTGGTTTGAGTAGATCATGATCGGGAAATGGCCTCAAGTTACACTGGGGGCGGAGTTTGGATTAGGTGTTGGGACTTCTTTTTTCGTGGCAGGGGTTGTAAAGCTTTGGAACAGGCTGCCCAGGGCAGCGGTGGAATTACTGTCCCTGGAAGCGTTCTAAGAAACGTGTAGATATGGCACTTGAGTGCATGGTTTAGTGGTGAACATAGTGGGTGCTGGTTGATGGTTGGACTCGATGACCTTAGAGATCTTTTCCAACCTTAACAATTCCAAATTCTGTTCTGCGCAGTATATTTGATTCATCTGTTGTTGTGGTGTCAAAAAGCCTGTTTCTTCTTATGCTTTACATCCCTTTCTCACTTTGAGAGTCATAATTAGATCTCACAAACCATGTTTGGTTTTTGTGAGGTGTTTCAAGCTCGCATGCTGGGCTCAGCGATTTTTCCGGGCATCCCTGTAAATCCTTTTCTCTGTCTCAAACCTGACAGTAGCAGATGCTCACAGGTGCAGTTTGTCTGAACTCTTGTTCTTTACCATCACTGTCAACACATCTGATTTGAAATGGAAATCATGGGCCAGTTTACTCCATTTTTGAAAACACAGTAAATCTTTATAAATAGGCAAAACATTGTTAATCTGTTCAGTGTTTTTTCACTTCTCAAGAAAATACAGAATTAAAGAGAAGAAAGGAAAATCTCCATATATAATAAAAAAGGTCAAACTTATCTTGTGTAAAGTTCTTTTGCATTTTTCTTCCCCACTGTTAAATTGAAGGAGATGGTTATGTTTACATTTTATTTGAAACCCATTCATTATTTTAAATTACTCGAGTTCTGCTTATATCTCCTTCAGTGTCTGATCTTCTATCAGAAACAGCTGCACAGACCTTTCAGCCTCACTGTTCTCCTGTTTAATAACGGAGTATTAAAATACTTGGCATTATCAGAGTAAACCCTGCTCGCTGGTAGTTCTCCTGACTGTATTCCCGTGGTTAATGGATTTTTGTGTGCATGCAATGTATTGCTGTAATCAAATCTGATACTGGTCTGTGTGGAGCTGGAGTCTGAAAGTTGGAACTACTTTACTCAAAAGAATTTCCATTTTAAAAATCATTAGGGTTGTAGGCAATTCATTAGGCTATGCAAGCTTTTTGCTGCCAGTGCAGGGCATAAAACCGACTTAAAATGCTGCCTTTCTGTGGAAGTTATGCACAGGCTGAGAATGTCTACAGATGTAACAAGATACAGAGAAGAAAAGCAGAGACCCGTGCTGGAACCGTGTAACTGAGTCGTATTGCTGCCCTACATAGAAGTTTCCAGATGCGGCTGTTCTCTATTTCCTACTTTTTCCTTGGTTCCGAAGTGGTGCATATGAATGACCCTGCCCTCCCATGTGCTGGCAGGGGGGTGCCCTGCGGAGCCGTGGCCATGTCTCAGGAGCAGATGGAAGGGAAGGGGCAGGCATTTGCCTGGAGCTCTGCTGATGCTCTCCCTGCTCAGAATGTGTCGTGGCATGTGAGCTGAGTGCTTGTGCTTTTAGGTGGTTTTAAAATAAAGCTGTTTGGTCTTGGTTGTGCTTAGACCAGAGCTGCCCTCTGTGGGTGCATGGGAGCACCCTGCCCATGGATTGCTCTGGAGCTGGCAGGAAAATGAGCTCCGGGTAGGTGGCAAAAGGTTAAAAAGCTCTTGATTTCACAGTGCTGGATCACAGAACCCCAGAATTCTGTGATCAGGTTGAAAGGGACCTTAAGGATTGTCTAATTACGTAGGCAGGGGCACCTTCCACTAGACTAGCTTGCTCTACACCCAGTCTAACCTGGCCTTGAACACTTTTAGGGATGGGGCAGCCACAGCTTCTGTGGAAAACCCGTGCCAGGGCCTCAGCACCCTCAAGGGGAGGAATTCCTTCCCTCTGGCAGTGGGAAGCCATTCGCCCTTGTCCTGCTCTCCAGGCTTATTCTTCACTTCCATGCTTCAGTTGTTCTGGTATGTCTGTGAACAATGGCAAGTGTGGGATTCTGAATGTACGTGATGATACTCTGGTTACATTTCTTCTCTGCTTCGCTCTGAGTGAGAAAACAAAATTGCGTGGCAGTATGTAATATCTGTACTTTCCACCCTGTGGTGTTCAAACTCCCCTGGGGAGGGGAGTGAGGAGACTTGCGGGGCAGAATTAAGGGGATCAGCAGGAAGGTGCCAGAAGGTGGCGGCAGATCGCTGTAGGCTGGGCCGAGACAGCCTAAGGCATCCTTACTATTACTTTATTTTTCTGCTTTCTAATGCACACCGTTCTCTATGTGACTTACTCTAATTTTTCCTCTGCCCACTGTTTTGTTTGACTTTTGTCAGTTTTCCCCAGGTAATCCTGTCAATCTTCAATTCAGCCGTCTTGGTCTCAGAGTATAGTCCAGTGTCTAAGCTTTTAGTATTAATATTAACCCCCCCAATATCAGCATATCCTTAGTAGCAGCCTTGCCTTTTTTTGTCTTAAAACTGAGTTGATATTTACTGAAAAGGATTTAAAAGCTTTTAA
Source organism: Trochalopteron elliotii (assembly GCA_024734555.1). Lineage (NCBI taxonomy): Eukaryota > Metazoa > Chordata > Aves > Passeriformes > Leiothrichidae > Trochalopteron > Trochalopteron elliotii. Next base: position 36,052 of record JANPWX010000610.1, on the reverse strand, counting down.
AATTTTAAACATGAAGAGGGAAAGATCAGTGGGTAAATAAAGTCTGTAATTTTACATCCAGAACAGATTTTCACATATTGCCTGGTTTTTCCAACATGCAGTGCTCTGAAAGTAGGTGATGAAGAGATTCATCTGCCTCAGTGAAATATGAGTGTATTGATCTGCCTAAGTGAAATATGCTGGCCTTGCTGAAGTGCAGATCTGGCCTTGACATGGAGATGGATGGACCATTTTAGCAGCAAAACATTTTTTTTTAGTGTTGAGGAACTATCTTGTCTGCAAAGAATCAAGTAATTTGTAGTAACGAATGGAAAGTACTTCTCTTGTGGGAGATGACCCCATTTGTTTCCATATTCCATGACATGTTTTGCTCATTACACTGCAGGAATCAAATCCAAAGTTTTATATGGAGCAGTTCATCACAGTTGCTGTGCATTCTTGGGAAGGGGTTGGGTGGAGAGCTGCATTAGTGGGAATTGGCTATTGCTCGTGTAACTGCTGGACAGCCATGAGGACAATGCTGAGGTGTGTTGTCCCAATACTGCAAAATGCTTTTGTGTGTTTGGAAGTAGTTTTTAAATAAATGACAGTGTTAAAGCAGGTGAGAAGTTGACTTCATTTGGAGCTCAGGGCTCGTGTTCAGCGCAGGATGTGCTGCATGTTCAGAGAGTGTGCTGGACTTCTTCTGTCCTTGCTTGAGGGTTTAAGGTGGTTTTGTGTGTGTTTTGGTTATCTGTGGACATCACTGACCTCTCCGCAGGGCCGATAGGTAATCTTGGTTCCACTTTGAGATACTCATCCTGACATGGTTTTGTCTGGAGGGAAGAGGGTGCAGACTGAAATTCTGTTTGCTGTTGGTGAGTGGTGGTTGCTGATGTCGTGTTTGAGAGTTGAGAGCAAAGTGGGAAATGCCCTAACCTTGGCTAAAACGGAAGGGAAGGTGTAAAGTTGCCACAACCAAAACATGCAGACAGCTTTGTAGAAGTGACACATGGTTGGGAAACTTGCTTAGTGGTGGGAGGGTTTTGATGGTTTGGGATTTTTTTTTTCCAGATTTGACATATATATAAATACAGTAGTCGGTTGAAGATGTAGGTGAATGGGCCTGGTATGAGGACCGTTGTGGGGTCTGTGACCTGTTTGAGGTGGTCTCCTTAGCAGCTTTGAGCTCACAGGCTACAAAGGCTCCTGTCAGAAATGCTTCTGGGGCAGGTTTATGCATTTCATAACCTGTTGGTGATGTAATTTAACAGGAGCAGTTGTCCAATCCAGCCTTTTTCCCTGCTGTTGTGCTACACCACCGTCCATCTGCTGCTGCCCATCTCATGCTCTAGGTCTGGAGACAAAGGTTGAGCGTTTTCCCTAAAGCCCTGAATGTTCTGCTGTAATACATAACTTAAATTTATCAAGGTCACTGAACCGTACTTAATGTGCTTTCTGGGAGGCTGACAGGGTACAAAAGATTGGTTTGTACCCTCCTAACTGAAGGATGAAGCAGTAATACAAGTGCTCAGTTATTTCTGTGCTGAAGGGGCCGTGGTTCTCCAGTGATGTGACAAATTCACTAATGATACCTGACAGAAGTATTGCAAAGGAGTAATTGTAAAAAAACCCAACTCCCTTCTATTATGCACTGTTTTTAAGATGGAAATATTTTCTTTTTATAGTTTGAAGAGTACAAGTTCCCATGTGACAAAATATTGAACTCAGGTGACTAGTGAGTAGGTGTAAATTGAATGGAATCTACTTCAAAATACAGTGAAATAGTTTCTTGTCTATAGAGACTATGAATTTTGGTAATAGGTTTGTGTTTTAATAGTTTATATTGATTTTCAAACAGTTCCAAAATACTGCTGCTGTCTTGTTCGAGAGATGAGGGGGGGAGGGTCGTTAATCAGCTCTGCTTAAAATCTCTGTGCCAGAAGAAATTCTTCCCTGTGAGGGTGGTGAGGCCCTGGCAGAGGGTGCCCAGAGAAGCTGTGGCTGCCCCATCCCTGGCAGCATTCAGGGCCAGGTTGGATGGGGCTTGGAGCAGCCTGGGTGAGTGGAAGGTGTCCCTGCCCATGGCAGGCAGTGAAACAAGATGAGCTTTAAGGTTCCTTTCTGACACAAACCATTCTGGGATTCTGTGAGGTTGTTGTATTTAAAACAACCCAACTCTTCTAACCGCTTGCTTTTTCTAAAGCTTCTATAGCAGTGAATCGCAATTCTTGTTTGTGAGATCCTGCTTTACAAATTATTGTAATTTATTCTTTTTTCTCCTTAAGGAAAAGTCATCAACAAGGACTTGCGCCACTACCTGAGCCTTCAGTTCCAGAAGGGCTCGATAGACCACAAACTCCAGCAAGTGATCAGAGACAATCTCTATTTGAGAACCATCCCTTGTAAGTATGTAAAGATCAGCCTCATTTGATCTGTTCCTGCTAACTCCCATATCATTTGTGAGCTTGAAATGCCTTCTCTCTTAGTCCAATTCAGAGTTTTGCCTTTTACTTCTGGCTTTGCTACAGTAGTTTCACATCTGAAGTTGCCATGAATTGGTACAGACAGTATGGACTGAAAACCAGCAGACTTCAGAATTCAAAGTTCAGATTGTTTCAGTGGTATCTCTGCATTGCTCTTCATAAGTTTGTCAGTAGTTGTTGTTAGAATGACCCCAGCCACCACAATAAATAAATCTTTCTCAGCGTGATCAAGCAGTGCGAAAACATCCTGTTTTTTCTCAATATGTTGGGTTTTTTTTCTTCGCAAAGAGCAAACTGAGACCGTGAGTGTTGAGTGCACTAGGCAGAGCAGGGCAGCTGGATGGAAGGAGGGTGGGAGGGGGCTTGGGTGCAGAAGGGGTGGCAGTGGCAGAATGTACAGGCAAACTGTTTGCTCATCCTGAGAAGACTGATTAAAAAGGCCCATCGTTGACTGTTTAAATACTCTTTGCACTAAAAACTTACTTTGTCAAGTAATGTTTTTGTATCTACAGGAATTCTGCTGTCTTCTCTCTAAGTACACCCGAGAGTCTGTGGCTTTCTTAAACTGCATTTCACTATTACTAGATTTTATTTACTAGCTTTTGTTAATGCTGCTGCCTTAATGATATATGCCTTTAAAATGCTATTAGGTTGTAGGCGGTAGTGAATAGCAGTGAATCAGTCCAATCCTTTCGGGCAAGTTTTAATTAAGCTGTTGTAACTATGGGAGGCCTATTTTCATAGATGAAACACTTTGAGAACCTCTGCATTAACACAGTAATTTACTGATAAAGTTTACCTACAGTCAGGGGTTGGAATGTGGCTGAATTGCACTCTGAATTGTAGGTTAAAAAATAAATTTTGTGCCTAGTTATGGATTTGGTGGCCCAAAAATCAAATGTGCTTAGTCATGATGACCTCATTGCCAATTAGACACTTGGTGCTGGTAGAAATAGGGAAAGATGCAGCACCCTTACAGGTGGGTTAAAATAAAATATCGCAGCTGTTCCTAGAATCCCACACTGGGATTGCCTGGCCCAGGTGTTGGCAGCTGCCACAAAAGTTGTTTTTGGTTCACTGACCATAAGAAAGTATTCTCTCTTAATTACCACCTCACCCAACTTCTCTCCTCCTTCCCCAATACCAGAACTGTCGTTCCTGTGTAATGTACTGGCTCAGTTTTTATACATTATTGCTCACTTGCTCAACAGTTGTTTTAACTCTTTACTGGAGTGACAACATCTTTGTGTAAAGACTTGAAAATACATTGTTTTTACTGAACTGTACAGCAAGCAGCATTTGGTGACAGGCAGCACTTAAGCATCTTACAAGAGTGTTTTCTCTGTCTTTGCAGGCACTACAAGGGCTCCCAGAGATGGGGAGGTCCCTGGGGTAGACTATAATTTCATTCCTGTTGAGCAGTTTAAAGCGCTGGAAGAAAGTGGAGCCTTACTAGAAAGTGGAACGTATGATGGTATGTCGGTGATGTTTAATGGAATGGAGTAAGGACCCAGTACTTGTGTCCAGGAGCTTAGTCCAAATGTAACTTCTTGTGGTTACCAGTTTTCCTGCTCATTTGATGGTCATGACAGTAGTAGAGAGAGAATTGTTTTCATTGTTGCATTTTGGGAAGCATTCTGAAAAGGTTTGTCTGTGCCCGGTACAAATTTAAGAGAATTGAGTCAATTTTGTGTAAACCTCAGAGAACAGAACCATGCTCTTCTCTCAGGTGCGCGTCAAAAGGACCGAAGGCAAGGGAAAATCTGACCCCGCAGGGAAACAAAAGGATTTTCCAATGAGAAGTTGAACAGCACTAGACCAAGTTGTCCAAATCTGTAGGAAAGTTGGGTTTGTTAAATGTGGTGAGGAAAAACATTGTAATGAGGATGGTGCAAAAAGAAAAGATGCAAAAAGTAGACAGTCCTGTGAAAGTCTCTGTGCCTCTTGTTTTCCGTAGCCCACGCTATCTGTTAATATTGTCCCATCTGTGGAAATCTCCTAAGCAAATTTAGGCTAAACCAGTACTTTTTTTTATTCCTGAGCTGCACTTTATCTGGCTCTCCCCTCTGTGAGCCTTGCCCTTGCTTGATATTTGCAGAAGGATTTTTTTTCTTTCTTACTTTATTTACATGGTCAAAACCATATCCAGGCACCAAAAGGTACCCCAGCAGGAATTCTGGGAAGCTTCCTTGCTTTGTGCTCAATTCCCTAATAATGCTGAAATTCTTTTCCAGAGAACAGCAGATGATTCCTTTGTGCTTTACATTAAAATATTGAAGGAAAAATCTGTTCCTTTTTCTGAAGTAAAAATAATTTTTAGATGAAGCCATATCAACATCTTTGTTTTGCAAGTGTATTGTTAGTAGAAAATTGCAAGTGTTAAAAATCAATTACTTGTTAACTGGTTTTATGGAAATAAATAATTTGTTTCTGCACAAAATGAATTTGTTTTTGACTTCAGTACTTCTGTTACGCTGTTAATTAGCATGTAGAGTAAGAATAATTGATTTTCACTGTTTTGCTCCTCTAAGGTTGCTCCCTAAGTCTCTTTATGGGGTATTAGTGAATTCCGGGCAAAGTAACAAATCCATCTTTTTCTTTAGACAACTTACAGCAGGATAAAGTTTTCAGTTAACCTCTTGTTTTGCGACAGCTAGTGCTGCGTTGTCAAGAAGTCAATGTGTGAATAAATAGCCTTTGACTGTTGATTGGGTTTTGGTAGCACTGATTTGGAGCCTTTAAATTTTCACCAAAATATGTTTGCGTGGACACTAAACTGATAACAGCCACTGCCAGTGCCTTCAGCAAGTATCAGTGCTTCAGTGATCCTGGTTTCTGTCTCATTTTCAGGTAATTTTTATGGTACTCCAAAGCCTCCAGCAGAGCCCAGCCCCTTTCAGCCTGATCCAGTGGATCAAGTTCTTTTTGACAATGATTTTGATACTGAATCGCAGAGGAAAAGAACCACGTCAGTCAGCAAAATGCAAAGGATGGAAAGTTCTCTCCCTGAAGAGGAGGAAGAGGAGGAAAAGGAAGCAGTTAATGGCAGTGGAGGGATAGGTTGGTTGACGGGGGGGGAAATTCCCTGGAGTTTCGTATGAATGCGTAAGGACTGTACAAATAACATTCATGCTTCCGTAGTTTTGGTGAAGTGTGAAGACAGTTTCTATTCGGGCTGGTGCTTCTATTTGATTTTGAGATGACCTTTTGAAAAGAACCAGCTGTTCTCACAGCCAGATGTGCAATTGCATCATAAAATGCACTGTTTGGTCAAGAACATGTGGTGCTGGATATGGGCCAGTTACATGAGCGGGAAGGAAAAAATTGTCCACTCTTCAAATAACAGAATCCTTCACAGAGTAGAATTCATACCCTGCAAATGTTACTGTTGAATTTTGAGGCAATTACTGAATTTGTACACGGGAGATTTTAGGGAAGTGATTGGTTTGAGGGGCAGCGTTGGCTCATGCTGTAAAATTTTCAGATGATTTTGCATAGGGGAACTGTCATGCAACCTGAAACCACCCGAGGGGGAGTTTGTGGAGAGAGATAGGGCCAAGTGTGTTGAGGCTGAAGCGGTGTCCATCAGGACCTTTCTGGGATTGGCAGGATGCCTTTTTCCTTTTGCTGTCATGGTTACTCATCTGGAGGGAGGAAAATTGATAGCGGAGAGGAACTGTCGCATTGCATTTGCAGCTGATCCTGTGTGTGACTGTTTAGGATAGAGTTATACTGACCAGACCTGACCTAATCTTGTCATCTTCAGGGCTGGCAAAACCACAGAGGGTCAGGCTGGTGGTTGGGTGAGCGTCACGGACATCATCATGTCACAGAGGATATCAAGCATAACCTTGGTTCTGAAGGGTAGAGGCTTCTATTTAAAGTTTCCTGCAGGAATTTTTGGGATCTTTTTTCCTAGTTGTAGCTTGTAGGAAGGTGTTGTTTATTTTACTGGCAGTTTGGGTCTTCTCTACATTTCCTTCTGATTCTTTGAGGAATATTAGTAGGATTTTTTGGGCTGTTTTATGGCATTACAAACACTGTTCTCTCCGTAGAAACGGCAACAGAGCGTAGTCAACTTGGATTTCTGCCAGCGTTGATTTTTCAGAGTAGGCTCAGACACATAATACAAGGTTAATTCTGTTTGGCAGGGGAAGAGCAGAGTTCAGTGTTTTCATGTCAGCTTTTCAAAGTTCACAGTTGAAAAAAAAAAAGTGAAAAAATGCACATCACATACAGGGACATCCACTCGTAGCCAGATTAAGAGGGTGGTTCTTTGTGAGAAACAACATAAGCATCTGACAAACACTTTCCCTGAACAACTGCAGAAAACAAAGAAAAACATTCAGATTCTTCTGACTGGATGAAACCTGTTCCCAGCTACAACCAGACAAGCAGCAACATGGACTTCAGAAATTATTTATCGAGGGATGAGACCCTGGAACCACTACCCAAGAACTGGGAAATGGCCTACACGGACACTGGCATGATCTACTTCATCGAGTGAGTAACTCGCTCCTTGGAGAAGTGCTGGTGGCTGCAGTCTGGAAAGCTGCTCTTTCACCTCTCTTCTGCTCTTGCTGCTTCTATTTGTTTGTGAAATTTAATATATTCCTACTGTTACAATTCATACTCGTAGTCCTCAATGTTGCATGCTCCATACAATTGCCATTGTGCAGGAAAACCTTATAGTTCTACCTGCAAAGTCAGTTTGTTTGTTCTAAGTTTTGTATCTCACAAATACCAAGCCGGCTGGGTATTGCTAAGTGAAGTATAAGATGGAAACCAAATTTCTCTGAAATTTGAGACCTTGTTTGTTCTTTATTCCCTGCTTGTGTTCCTTGGCTGGGAATGGATGTTTCAAAATACAAATAGCTCAGATGAAAGCCCAGGATAGGAAAGTAGCTCGTGTGTGCACATGTAAAACTGCCTCATTTATGAGTTCTTAGGCAAAAATGAAACAGAAACCTTCTTGAGAGTTAAGCATGTGAGGAGGCTAAAAATGTTTCTTTTCGTATCAGGTAGAAGCAGCTTCTATTCCCACATGAGCTTTTGGGGGCTAGGGAGAGGATCTGTGCCTCTTAACACTTCCCGTGTACCCTGGAGAGTCTCCTGTGTGCTGATGCCTTTTCTTTTTTAGTATTTTATGATGTGACTGAGGCACAAATAAAGGTTGTATTATCTGAAGTCTGCAGTTTCCTACAACAGCAAATACTTGAAGCAAAGTTTCTTCAGTGTGAGGGTGTTCTCTCACTGGCATGTGTTCTACTCCACAGTCACAACACCAAGACAACCACATGGCTTGATCCCCGGCTCTGTAAGAAGGCCAAAGCTCCTGAAGATTGTGAAGATGGAGGTGAGATGTTCACAATGCATTTGTCACCTGTCACTGATAAATGTATCAGTTTATCCCAGCTGGATACAATCCATTATTTCTGTGGTAGTAGCTTCTCCCTGGTAGATGTGACTCTGGAGCTGGTAGCATAATGCTGAGTGCCCCGTTTGGTGGCAATAGGAATTTGCATTAGACTGGGAAAATCCATGGTGTATTTTCCCTGGAGCAGTAGAATCTGACTCNGGAGAAGGTCCGTAAGTTACGGAATATTGAAATAACAAAGAAAGAAGGTATGACAAAGTACATCTTGCTAACTGTTTCATGTGACATAGTATTTGAATGCAGAAGCTAAGGGAACAGTCTGATTTAAAGTACTTCAAGACTTCCAGGACTGCAGCCTCCAGGCAATTCCTGCAACCATTTCCTACACAACTGGGCAATTTAGTCTGCTAGAAAAGAGTATCGGATAGCTCCGTCTTCAGCAAATGCCTGACATGTTCCAAAAGCTGAAGCAGGCTCAGAATGACCTGTCGTCCTCCAAAATTGCCCAGCCTTACAGCCACGTATCCGTAACAAAGCCAGCTTGGAGCCGTGGCTGCATACTGCTGCTTATTAAGCATACATGCAGCTCACCACAGGATAAAAAGAGCACACTTTAAATAGAGATGCAGGATATCCAAATGAACAATACTTAAATTAATAGACGCACTAGGTCTTTAGTCAGACCCTGTGGAGCAATGCTGGTGTTAGTAATGGGTAACGTGCTGTCATATGCTAGGGAAGTTCCTGTTACCGTCAAACTTAGGCCAGCCTCAAACAAGATTGCAGGGCAAATTTATCCTTAAAATGTCTGGCTGACTATATTCCTTATTCTGATATTTAAATTTCCATGGTCAAGGTAACTAGAACAACAAATTTGATAAGCTGACCTCTGTGGTAACTGCTTATTACCTTCAGTCAGTCATGAGCTGCTGGCACCCTCTTATCAGATGCTGAATTTGCCATAAAAAGGAGCCTTTTGGATGTAATTTTCAGTACAAACAGGTCTTTAAGTTCATTATATGGTTAAAGCGGTATGATTTCATTGAATACAAGGCTCATCATTTAGTGGAAGAAAAAATAAGAGTTACAGGGCTTCAGATTCCCTGGAATAGGCTGATACCTTTCATCAGGGAAGAAAATGGGACCTGTATTTTCCTCGTATTTTTCATGAGCCTAGGTATTCTTTAATGAAAACTCTGATATTTGCAGATAGTTTTCCCTTGTAATGGAGAACTTGGTCTTTCTGATTGCAGAACTTCCTTATGGATGGGAGAAAATCGAAGACCCTCAATATGGGACATACTACGTTGAGTAAGTGCTAATTATTGATTTGACATACTTAAAAATTGAGCATGAAATTCTGAAGTGCTTGGTATCCAGTAAGCAGAGGTTATAATGCAGTAAAAGGCCAGGTTGGACAGGGCTTGGAGCAACCTGGTCTTGTGGAAGGTATCTCTGCTCGTGGTAGGGGTTGGAACTGGGTGGGCTTTAAGGTTTCTTACAGTCCAGACCATTCTGTGATTCCATGAAACTGTTAAATATATCCAGGGAAAAACAGTTCTGTGGTCGCAAACTGATGGCACAAACTTCTGGTAGCGCTGGCATGTGGGAAAATCCACGGTGTGACCTTAAAAACTTAGTGGAGTGCTTTTCATTCGGTGAAGGAAAGCACGTTGGAACCAAAATAATTTATAGATGGAAATGAGCTGATGTCATTTTTCTTAGCTTAATAAGAGTGACACTTAAGAGTGTCACCTGATAACTTCAAAAAAGCAAAAATAACTTGCAGACCATTGCTGTCTCCAAAGAGCCAAGTCAATAACCTCTAAACTGCTGCAAGAGCTCGTTTGAATTTCCTTCAGGCCAGAGGAAATTAAATCTCTCCTTAACCGTGGAGAAGAAAAATGGTAGAGTTGAAAATGTAGCTTTGGAGAACAAGGAAACATTTTTCACTTTACAAAGCCAAGGTATTTGAATTATGCTCAAATTTGTTGGTTTTCCCCTCCTCTGCTGTACTTCTCTAACATTTAGTAGGAAAAAGGTGAAGCCTGAGTTTGTAAACACTACAGGTAGATGGGTGAAGAGAGAAAGCAGGTTTGTTCAATTCTAAACTAGTGATTAAAGGGATTAAAATTTTATTTGCCTCAAAGTAACTAAAATAAAAGCTGCTGAAAGAACAAGCATACTTTCAGTGTTGGTTATGAGAGCTTTTTGTTCATTTCTCCAGAGCATTCATCTGACATAATAAAAGATAGTGTTTGTAGATGTATTTTTTGGGGCTGTCTTTTTTGGGAAATAGTCAGAATGTTTTCTGTTGAAATCTTGACCTACCTTTTGTATGCCTGCAGTCATATTAACCAGAAAACTCAGTTTGAAAATCCAGTATTGGAAGCCAAAAGGAAAAAACAGCTAGGACAGACTGATGCTGGCCCTTCCAAATCAGGTATCACTGAATATTGTGGGTTTTGTCACATATATCTTTATCTGCAAGTATGCTTTATAAGAGCCCGGTTCTGGAATTCCTCAAGGCATCAGCCTTGTCTTTTTGCTAGCCATTACAGTGTTACCCTCCGAGATGTTCAGGGGTTTTTGAAGGATTTTTTCATGTTAAAATTTAACCGAGACACTAAGACTGCTTTTAAATCATTTTGGTTGTTCTGAAGCTTTGGAATATATGGAGGGTTAAAAGAGCCATCTGGAAGTGCAGGTAAAACCACACCTGGAGTTTCTATGCTTTTGGTCTACTTTAAGCTTGGTATTCAGGGATTAAAATCGAGAATTTGAGGTGGGAGGTTTGCATACAGCCCCGTTGCAATCTGTTAAAAAAGGCTCTTTTCCATTCACTGAATTCAGCTGGAAAATGAGTGTAGCACTTTCCTGTCCATTTGCTTTATCCGTTAAGAATGCTTCAGAAGCTGACCAACAACAAACAAATCGTTAATCTTTGTGACACCTCAAAAATAAACAAAAGACTTACTGGAACTAACCCTGGTTTCCTGCCTTCCTGTTTGTATTCCATAATTCCAAAGGACCAGGGGCATCCGTCTTCACTCGAGATCCATCCCAGCTTACTGGAGCACTTATAAGGACAACCCTGAAAAAAAGTACCATGGGATTTGGCTTCACAATCATTGGAGGGGACAGGCCTGACGAGTTTCTCCAGGTGAAGAACGTGTTAAAAGATGGACCCGCTGCACAAGATGGAAGAATTGCTCCAGGTCAAGTATTATTTCCGTAAAGTTTCATTTCCTGGGGTTCTTTGGAGAACACAGCCTGAGGTGCAGGAGGTTGGATGACTCCATCTACATCCTCGCTAAATTAAACACTTTCAGATTTGTGAAAGATCTGTGCAGAGCAGTGGCTGAAAAAGAAAAGAAGCAACATCCTACGTAAAGATCGACTTTAAGGGCACTTCTGAAGGTTTCAGTACTTCTGCTTTAGCAAAGACACTTGTCTTCGTGTCTATTCATAGAATGGTTTCCCTCTCTGTAAGTAAAGTGAACGTAATGTGTTTGAATCCTGGTCTGTTTTGCCTCGTTGCTGCCAAAAACCATGACACCAATTATTAAAACTGCAAAAAACTCACAGCAGGAATGAGGAAACAAAGTCCTGTGGGCTGGACAAGTGAGGAGAGAAGAGGGATGAGGGTTCCTGCAATCCACGAAGACTTTCGCGTTTTTTCATGGTTATTACATGTGTAATTAAGTTGCCTATAACCTTATTATAACCTCTGGTTTGCATATTAGGGGCAAAATGCTTCCTTATATATAATATACTCTTACTCTTCAATTGAGTAAAAGAATTCATTCCTTGAATGATAATATTGTTTACTTACAAAATGAAACAATTCCCTGTTTTGTTGCTGATGTGTTGTTTGAACTTGCTTGTACGTGGTTCATCTTCCACCTCTGCAAAAATGAGAACTATCCTGCAGAACTATTGGAATGAAAAGATGTGCAGATACTCAGATTGTAGTTCATGGAATAAGAGAGATCCTGTTTTACTGGTGCCTGGGCATTAAAGGGATAGGACAGTTCGCAGGGCATATTGTAACGCACATGCAAAGTTTCACTTCAAAGTGATGAAAACACAAACCGAGGTTTTGGGATATGAAACCCACATCACTTCATTTTGAAAATGTATTCTTAGCCACATGTGGCAGCAGTGTAAGAGTATGGAGCGTGCGTGTGTGCAGTCCTAGCTTAAGTTCAGCCAGTCCTAAATTAAACGCAGGGCCAAAAATATCCGATTTATTCTTCGCTGGGTTTAGGATGCTGTGCAATATGAATTAAAGTAGAAGACATCTGCTTGCTGTAGTGTGCGTGCTCTGCTTCATCTCCCACAGCTGTACAGTATCATTTTTTAAATCTGCTGCAGATTAAACTTCATATATTTAGCACACTGCGTCCTGAGATGAAATAGAATAATTGCAAAGAGGAAATCCTTTATGCTTTTTGACAATATTAGCCGTGAGGTAATATCCCAGACGCTAGTTTTCAGTTTGAAGACAGCACTGTGATTTCCTCAAGGTGGGCTTTTGCTGAAGGTTTTGCTTCTGTTTTTGACACTGTCGAACGTTCTTTTGTTACAGGTGACGTCATCGTGGACATAAATGGAAGTTGTGTCCTTGGTCATACCCATGCAGATGTTGTCCAAATGTTTCAGCTCATTCCCATCAATCAGTATGTGAACATGACTTTATGTCGTGGGTACCCTCTTCCTGATGACAATGAAGACCCCGTGATAGATATCGTGACAGCCACGCCTGTCATTAACAGCCCGCCGGTGGCCAAGGGAGATGCTTCCGTGTCCAGTCAAGATTTAGTAGCAGGAACAGTTGTGTTGGACCAGAATGGGAAAATGTTGGTCAACGGTCAGCTAAACGGCCCTTCCGTGGATTCAGCAGAGCAGAGAGTCTCCTTTGCCTCCTCAGGAGGCTCTCAGCCAGAGCTGGTCACCATCCCTCTGGTCAAAGGGCCTAAAGGCTTTGGGTTTGCCATTGCAGACAGTCCCACAGGCCAGAAGGTGAAGATGATTTTGGACAGCCAGTGGTGCCAAGGCCTACAGAAAGGGGACGTCATCAAGGAGATTTGCCATCAGAATGTGCAGAGCTTGACCCACTTGCAGGTGGTGGAAGTGCTCAAGCAGTTTCCAGTAGGAGCAGAGGTGCCCCTGCTTATCTTAAGAGGAGGTACAGACAAAATTACGGTCGTCATGTTGGTCATAAGCGTTTTAAAGTCCTGTCTTAGTGTGATACCTAAATTGTGTCCAGTCTTGACAGCTAAGCAGCAGCTCATTATATCTCTGAGCCATTATGTTCTAAGTTTGGTTTATAGCCCTGACGATTTAGGCTGAGAGCGCGTTGCTGGGGTTTTGTCTAGGGTTTCAGTTAGGTTTTTCTTTGGGTTTTTTTGCTCAAAAATTATATGGTGATATGTTTATGCACTGTCTCTTCCAAGTCTCTGGGGAGTGCTAAAGCAAACATGTGGTCTCTAGTATAATGCAAAGCATATGATGGACTGAGTTTTGTGGGGTTCTCCAAATGTGTTCCGGTAATTGTGTCTGTAATGAACAGGGGATTGCAGGAGATGGAAGCATTGGTGAAGGAGTGAGGCTGATCACTGGGAATAGCAGAAAAAATTCTGATTTTTCCTTTGCATATTCATACATCTCCTTGATTGTCCGTCAAAGATCAGAATGCATCTTCTCCCCAAAAACTGTAGTAGATAGTGTCTTTCAAAGTAAGCTGAATCTGAATGGATTATGAAGCAGCTTGTGGCTCCTCAGTGTCCCTTCAGGCGTTATTGTAACACTGACTTCAGCCACTACCATTTGCAAAGATCTCCATATCTTTTTCTGTATAAATGCTACTATCCCTTTGTCAGCTAAGGAAATAATTAGATTTATTTGTGGCAAGTAAAATTCCTTCAGACAAATTCATAAGTCTCCTTGTCCCATGGACTAAGGGATGACTTGGTTGACCAGTTTCTAGCAAAAAGAGAAATAGATACTTTTCATTGTTGTATAGCTTTCAATTCTAATTGAGACTTCTCTAAACTGATGGTTTTGGTCACTTTGCCATTTAAAAGCACAGTGAATCAACCGCTATTATTTTCACCCCAGGAGAAGCTGATTAAATTGCTGTAATGTTGTTGAAACTTCTTGTAACCTGCTATTAAAATTACATTTTATTTTCTTCAGGTCCACCCTCACCTACTAAAGCTGCCAAAGGAGTGAGTATTGCTGATGTATTTAAATTGGTTTCTGACCTGCTTTGTAATCTCGTTTCCTCTGGATTTTCGTGCCTCTGATAACCTGCAAGGTAGTTTAGCAAAACCACATCTGCTTGGTAGGCATAAATTCTGTGTCTAAGTAGCTGCCGTCAGAGTACTCATTAAAAGGGAAACAAATACAGTATCTGTTTTTTTCATTGCTGATTATTAAAGTGAAGTGGGATTTCTAAAGGAAGTTTATGATCCTTTGATTCATCTCAGTCCTCGCACAGAATTAATGGACTGGTTAGTGCTCCCTTCTGGAAATGCTTGTCTTTGGATCCATATTTTCAGCAAGTCTCTGTACATTCCTAGCTCAGTACTCATTGCTCTTAGAAGTTATCTGTCGGGGCTTATTTAATGTATATATATTAGCTCAGTAAAGAATCCTTGGTCTAAATAAAACAACCTCTGATTTAATAATGTTGATATTAATGCATATGTTTATTATGAAGGTTTCTGTTGTGAATTAGGCTGGTCGAACACAGATACTTCTTTAAAAGTGCTTCTTGTACAGAACACATCCGGGCAATTTAGGAAAACCCCATTATCAGAACACAGCTGTAACTTCTCTTTCTATCTTTATCTTGCCGTTTAATTGCAACCTTAGTTGTATCCCAGCAATGGGATGACACAAGCACACACGTTCAGCATGCTCAAAGACAACTGTGCTCAATAAGATCTTAAGATTCTGTTCCTTGCAAGCATCCAGCTGCCCACACTGAATAAATCAGAGCAGAAATCCCTGCAGTTGGAGGGCCCTGGCCCTGTCAGCATGGATCCCATGGCAATGTGCTAAAAATAGTTTGGACTCGGGGACTGGCATTCTATTCCAGCACACATACAGGAGCAACAGCCCACAGAGCACTCGATGCTCAGTGGCATTAAGCAGCGTGGCAAAATAATTCACTTAAAAAGGGCAAGTTCTTGTGTTTATAAACATACAAGAAGTGTCAAAGTGCTGTATGGCTCTCGGCAGTTTGTTCTGCTCTTGGTGAAAGGGCAGATCCGTGTCCGTTCTCCTCCTGCTGTGGTTCAGGGTGCACTGCCACGTGCCAGTTTTCCAGGCTGGGTTTCAGCCCAGGAGAAGTATTTAGAGTCTGTTAGTGCATAATTGATTGGGAATTTAGATGAGAGACCACAAGGATTTTTGGTGTCCTTACCTCATGAGTGTTGCAGCTATCAGATCACGAAAAGGCAAACAGTGAGTTGTTAATACCTCATGCTACCCGGGTGTGTCCTCCTCAACTGTATGTGTATTGCTCCAGCAAACAGCTTGTGCTGGGAGCACCTCTGGTGCTTGTGGGGAGGAGCTTGGCAGAGGACAGGAGGCAGTGACTGTGGAGCAGCGTGCGCCCATGGTGCTGGACTGTGGTGTCTTCTCCAAATGTGATTGGTCCTTCATGCCCCACTTCTTCCTGTGTGTTGGTAGCCACCAGCATCTGCCCAGCTTCACTCCTCCCTGAGCATCACTCGCTTCAAGCTCTTTCCAAGCCTAGCCTCCAGTAGAAATTCGTGTACCAGTGGGGAAGACTTCTGTAACTCTGGTCAGACACACCCACTGGAAAAGCTGTAAATGTGTTCCTTTCTTCTCGTGTTTTTCTTCTGCATGGTGTTCATTGTCTTTGCACCCACAAGCGTAGTCATGCCTTTAGGGATGTGGATTCCATATTCTAATCCTAATGTGGATTTTGTGTCTGTGGGCCGTTTCAGAAGGACAAGCAGGACAGTTCGGAAGCTGTCAGCGATACCATCCTGCAGCCGATGCCCTTCCCGCCTTCTGCTGTGCGACCAGGCTCTCCTAAACTGGACCCTTCCGAAGTCTACCTGAAGTCTAAGACAATTTATGAGGACAAACGTAAGTACATCGTCTTCAACTTGAAATTACTCAATTTTGAAGGAATTTTTTCTTTTGGTGTATGTGCAGTAAAACTACGGAGACTTTGTTGCTAAGTTTGTTAACCTGCTGCAGATAAAACATTTCAAGTAATGCATAATTCGAACAGCAATCAGAAAAACAAAAAGATAAAACATGTTTCAACCATATTTTCAGTAAAACAGGTTAATTCCAAAAATAATCTCAAGGATGGTTCTGAAGTAAACTGGAGCAGACCTGCTTACAAAAGTAGCTCTGAGTTGTGTCACAGACTGGCTTTTATTTTGGTGTACTGCACAGACGTAGTTGTGGTTTCTGCTTTGAAAATTAATTGTGCCATTTTAAAAAGAGAATATCACTGTATTTCTGGTTTCTGTGTTTTGCCACTAGAAAACTCAGAGTGTACCACAAAAGCATAATCCAAGATAGCTCCTTACAAGTTTTGAAATACTGTTTCTTTTTCTTAGCTCCAAACACAAGAGATTTAGATGTTTTCCTGAGAAAACAAGAATCAGGCTTTGGTTTCCGGGTGCTCGGAGGGGACGGACCAGATCAGCCTGTAAGTGAAACTGCTCACAGTTAGCTCATAATGTTGCTGTTGGAATAATCCTACTCTGTCATCCTCATCTCCCGTCTTCCCATCCAGGCAGTTCAGTGATGGCAAAATTGATCAATTCGCTACCTGTCTTTCAGAGATGAGAAATTGGTCCAGATTACCTTAATCTTTTCCCCTCTTTGTGGACTCCAGTCTCCAAGATTCTGTGCTCTTCCCACTACCGAGCCCATCCTTGACTGGAGTTTTTGGTTGGGCTGAGGACGCTGGTGGTTTCTACAGCTGTTGCTGTGTCTCAGAGCCCTCAGAAGGGGGCGTGCTGGTGCCCAGCTTTTGCCAATTTTCACCTGATCCCAGTGGTGGCCTTGGCACAGGATGCGCCTGGATTCGGTGATTGGTGTGCTGTGCACAGCAACGCATCCTGGGAAGCAGCTGAGTGGAAGGAAGCAGTTGCTCCTTCTGTCAAAATTTCATTAGACTGTTCCTGTTCTTGCAGCCCAGTGAAATGAGGTTTGAGATGGTGACACAGCCCTTTTATTCCCTGCTTCTCCAACTGGATTTTTAAGCATGCGTTCCATTGGAGGCAGCTGGGAAAATGCCAGCACAGGCACCCCTGCGTGGTCTGTTCTCCAAGGACAGGTTTTGGGAAATTCCCCTCTGTTTTCAAACATGCGTACATTTCTCTCTGGGAAGAAGCACTAAGACTTGTGCTATGTATCAGGGGCCTTTCTTTAAGGTGTTAAGTGGAGAGAAAAAGCTTTTGGAATAGATCTGCAAAGTTTGTTGTCCGATTACAGTGAAGGAATTCAGTTTTTCCGTTCCCACCTGTGATCCAGTGCTAGCCTTTTTTTTTTCTTCCTCCCTCACTAACATGCACTTAAAGTAAAGAGCAAACCCAGTGAATGTTACTCCTGTTGTACTTTACAGCATTTTTGGTGTTTGGTTTCCATAACAGCCACAGCTGTTAGGAAGCGTGGAGCTGATGTCTTGAATACTGTGTACTGATGAGCTGCCCACCACTGCTTTACCTCAAGCAGCACTAGCTGTAGTTTTAGTCTTAATGTCCCATTTAATCAGAAAGTGATTCTAGCATATGAAATAGAGTGTGGTGTTCTTCTCTGTGTTATATTTAGTAGCACTTTTTGAGGTAGAGGTAGGCAGAACTGATGGTGTTTGAATTCATTATCTAATTACCAGAAAGCTGAGAACTGAAGCAACTTGAAGTGTGGAACTGTCTATAAGCAACTTTTCAGAAATAAACTTGAATTAGTTCAAAAGCTTTTATTTCTTCCCCAATCATTCTGCCTCAGTCTTGGTAAAAAAAATAAAGTAGAGCGAATGTTAGAGGCTTTTGTGTCATTAATGTCTGGGAAATCGTATATATAATAAGTACATGGCGTGTGCCCATTTCAAAAGCTGAACTTTTTAATAAATTGACAGACATGCTCAAGAGAGCAGAACTGACAAAAATAGAGGTTAAAGATTTTTGAAGCATTCAATGAATGCTTTGAGACTCCAGATTGTCTCCACTAGATCAGCTTATGCAGAGCTGCATAAGCTTATTGCTGGCTGCATTTCTGCTATAGCTGGACAGTGAGGTAATCTTTAAAAGAGTCTTCCAAAAAGACCTCATCTGCACAGATTCACCTGGACTCTAACCACTGTGTGTTCTGATGAATTCACGTTCCTGTTCAAACCCCTGGACTCTGCTCACAGATTTATATTGGAGCCATAATCCCGTTGGGAGCAGCGGAAAAGGATGGAAGGCTGCGTGCGGCGGATGAGCTGATGTGCATCGATGGAGTCTCTGTGAAAGGGAAGTCACACAAGCAAGTTCTGGATTTAATGACCAGTGCCGCGCGGAATGGGCAGGTGCTGCTCACTGTCCGGAGGAAGATCTTCTTCAGTGGTAGGTGTCTGCTTGCCCAGACAGAGCAGTCAGGGCTTGTAATCAAATCCACTGAAGCTGCTCTGGAACTTAATTACTGCACTGGGGCTGAGCAGCCTGAGATTGAAGAGGGTCAGCTATAACTTTTAACTGGAGAAAAGCAGAATTTAATAAGCTTAGATCCTGTTGCTCGCTAGCTTGCGCTGCTCGCACAGGTAAGGCTCTGAAAATTATGATGCAGGGATGATTTCTTCAACCTTTTTTGCAGGTAGTAGTTAGAACAGCCATTAGTGCTATGGAAATTGCGTAATAACACAGTCTGTTTTCTCAGCATCTCAGAATGGTTTGGGTTGGAAGGGACCTTTAAAGCTCTTTTCGTCCCACGCCCTGCCATGGGCAGGGGCACCTTCCGTGTGCTGTATTCTCAAGTCTTTTGGCATCAGTGTGTAGCAAGATTAACTGTATTCGAACGAGAGCTGTTTCAGGTCAGGATCTTGAGATACTACAGTTCTAGATCAGTGTCCAGATGAGCAGTTTAGAGAAGATTAGTCTGTGACTCCATGAATGACAAAGCTGGGGTGGGATTTACAGCCGACAAGGGCCCCCTGCTCTGATTAGCGACTGCTGTTGCTGCCTCATGCTGGCACTGACAACTGAGCTTCATGGTTGTGCTGAAGTTGCTTGGTGTGATTATTCCTTATTAGTTGTTTGTCCATTCCCTGCAAGGGGAAAAGCAGGCGGAGGAGGAGGAGCCACAGCCTGTCCTGACACAGAACAGCTCTCCCCGGCTGAACCGTGTCGAGTTTGCCAACCAACCATGCCCGGAGGTCTACGATGTCCGCCTGCAGCGGAAGGAGAACGAAGGATTTGGCTTCGTCATCCTCACCTCCAAGAACAAACCTCCTCCCGGGGGTAAGTGCCATGTCCTGGTGGCTCTGCCCCTGCCTGGCCTCGCTGTGGCTTCTCCAGGGATATCTCTTCCTGTGCAGTGCTAGTGTTTCCCTCATAGTCAGCTTTCACTCACACTGGCACAGCCCAGCCAGCTGAGTCTTGGTCTGTCTCGCTTCATATTTATGCTCTTGTTCACCCAACTGTGACATAAGTGAATTTATACAGGGAATTTATATCCCACACAGCCCTGTACCCAGAGTGTGCGCTTATCACAGGGCAGCATTTTTGGGATGTAGATATTTGTGAGGCCGTAGTGATGTTGCATTAATTCATTGGCTTTTTAATGGAAGCATAGTTTCAACCTTGGCTTTATATTACCTAATCAGGTACAATTTCTTACTTTGGGGATCTGAGGAAGTAGAGTCTACAGTATTTGGTGGAAAGCAATGAAGTTGTTACCATCACTGCGTGTGTTTGTCTAGAAAGATCATCGAAATGAAAAAGTAGCCTGGTCTGGTGTGGCAGTTGTGAGATATGGACATGGCTCAGGCATAGTTGTCTCTAGTTCTGCATCTCTGCTCATCTCTGGGAGAGGAACTGAAAGCAATCTTTTTTCCTTTTACTTCTCATAACATTTCTTCTTTTCTCCATTCTGTCTGTTCTGGCCCCGTAGCTCTGGCTTCTGGAAGAGTATGTGCAGGGGCACAGTGTCACTCTGGGGTGAGCTGAGGGAACCGAGCCAGGAGAGCTGGAAGAAATTTGAGACAATTATTACGAGTGCATGTTCATCCTAGAGATCAGGAAAAGTGGTCAGGTCTGTGCAGAGCTGATGTAGCACCTTACTGGCTTTGCACAGGCTCCCTACTCAGGTTTTCACCTGACTGAATCAGTCCCTGGCAGATGAAGTTTGATATATTTTTTAGGTGTGTTTAAGGGTTAATTTTTGTTTGTAAATAGGAGGAGCTTGCCCATGCATCCAAATCTCTGCGTTACAGTGGATGGCCACAACTCTCTCTGAGCCCACACTGTCCATCAGGGTTGATGCATGAAATGGAAAATTACATTATATATGGTAAAACCAACTGTTCTGGTGCGCTCTAGGGCCACACGTTCTCACTCATCCCTTTGCAGATGTGACCCATTTCCTTCTCATGTTTTCCTTCAGGCACGACACCCTGTATGTGACAAAGCCACGCTGTTGGGTTGGCATGTCCATTCACTCACAGTGAAGCATTCCTCATTATTTGCAGGTTGGTCCTATACAAGCAATGTCACCCTTCGGAGCAGGAGAGGAGGGACGAACACTGGTCTCTGCTCTGCAGTGACCAGTGACAGGACCAAGGGAATGGCTGGAGCTGTGCTAGGGGAGAGTTAGGTTGAATATTAGGAAAATCTTCTTCCCCCAGACGGTGGTGGGGCACTGAACAGGCTCCTTAGGGAAGTAGTCACAGGCCCAAGGCTTCCAGAGCTCAAGGAGTGTTTGGACAATGCACGTCAGGCACAGGGTGAGATTTGTTTGGGTTTTGAGATGTCCGCTGCAGTGCCAGGAGCCAATGATCCTTGTGGGTCCCTCCAACTCGGCATATTTTTTTGATTCTGTGACTGGCAATTCTGGGTCTATGTGATGCTTATCTGATGTGCACATGGTAGGATTCTTGAGGTTGTCCTGTGTAGGGCCAGGAGTTGGACTTTGATCCCTGTGGATCCTTTCCCACTCAGGATATTCCATAATTCTGTGAATACTTACAGTGTTGCTGTGCCTGTTTTTATTTCCTAGTGATTCCTCACAAGATCGGGCGGGTTATCGAGGGAAGCCCGGCTGACCGGTGTGGGAAGCTGAAGGTGGGCGATAGAATCTCGGCGGTAAACAGCCAGTCAATTGTGGAGCTTTCCCATGACAGCATCGTGCAGCTCATCAAGGATGCAGGCAGCGTGGTGACCCTCACGGTGGTGGCTGAGGAAGGTAAGGAAGGTGCCACCACACTATCAAAGTTGGGTATTTATCGCTGATGAAGTTTACTGGCTTAGTGGAGTATTTGAAGATGTTTGGAAATTAAGGAGAGTGAATCTTAGAATATCCTGAGTGGGGTAGGACCCATGGGGATCATCAACTCCTGGAAGCTGAATAAGTTGGAAGCTCACGTGTTTCCTCTGGAAGAGCTGAAGGCAAGTGGGACGGAGAGAGGGAGCTACTACAACAAGGTGGTTGTACCCAAAAAGAAGCTAGAAGTATTAACAACCCAATGAGGAGTGAGAGAAATTCTCATGTGTGAGAAAGTGCTGCTGACATAGAAACGTCCAGACCCTGTATTCTCCAGCCAAAGAGAAATGGCCCCTCCTCAGGGGGCTGCAGCAGCCACAGAAGGACGCTTAATGAGAAAATCTTGTCGGCCCAGCTCAGGGCCCAGCTCTTGCTGCTCCATGTGCTGCCAGAACTCTGTTCTCAATCAGGCTGGTGCTGCCAGGATGCTTTGTCCCTGCTCTGAGGCCACAGGGACTCCTGCTTTTCAAATCTCTCCATTTAAACCCCGAGTTTTTGCTTTCTGGTTTGTTAAAACATGCACCTTCCCTAATGCTGTGTCCCTGCAGCAGAAACATGCCGCAGTTCTGTCTGCCAAAGCTCCCCTTTGGAAAAGGGTCACATCGCACCACATGGGAAGAAAACCTTGCCAGGGTTTTCCTGCCAATCTTGCACCTGCAAAACCTGCTGTGTCACCTGAGCAGCAAAAGGAGTCCTAGGGACTGCAAAGTCCCAACTTCAGAGACTGTGACTTAATGACAGTTCCCATATAACACTGCATGCCCTGTGGTATTGTTTCTAAACAAAAAAGGAAATATATAAAATCCAGTAATTTGGAGAGAAAAGCTGTTTTCCCACCCTGCGTTTTTCTTGAACGCTGCTTATGGTTTTAATTAAACTCCCTATCATTATTTTGTCAGAAAGTTGGCTTTCTTCACCTCTTAAATAAGAAATACCTAGAGCCAGGCCGTGAATAAAGCCAGCAGATGATTCTCTAATTTCCATTCATTGCAAACATTTAACATGCCATCTCAGCCTGTAACACAGGATTTCAAAGACTTAATGTTCCTTTTTGTTAATGCTTGAAGTAGAGAGACCTCTGTAAGTTATTTTTCTATTAAGTTTTTTTTTTTAATCAGATCTGGTTTATTCCAGTTTGAAGGGACGCACTTCGAAGCAGTTGCCATGGGTGATGTTTATAAAGCAACTGAAGTTTGAGTTGGTTGAATTAGATTTGTTTTCTCTGAAGCTTTTAGTCATCAAATCCAGACTGGTTTGGCTTAGAAGGACATGAAAGCCCGTTCATTTCATTCTACTCCCTGCCGTGGACAGGAACACCTTCCACTTGTTTTCAAAATAAGTTTTCTGAATATCATATTTCTACCCATTATTTATGCATGACCTTACATGGACTCTGGTGAAAACCTTTCCCACTGCCTCGATTACAGATTTGGAGCCAAAATACAGAGATAAAACCAGAACCTGGGGAGACTCAACAAAGGGAGGAAAGAGCCCCTCAGTAGCAGGTGGTAAAACCCAGAGTGAAGATCAGTCAGAAAAAATCCGTGGCTCAGAGGAGCTGGAGTTGGTGTGTTTCAGATGTAAATAATTTTGTGACAATGAAGGAGAAAGAGGCAGAACCGGTTCCACTGGAGTGGGAATATATCTCTACTTCAGAATTCCCCTTGATGTAGCTGAAGAAATAGAGTTTAGCTCACAGTAGAACCCTGTGTAGTGGGGGAATCCGGCATGGATGTGGGCAAGTCAGGGCTTCAGGCACTCAGGGAGAGAGCTGAGCCTCTCAGGGCTGGTTCACACCCAGGAAAATCCAGGATACAGCTCCAAAAACACAAAATGCCCTTTCGCTTGAAGCTGTTGAGCCACAGAAGGCAGGAACCCTGATAGAGTTTGCTGTTCCCCAGCTTTGTCCTCTGATAGTGGCAACAAAACCTCTGCCTGGTCCCCTTCCCTCCCCTCAGACTTTCAGAGACCTGTGATCTTTGCTTTTCGTGGGAATAAATGAATTCCCTTCATGCACCAGAAGAGATTCTTTAACATTTTTCACACGAGCAAGAGCCTATCAGCTTTTGTCATGTATTAGCTGGGAACACACAAGAGGAGGCTGCAGAGAGGGCTGGAGGATTTGTACAAACAGATGGCGTTTTTCTTGCCTATGCTTCTAAATTAAAAATCTGAGGATAAACCAGGAATAAAAGTTGACATTTTGTCTCTAGAGAAAAACCTCTTTAAGGCATGTCATGGGAACAGCACCAAGCAGTTCAATGGAGGGCTCGGGAGGTCTCACGTACCTAAGAAACTCGGTGTAATATGCTTTAGATTTCCCTTCCCTTAACATTCTTGAGCCCTTTTTGTATTTTAGTGAAATTTATTTGTTCTTAATTAAGAAGTGCAGTAGTGTGCTGCACCTAATGGGGTTGGAACATCTCTAGTTTTGGTGCTGGTAATGATTTTTTTTTTTTTAACCCTTTCAGGGAAAGGACTTATTAGTTTATATTTGAGCACAAAAGTCCATCTTGGGCCACTGCTTGCCATTGGTTGCCATAAGGTTCTAGCTAAGATGCAGCTTTTTGCATAGACTGTGGTTCTTTACTCTTAAGTGAGAGTGTCATTTTTTTATCCAGAAACATGGTGCTTTTTCCAGAAATACACTGGATTTATTGTAAAATGCACACTAACAGTATTTTCCGTGAAGGGGAAAATAATAGGAAGTTATTTTAAATGGTTTTATTAAAATCTTATTTTTAACTTAGGGAGAAGGCAAAACACTTTAAATTTCCTCTTGATTGCCTGCCAGTGAACTCCTCCACCCCGTGTAGCTGTGGGACCAGTTCTCACCTTGCCTGGAGCTGGGCAGTGAAAAACCCTGTTGTGCCTTAAATGACTTGGCAATTTCCCTTTCTTTGATAGGGCCTTCACCTCCAAATCCCCATTTCTCCTGCAGGTCCTCATTCCCTTACCTTTACAGAAGGGTGTTTCTCAAATGGACATTGTTCTTCGTCTCTTTTTAAAATTTCATGATACTGAATCTCTGAACCAATTTCATGGATCTGATCAACGCTGACCCCCTCTGGTGTCTATCAAGTTGCAAACAGGCTAAAACTCTTCTGTTCGTGTTAGGATCCATGCAATTGTGTAAAAGCAGAATAAAAGAAAAAAAATAAAGAATAAAATTCCTAATAATTTATTCCATGGAACTAATGAGCTGTACTTGTGTTCCTGGCTTGGAAAATCTTTTCTCTGTTGTGCCCGTACAACAGAGAAACAGCTCAGCCCATCTCAAGGTGTCGCGACTGCAGTTCCTTGGGAGCAGTAGCCCACAGCACTGGTGGCGACTATTGTCCTGGCTGTAGATTTGTGAAGTTGTGACTATTGATTTTGTTTGGATTTTAGAGCAACGTGGTCCTCCATCAGGAACAAACTCGGCCAAGCAGAGCCCGGCCCCACAACACCGACCACTGGGATTGGCACCGATCAACCCTGACAGGTTGGGAAAAGGGTCTGGGAATGGTGGGAAAAGCTTGGCTAGAGCAATTAATGTGAAGGTAACACCCACATCCTTTCACCGTAGGGGAGCTACAGAAGGTGAAGCTGGAAAAGAAGTTTCTAGTAGTTACCGGCTGTCCTGGCCCGAGCACAAGCACCTGGCACAGTTGGATGCTGCTTCGGGTGTTGGCAGCCATCATTCCCAGGTACAAAAATCCATCCAGAGGGTGTGGAGATGTAAGGAATACTCATCCATTAAAGCACTCTAGTGGCATTGCCACAGAGTTCTCAAAAGCAGAACGTTAAAACATTTCCCTGTTGGATACAGGTAGAACAGTTGTGTATAAAAAATGTACTGAAGCGTCTCACAGAGTGTTTTTGCTCTTGTTTTAATTGCGATTATCTCCTTAGGGTAGTTGAACAGTCGTTATAGTTCTGAAAGAAACACAAAATGATTGTGATGGAGCAACTACAGACCCTTTGGCAAAGTTTCTTCGAGAATTTTTTGCCTGTCTCGAACTTAGAAGGAGAGATGTTCTGAATGTTTAGACTTAGATTACAACCATTACCCTGAGTCACCCCAAAGTTGGGATGAATGCTGTTTAAATGCTCAAAATATAGAAATATTGAAATGTTTTTCTAGAAAAACAGAAGGTTAAATCTGCCTACAGGTTCTCATCTCTCTCTTTTTTTTTCTTCTTCTTTTTTTCCCTTTTTCTTTCTTTTTTTCTTTTTTTCTTTCTTTTTTTCTTTTTTTTCTTTCTTTTTTTTTCGCCCTCTGACTTCCTGCACAGAATCCTGGCTGTTTCCTAGTGGAGTTGGAAAGGGGTCCTCGAGGGTTTGGATTCAGCCTCCGGGGAGGGAAGGAATACAACATGGGCTTATTCATCCTCCGTCTGGCTGAGGATGGGCCAGCAGTCAAGGATGGGAGAGTCCATGTAAGTTTGGCTTCTTCTAATCAATGTGTTGATGCAGTCGATACATTACTTTACCCAGAGTGGTGACCTCCTTTGACAGTGTCTTCAACAAAACCCAGGAAGCCTCTTCAAGCTGCTGATATTGCACACTAGTGACATCTGTTGGCTGCTGCATGCAGTGCCAGATAGGCTCCTGCTCCCTTTTTTTCCCATTTCTCTTCCCAATTTCCCCTAATAGAGAACTTTTTTTGGGGTATGCTATTCCAGCCCCTTTCCAGCAGCAGGGGAAGTTAGCACGAGCTGAAATTACCTACCTGGTACCTGTGAGAGTTGTTTACTGGCTCCAAGACCTCACCACCGATCTCTCCAACCTGAAATTGCAATTCCTTTCCCTGTATCAAACCCATTTGTGCCGTGTTCAGCTTGGCAGTGGGTGTAGAGAAGGTGCTGTGTCCTCCCCTGGATAAGGTGACCCCAGACAGATGTGATGTCATTGATCCATGTGCTGCCTCCACACCATGATCCAGAATGAAAATGCATTCAAGCACATCCTGTATCTGCCTCATCACTCGTAAATAAATAGAAGATGTGGTTAAGGTCTCTGGAATCTTTTCCTGAGCAGGTGACCTCTGTGCATCTCTGAACCCCCAGACCCTGGGGTCACATCCTGTTTGTCATCCATGGAATGGCGTCACTAATGCCCACTGGATTTTAGCACGAGAAGGAAAACAGAAGCATCTCCCTCTATTATTTTTTCTTTCTGAATTAGAAACCAGCTCACAGTATCAGAGATTCCCAAAGACTAATCTGCTGCTTTTCTTTCCTTAGGTTGGTGACCAGATTGTGGAAATTAACGGAGAACCTACCCAGGGA
This sequence comes from Trochalopteron elliotii, assembly GCA_024734555.1. Taxonomy (NCBI): domain Eukaryota; kingdom Metazoa; phylum Chordata; class Aves; order Passeriformes; family Leiothrichidae; genus Trochalopteron; species Trochalopteron elliotii. The sequence goes on along the minus strand of JANPWX010000610.1, from coordinate 9,416 downwards.
ATCACTCACACACGAGCCATTGAGCTGATTCAGGCTGGAGGCAATAAAGTTTTGCTGCTGCTGAGACCAGGGACTGGATTGATACCAGATCACAGTATGTTGTCTCAAGGGCTGTTTGGTGTTCAGGGCGCAAGGCAGGGAAGTAGAGGGGGATAAGGAGATTCTGCTGCTTGTTCACTGCTGTAGTTGGCAGTTGCCTTTGTGACAGCTGTGTATTTATTATTGAAATAAGTTAAAAATTAAAATATAAAAATTGAAAATCATCTGTTTTCAAATACAAGAAGAACTTGGGGTAAAATTAACACATGAGAAGTATGTAGGAGTATTGCAGAATCTGAAATAATTCCACATTTCTAGTTAGTTTCTCAGCTCTGTCCAAGCTAATCAAGTTTTTCTGTGAAAATATGCTGATTAACCCTGATTGCCTTTTAATTTAAATGAAATTTCTTTGTGCTACAGTACTGTTAAAATTTTGTTTCTGTTCATATTTACTTCTGGTTTTAGCCTTCTAAATTATGAAATGCTTTGTTTTTCAAAGCCAAAACTTCAGGAAGCAGGGAAGGGACAACTTTACTCTCCAAAGGGATTCAGTTTGATTCAAGGTGATTTCTGCATCTACAAAAGGAAACCACAACTTTGTTGGCCAAAACAATCCCAAAATACCCCAGGAAGGACAGCGGAGCAAATGTTTGCAGGAGTCACAGGGTTCCGAGCTGATGACTTTGGGTCTGACTCAGTCCCAGGACTGCAAATCGGAGATTTGTGGCAGTGGCAGCACTTTAAAGCAAAGAACGTTTCATTTCCTAAACATGCGTTTTAGTCTTTGTAACCCCTGATGCTGACACCAAGGTGCTGATGATTAAACTTCCTAAATTGTGGGGTCGCTTTCTGATAAGGAGTTTTTCAGTTACAGTGACCAACCCTGAGTTTATCCTTTGAAAATCTCAAACACGCAGTTTGTGAGCTATGAAATACTTTGTGTGTTCAGTCACTTACTGGCATTCACTCAAAGGGTAAAATCTGCTTAGAACTGTCTCAATTTGTTTCCTCCCAAGAGCTAGAAAAGGGTCCCGAGCATCACTCCTGGCCCTGCTGGTCACAGAATTTCCCTGAGCTTGAGGGAGAAACAGAATCAGACAGAATGGAGCCACGTCCAGGCCAGCTCTCTGTCTAGAGTGGGGCCTGGGATGAGGTGAAGAAAGTGGTGGAATGGGGATGGGTTTATTGCCTCTTGCCTTGCTGTTAATCCCACATTTCTGATTGAAATCTTGCTTGCTGTACTCTGTGATTTTTTTGTTGTTGTTGTTGTTTTTGTATGTACTTCTGGGCTTTTTCTCTTCCACCTTCAGGTTTGGCTCCTTCCAGTCTGTGTCCCTACGTGAAACCTGAGCAACATTAAGGGCTTTCAGTACTTTTCTTGGTTTTTCCTTAAAGACTTGGTAAATCTGCATGTCTTGTTTCATCTCTTCCTATTTTTAAAATGCAAAGCTATGAATAACCTGAACTTTTCACTATTTCAGATTTCTTTAGGTGTAGCCGTTCTAGTTTGTTTGGTTTTGTTAAACAACATAGGTCAGGGATTTCTTAATTTGAAATTTTGCTGTGTAGGCTCTAAAATTGTTTTGATCCAAGACCGTGTCGGTTCTGCAGGGATCCAGGATTCTGAGCACTGGATTTTTTTTTTTTTTCCAAAATCACATCCTCAGGGTTGTTGTAGAACAACACAGTACAGAAATCTGGCTAAATAAAGCTTTGAAAATATGCCACTCCGTAATGTTTTTTGAATTGACCTCTGTAGTTTGCTGATTATTACTTTTTGTGTATTTGATCGAATCTTTTGCCATTTGCTTCCAGGTGATTGGGATAGCTACAGTCCTGCTTCATCAAATGTAATATATGAAGAACAGTCACCATTATTATCTTCATCTTCCCATTCTGCTTCCCCACCTGAAGTGTGTTATTTAGCAGTACCAGGAGAAGCTTTAACCAGAGTTCAGCTGTCTGAGGAACTGGAACAAGCAGAGAACACTGTGCCTGACAAGATAAGCACTTTAACTGAAAACCAGTGTGAGAAGAAGCCTCAGTCTTCTCCCCAGAGAACAAAGAACAGATGGGAATGTCCCTCGAGTCCTGGGTTTGGAATCACTAAAGGTAGTTCAGAAGTAGGGACCAGAAGGGGCAGATCTGCCAGTCCAGCAAAGTCAGGGGCTGCTGAAGGATACCCTCACATGAGATTTCACAGCCCTGGGAAAGGGGATCCTGAGAAAAATAATTTCTCTCATAAATTTGACAGTTCCAGGAGTGAGAGAAAAACCACAGAAATAGGGATGAAAAATAGTGACAAAAAGGAGTCTTCCAGTGGAAATGGAGGAAGGTCAGCAAGTCCCCAAAGGCATCTCGGCAAGCCAGGAAGCGCAGAAACGGTGGGAAGGATCCAAGGTACAGCATCCCGTGGTGATAAGGCGACTGTTGAGCACTTGAAAGGTGGGAATGGTAAACCAGAAGTCACCAGGAAAGAGATGAAGCAGAAGACCCCAGGAAAGACAGAAGGGTGTTCTGCAGACCAACATTACCCAGCATTTGGTGGGCATAACCTTCCCTTCAGGGACTCCAGGAGAAATGCCTCGGAGGATGATTTATTAACCAAGTCCAGCTCTGGAGACACAGGTTCCAGCAGATTCAAAACCTCCAGCCTTTCCAATATTCCTCTGCTTTCCATGGAGAAACAGAGGGTGGAAACACGGGAAGCTCTTATGCTGAACAGACACCATGGAGAGAGACAGGTGGAGCTGCTCAATGAAACCAAAGATGGAACTTCCCAAACTGAGAGGAATTCTCCAGTAAGGAAAACACTGATAACTCCTGGGCCATGGAGGGTCCCCAGTGGCTGTAAGGGCACCCCAGCAGCAGGGGTGCCTGGAAAATGGGTGTGACTGACTGACAGACGCTGTTTTTTAGAACCTGTTTTGATCAATTTTCCAGTAAGGGTCATTTAAGCATTGGTTCTTCTCACACAGTTGTCTTTTTTTTTTTTCCCCCCGCCTCAGAAACTGGTTAGAGAAGGGGATGTATTTGATTAGTTCTTAAATTATCTAAGCTCCATGAAGGATTTTTTCAGATTGCTTCAGTAAAACCCTTCCATGATCTGCTGTCCCTGTGTCCCTTTGCAGACTATGTCTGCTGCTCCCAGTGTTGCTCTGCTGCAGCTTCCCCAAGTATTGTGGACTCTGAACAAAGTTACTTAATGCCTCTATTGCCAATGTGATCCTGACTCACTTCCTGTTCTTGTGCCAAGCTGTCTACTGTAGCCAGTCAATCTAACCCTTCCTACCTGGATTCCAGTCACAGATAAGGCAGGTTTGGGCTGAGACGGGTGTTTTCTCTAGAGCAGGTTGCATGTTTACATCAGGAAACCCACATGTTCTTGCTGGGTCAGGGAGAACATGGGTGAGGTGGTTCTCTCAGTTCCTGGGTAGCAAATGAGCTGCTGATGCTGCTCAGTTTTGCGCTGCACAGTGCAAAACCCTGTAGCTAAATGTGGTATTTGATGTAATTTTGTTATTTTGCTTTTTCTGACACAACAAAATCACTTTAGTTCCTCGATTCCTTCACAGGGATTTGGCTTGCAAGCATCCATGAGAGGAAAGAAAATTCTGGGTTCTGTTAAATAACACAATTTCCTTTGGTTTCACTCGTGGCACCATGACACCCTCAACCTCAGTGTGGAGCTGATACTGAAGTCCCATCTTTAATTATTTAACGCTAGTTAGGAATTGGGGTTTTTTCCTTCTATAGAGGTAAGAACTGACCTTAGGGACAGACTCAGCTGCCGTAGCAGTTTTATCAGTGAAGTTCTTGCCTGTATATTTTAGAACTCTCCCCTGTTTACTATGAATGCGTGATCAAGGAGTGTTGATGACGAACAGGATACAGGAGACACACCATCTATGGTTTGGACTGGCAGAGATATTTTAAAGAGGGATGTTACCACCAGAGCCTACTGACACATCACTCCTATGGCTGTAAGAACAGCAGAGACAGAAGGATGTGATTTTATTCACAGTTCTAGTGATTATTTCCTGACATCTGAGATTTTTGTTGAGTGCAGAAAAGTGGTAAAAGGAGACCCTTTGGTCCAGTTTGGTGTAGAAAGAAGAGTAAATGATTGAGCTTTACTTACCTAAAATGCAAACATGATTTACTCTTTGCAAGTGAGTATCTCGTTTTGGCTTTGAAACGTTAAATATTTTTAAAGGCTCACAAAGCACAGTGAGGCAGTTCTGAGTGAAATTCTTCACAAGTACAGCTGACTGCTCCAACAACTTTTAAACTAGGACTTTGGGAATTCAAAAGGCTTTAAAGCAGCTCTGAACTGTGCTCACCTGCTCGACACTGGGTGAGCCATTGACACCAGGTTTGCTGTGTAGCATGACACATACGAATACTCCCTGGGTGGAATATGACTGTGAAATATTTAATACTCTGAAGTAGTCGGTGTAGATACTGCCCTGTGTTCTTTCCCAGAGGTTGGTTTGTGTTGAGCTATGCGCACGCAGCCTGACCACCAAGTACAGTGACAAATCCAGTCCTTTAATTCCAGATGAATCAGCCCCACTGAAATGACCTCCCTGCCATCAACTCCTCTCTATTTTTCTATATGTTCATGTGACCTGATAATGTCTTACCTGTGTGTGATTTCTCCTTACGTAGACCTCGTATCTGTACTTCCTGTATCAAACTTAGCCATGTGGCCTTGGAATGCTACGCAATGTATGGATGTACTGGGTGTAAATGTTTATATATTGTACAGCACCTTTATACAGACTTCTGAGGTTCTGACTAGAGAAAGACCTGTAAATCGCTCATTATTTTTTATATAGATATTAAAAACAAACTCCAGTTCATGGCCTGCTCGTTCTGCACTGTCTAAAACAGGTTCCTGGTTGGCTTTCAGGGGTGTGATCCAGGTTTTACCCACAAACACGCTGCTCTTCTGGAAAATAAATGCAATTTATTATTGGAAGTCCTTGATCCCCCATTCAAAAAACAAACGGTTAGCAAAGATGGTATAAAAATCATAAAGTTCTGTCAACAGTACAGTGATGAAGTAAGTAATTTTAAGTTTATTTGTACATTTTGCTGCTGCTTTGGTTCCTAATAACTGGAAATCCATGGATTTCTGGATGATTTCCATGAAATCCATGATTTCCTATTTTGTAAGAGCTGCAGGGTGAGGTCAGTATTCGGAGGGAGGCAGGCCCTGGCAAGGCTGCCAAGGGCAAGGAACATGGAGTATCTAGGGGGCATCCAGGGGCCTTCTCCCACCTGAGTTTCTCCTGGAGAGTGCTGCGTGTAAAGCTGGATGTTTAACCTGGGTTTGGGGCGTTCTCCCTCAGTCCCAGCTGTAACAGCTGCCCCTGAGCTGAGGCCTGGCTGTGTCCCAGCACTAAACCTGGCAGGTGGGTGTGCTTTTCCAGCCCTTGAATCCCACGGGCAGTCCCAGATTCCCGGAACTCCCCAAGACGCAGCCTGGGCTCGCTGCCTCGGAGCTGCAACCTGAACCAAGGACGTCCTGCCCAGGTTTGAAACTTTTTTCCTGTTGTTTTTCCTCTTGCAGGTAGTTGGCAAAAAAGGAGAGAGCCACTAGGAAGTGAAGCCACTGGATGGCCTTATCCCAGTCCAAGGTTCCCACTTTTCTCTCTGACTCCTGCATAATTGCTTGACCATAACCAGAGACTGTCCGTTTGATTTCCTACCTTTTCCAATAAATGGTTGCTTTCGGCTGGAGTGTGTTCCTGGTGTTGTCCTCCTCCTCCTCCTCCTCCATGGATCTGTAAATAAAGTTCCTGACTTTTGCCAAACTGAATTTTGTTATTCCAGGAATTGTGGCTTGTTTTGTTCCATTGAAACTTCCCAACTCTGCTGAGAGTTTCAGATGTCAAATACAAATAAGATTGGAGTTTCTTTGGATTGTTACTCCCACAAAATGCAGCTAATTCTTGGATAGGAGTAACTGGACCTGTTGAATTCCCACTTGCCTCTAAAATCAGAGCAGAGGAAGCAGATTTAAATCATCATTCCATGAGCTTCCATCAACTTCCTTACTGTTCCAAAAGTTTTCAATGTTAGAAATTCCTGAGCTTGTTTTCCAGGCAAGCTGGGAGTTAGATATTATTCCTTCCTTTTATTTGATGTTTTTTCCTCTCTCTGATTTTAGTAAGGGAATATTTTTAGCAAATGCCAATTTTCCATCCTAGTTGGAATTTTTTAACATCTTAGAGCACATTTCCAAAGAAGTTTACCAAATTAAGGTTGGTAAATCAGGAGTTGTTGAGCACCATATCCACAAAATTCTGTGAATTCTCAGGAAAACTCACCAAGTGTTTAATTGCCATAATCCATCTCTTTGTAAAGTTCTGAATTTTTAATTACATAAATTCCATTAAAACTTAAATCCTGGCCTAATTGCTGTTCCTTGGACACAATGGGGGTGGTTCTTTCCTGCCTTGACACCTGTGGATGTTCATCCAAAGTGAGCTTCCTGCTGAAATAGAATTTGTTTCCAAGCAAAACTGGGAATTGTCTAGAAAACATTATTTTCTGGGAGGCATTAGGTTTGTTTTCCCTATTGCTGCGTAATTGAGGAACATCCTGGAGCTGTGTTAGGCAGTTGCATGAGGGATGGCTGCGTTTATTTAATTTTATTTATTTATTACTTTCTTACTTCTGTATTTTTTATGCTCTTTTATTGTGGTTTTTTATGTTATTTTATTTTTTGTTTTGTATTTTTTTAATGGTTTTGTACTTTTTCTTCTATTTTTTTTTACTTTTAAATTACTTTTAATGCTTTAATTTTTTTCATGTTTTTTGTATTTTTAATTTTTATTTTTATTTTTTTTATTCAATTATTTTTTCACTTTATTTTTATTACTTTTAAATTTTATTTTCTTTTTATATTTTAATGTTATTTCTTATTTTATATATTTTTATTTTATTTTTTCATGGTTTTTTTGTTCCTTTTTTTTCCATACTCTTTCTTACCCCGAGTGTGTGGAAGTTTGGCTGTCGGCAAGAAAGAAGCTGAAAAGTGACCTCCGTCTCCGCTGGACGTCTGGCTGTAATTGAGAGCGCAGTTAGCAAAAACCTCTGTATTTTCTGCTACATTAAAAAACCTGAACGGAGAGAGCTGTGAACACCGTCGTGCTGTTTTTTTCCTTTCAACCCCCTAACAGGTCTCATTCTACCCGTGTACAGCATTACCAGTAGTAATTAGCAGTAACTGGATGTCGAGGTGTATTTCAGAGGTAGTGATAAAACAAAGTGGACATTTTATTTTGTAACTCTCCGAACCTCATTGTTTATTAGCCGAGAAATCCAAAACAAAGCAAACAACAACAGCAACAAAAAAAAAAAAAAAACCAAAAAAACCCACAACAACCTCCCCCAGAGAAAACACAGAAACAGAAAATATGCCAATATTATTTTAATAAAAATAAAATCTTTTTCCCTTAGAAAACCAGGCTAATTTAATTCTAATTAATTGTGCTTCTGTTGTCTTAAGCTAATGAATTTATATAGTTTAAAGTATCATTTAAAATATAAACAAACACGAATTAAAATAAATGCAAACATAGAAAAATATAAGGAACAAAAATAGGAATATAAACCACAATAATATCAATAATATAAATAAATACTATGTATATTATTACATGTTACGTATGCTATATATAGAATAGACATAGATATGAATAGAAAAGATAATTGGTAAGGGTAAGTATCAAAATCATAAATATAAAAACCATTGAGATATAGCCTAAAATAAAGGCATTTTTGGTTTCAGTTTGGTTGATGGCAGGGTTCTCGTCGTTGTGGCTGGGGGTCTTTCGGGGCATTTATTTTAGAGGATGTTTGGAAGGGCTTTCTTGGCCACGTTCCTTTCTGCCTCCGCTCTGTGCCGGCCCCTGGCTGAGCTGTGTGGCAGTGCTGCCGCCGTGTGGACAGAGGGCCGTACTGCAGCTCTCCCTCGTGCCCGTCCCCGAGGCGCGTGGCAGCTCTGGGCTGAGCTCGGATGAAGTGCTGCCACCGTGTGGACAGAGAGCGGTACTGCAGCTCTCCCCAATGCCGGTTCCCAACGCGCCACCAAACTCCGGGCTGTGAGCTCGGGAGCAGTGCTGCCGCCCGACCTTCCAAAGAGGGTGGCCAAAAGGGTGGGGAAAAAAAAGCCTATCTTCCCTCCACTTGGAACAGGTGAGAGATGGAACTAAACCCCGAAGAATTTCCTGCTTATTGATTATACGTGAGTTTTATTGGAAATTCTCTGCAAAATCTGAAAAATTGTTCTTGAATGTGGCCATGAGGGCTGTTGAACATGCCAGCCCAGATCTGCAAACATGCAGTGCCAGAATGAGAACCTTTGAAGAGTAAACCAGGTTTTATTCAATTGACTCACGACTGTGTGCTGTGCCCAGGTCCTTTGTACAAATACTGTACAGGGAGAAACCAGAACTGCACATTCCTGGTGATAAGTATTGAATTCTGGGAGTGGTGTAAATAAAAATGAGATGCAAATAAGGGAATTGCTTCTACACGTAAATATTCTTGTCCTAAAGGAGCCATCGGTTCTGTACCAAGACCTGAGTTCAAAATTATATTTCTTTTAAAACCTGCAAGCCCTTGAGAGGCCACAGTTTGTGTCATGTAGAATTCCTAGGGGCTGACGTCACGTGAGCCGAATCTAGCTGAGCTTGGCCGAGTTTAGCCAATTTCGGCCGAATCCAGTCGAGTTTAACTGAACTGGGCCGAGTGCAGCCGAACCGAGCCGAGCTCGGCGAACGCAGCGAGCGGCGCCGAGCTCGGCCGAACCCCGCCGCCCGCTCTCGTGCCCGTTAATGAGCGCGACTGGAGTCACTGTCTAGTGAGCTCCTGCCCGACCCTGCCTGCGCTCCCGTCCGTGTCCGTGCGTCGGCTTGCGGGACTCGGAAGCAGGAAAACACCGAGCTCTGCGTGTTTAACGTGAGGCGGCCCGGCTTCCGCGCTCGCCGCCTCGGCTCGGCCCGCGCCGCCCTCAGGGAGCCGAGCCGAACTGCGGGGAGCGCAGCGACCGGCACCGAGTGCAGTCGAGCTTCCCCGAAGAACCGAATCTGGACGACTGCATCCGGTCATAGCCGAGGTGTGCCGAGAACAGCCGAGTGTAGCCGAACAGCCGAAAATCGCCGAGCTCTGACGAAAATCGCCGAGCGTAGCCGAACAGCCGAAAATCGCCGAGCTCTAACGAAAATCGCCGAGCGTAGCCGAACAGCCGAAAATCGCCGAGCTCTGACGAAAATCGCCGAGCGTAGCCGAACAGCCGAAAATCGCCGAGCTCTGACGAAAATCGCCGAGCGTAGCCGAACAGCCGAAAATCGCCGAGCTCT
>JANPWX010000609.1:835925-907616 GCA_024734555.1 Trochalopteron elliotii | reverse complement strand
AGGAGAACAAGCAAGTCTTTCCTCTGAAACTTTTACTGTACAAAGGAAAATATCATACAACATTAACATGTACCTTCTTTATCATCATGGCGTATGATTGCATCCTGTACCATATCAGCAAGATTAAAATGGACTCGTTGATTCTTGCCATGTTTGAGCTTCTTCCCGAAGCCCTCCCGTTTCTGGAAGGCCTTTTCGCGCTCGTAGTACGCCTTTATCTGGTCACCGCGCATGCGCTTGACCAGCCGCTGCCGCTGGCCCAGGGGGAGGGACTCCAGCAAGCACTGCTCAATTTCCATCTCATGGGTCCGAAAAACATTACATAGCTGGAAACAGCCTGCAAGAAATTAAACACAAGCACATTTAGATCTTGCTTTCAAACGTGCCATGAGACCTCCACCAATTATTTTGTTGTTCTAACCATGTGCAAGTCCACCATGTAAGCTCCTCCTACTCGACCAAGGCTGACCGCAGAGAGTCCATGTCATTATCATTTACTTCTTGAAAATAACACATAACTCATTCCATTAAATCACCAATGCATTTTTAAAAAGCTGCCGCAGGTCAGGTGAACAAATATGAATAGAAAGAAGTCTGAAAGTTCAAATGTGAGATGGGTAAAATATCTAAATATTTCAATACAATTCAAGTGGCTAGCATTTGCTTACAAACAAGAAATTACTATGAAGATTAAGGTTAATTTGATACCCATGCCTCTTTTTTATTCATTTTCATCTTGCTTTAGGTTGGCAAATTCCTGTATTCAGTGAGAAGAAAAATCATCATATTATAATTTTAATGAGTTCATTAGCATGCAGTGGGTACTCAGGTAAGTACCTCTTAAAAACATCAGTCATTTCAGGCTCCTAACCATGTGTATAACTTTTTTCTCATTTTTTAAATTTTTTGATTTTACAGAGACATCAAAATTGATCTTTTTAATTAAACTATCAGATGCTAAAATCTTAATGCAGAAACAATCACAAATGTGTCTTTGAATCAGTTATTCCTAACATTCACAGCACTTCCTTTAAGTCAGATTCCTTTTTTGTTTTTACCATTAAATATGGTATTTTTGCTGACATTGCAGTAACAATGTTCTTTTCAAGTATGTTCTCTTCTCCACTGAGAGCAAAGCCCATAGGAGATTTGAGTTCTGCTACTTACTTTTCAAGGGACTGTTCTGTTCCAAAAGAAGACTAATGGATTGTGAGATAATTTTATTGCCCAAGTCCTTGAATCCACATCCATCAACAATGTGCCCACTATCCCTCACTAAGGACTTTTCATGTGGTGGCTACAGATCACACCATCACTTCTGATTCCCATGTTCTACTTTATGTATATGAATTTCCTTCATATAGGGGCTAGGTCCTCAAATTTGCAATTTCTAAGGCTTGACAGCAGCCCATATGAGGGAGGTTTTCTCTCCACAGTTTGAAGTAAGACCTCTTGAAGGAAATGGAGATTCAATTGACTTTTGGTGGTTAAGAAATACCAAAAATTAGCATTACTCTGCAACCTAATAAACTGTTTTTGTCTACCTGTTTTGTGTAGTTACATCATCAAAGGATCTCATTGAGGGCACACCTGACTAGTGCTGACTAAATGACCACTTTTTTTTTTTTTCCTTGTGGTTTGACCCCTGTTTAATCTATTGAATACCATTCAAACCCTGCTCAGAAGGCATAATTAACAATCTCCTGACAGGATTTTGTAAAGCTCATGTCATCACAGCTCATACAAGTATCACAAATATTTATTTATTTTCATTAAAAAAGGACAATGGAGTATTCTTATGCACATTCTCTACAAAGGAAATTAAAAACAATTATTTTCTTTTTAAATCACTCACTGATTTTGGGTGTCTCATTCAAGAATTTTGTGTTCATTTTTTAATATGTTTTGGTTTGCTTTAAAGGCATAGTATTCCATAAACTATTATGTATCACAATTCCATAATAAAATATGAAATTATAGTCTTAGGTCTGCATGCCAATCACTTTATTAATTCTATGTATTTATTTGAGAAATTGTTTGTTATATTATTTAATAAACTACAGATAATAGAAATACTATATTATATATTATACTAAATATTATATGTATTCACTGTAAATTACAACCCATGGTCTCAAACCAGATTTCCCAAAGCTGAGGAGCACACATTTGTCCAAAAAGTGCCCAGAGTGTCTCTATGACAGAAGCCGACACAGAATACAATTCTGCAGGTAAAGTTCAGTCGATTTCTTTTAACATTGGTTACTCTCTCCCTATAATTTCTGTTCCTTAGCATGCCCTTAATGCCATTCTAGTTAGAAGAAAATGAGTTGTCAAACTAAAAACTGGAAACAAGTATTGGCTTCCATTAAGGCAAAACACAAACCCTTTCTTCTTGCATGTCAAAGCCAACAACTCCTGCTGTATAAAACAAAATTTTGCATTTGACCTTAATGATAGGTTTCGTTTCATAGCAAAAATTATACGTTTCATTTCTTTTATTTCCTTGTTGGAAGACACAACAAAATGAAAGAGCAACTCCGTAACACTGCAGAAGATCTAACTTTATTCCCTGCTTCAATCTCAGTGTTCAGAGCATTCAATCTCATAGAAGAGCTACACTCAAACCATCCTCCTCAGCCTGAGGTAGTTTGCAACTGCATCTTCTTTTTCTCATGACAGGACTGCAGAACAAGCAAATTTCAAATCTTCTCTATCAGAATTGCTCTGCTGTGTATAAAATGTTTCAGCAGCCAAGCCTTTAGCCTACACAGGCCTTTTGGCTTGTAACACCCTGAACTTATACCCTAAACTTCTAAATGTGGTTATAGTGCTGCCAGCAAGGCTCATAGCCACAGTGGGAAAACCAGCTTGCTGTGTAAAACTGTATTTGCCTGCAGCTGGGAACCCACCCCTGCTCTGCTCATTCCTTCTCTTTTATGAAGGGAAGAAGGAGCAGCCATGCACTTGAGCTCCAACAGGCTGCAACTGAACTTGATGTTTATAATTTGCAAGCTCATCTGAGGCTGAGAACTGTGGTTGCTGTCCTAGTCATAGCTGTAAACCTGCAGTTTGCTAACCAAAAACTTTAATTGTATATTTGCTTTTCCTCAGCTTAACTCATGGGCAGTCTCTGTTCTTAGGATGAACTGGTAGTGTTTGCTGCCATATCACAAATGAGACTGATGCAAGCTGTAGAACATTTTGTCAGCATACTGCTCTCCTCATCCAAGGCAAGAAATCAAAACAAATCAGCTCAATGTCTTGGTCAAACACAGCAAAGATGCTCTCACAGGCAGATTTCAGTTTCAGGAAGGATGTTCCTGGCTTAGTGTCCTCTGCCTCTCCACTAGGATGACTTTCAGCTTGTATGGGTCTTTTTTGCTCTACATAGAACAGTGCTTGACTGCCACAACTAGCCCCACATGGCAGTTCCCACCGTGTAGCAGACTCAAAACAATTCAGGCCAATTGAGAAAAAGACTCTTGATCCATTTGGGCACTGGTCTCAGCTGACAATTAATGAATTGAAGATAGAATTTCTTTTCTCAGCACATCTGGAACCTGATACATCCCAGATGAGATCAGTATCTGACTGTGGGTGTTAACAGCTGCAGGTCAGCAACCTCATTAGATTAAGCATGGATTAAGAAACATATAAATGCAGACAGGGCAAACTCCCTGAATCAATCTTTTAGGTGCTTGTCTCTAAGGAATGCACCATGGAGTCCCAGTTTTAGAACCAGGCAGAGTTCTGCTCTGTGGTCCCACTGAGCATGGGAACAGATGATGGCACAAGAGGCAGAGCTCCTTTCAGACCTCAAGAGACCTCAACTCAAACACAGGATGTTTACAGACATGCTTCTGGAGGAAATTCTATGCATGATTTGCTTGGTCATGAAACATGAGGTAATTCACTAACACTGGATCAGATAACTTTGTTTTGTCTCCCAGTCTTGAAAACCCCTGTTAAGGGATTCTACAAGTAGTCTAGGTAAACTATTTAAGTGCTGCACTGACTTCTATCAAAAATGTCTTGAGTTTTTTGGTGGCCATTATCCCTTGTTACTACTGTCACTGTTCAGAAGACTTCAGCTTTGTCATTTTAGCTATCCTGGTAGCCTTCCACTGCTCTCATTCTATTGTTTCAATGTCCATCTTAGACTGGTAGGACCAAGACCACATATTTGCAGGTGCATCTTCAGTAGCCCCAAGTAGCAGCAGACAGTTAAGTTCCCTCTGTCTGCTGGCCAAACTCCTCTGAACATGGCGCCCTGTGTGGTTTGCCTGATTTATCACCAGCACACATGGCTGGCTTCCATTCAACTCTGTGTCCATTGTAACCCCTGCAGACTCTTCAGCAGGATTGCAGCTCAAGCCAGTCAGTTCCCAACCTGTACCAAGGTATAGGGTTAGTCTGCCTCAGGCATGAAAATATGCACTTCCCATTTTGGATGACTCAAAGTTTCTGTCAAACCAATCTCCAGGATTAAGCTCTCCCATTTGAAGTATGCCAACTACTCTGTCCTAAGTGAGCATTGCCAACAGCAGCAACAGCTTCAGCTGTAAAGAAACCCTCCAGGAAAAAATAGCTGCTAAAATCCACAACGCTATTAGGCGGGTGTAAACAGTTACTGCTTAGAGACTGACAACTCAGCCATAGTCAGTCTACAAAGAAAAGCTATTAGAGCCTCCTAAAAAGGTAACATACGCAGCAGGTCTGTGCATCCTTTTCTTCCCCATATGTGGGAAAACTGGCACAAACTGCCACAAGAACACTGTATGACCCCCATTCAACAGCAGAAGATAGATCGAAAACATGACCCCAAACAGAGCTGGTTTTGAGTGTGCTTGTCAGGAGGCAGTATGGTAAAGATCTGTGGGTAGGGAAAAGGGTTGCCTTCTGAATCTATATGTTTGAGAGTTTATATCTCATAAGATATCAGATTTGAAGATTCTTCCATGCGGCTCTTGCCTCAGTGCATGACAAATTACACTAATGTGCAGGGGTTCGATAAGGTCACTGTGATGGTCATGGTAGACTGCACCGGAGAACACATTGACAGTGTCACCCATGACAAAAAGGCTGGCAAGGTTTGCCAGGTTATTTTTTATTTAATGGGCTGTTCCAGACAAAGATGACTAGATTAAATATGATTGTCAGTATGTATATAGTTTTAAGGTCTGCATCTTCTGTATAGGCACACAATATAAAAACCTCTATAGAACACTGAAATATCAAAACCACAGAAACTTTTACCATATCACATTGATTACTAATTACTACAGGACAAAGGAAGTCATTACCACTGTAGCCAACAGAAAACAAAAAAAAAGAAAAAAAAAATGTTTCAATGATGCTTGCTAGCAAAGAGCTGCTTCATTGACTGGGTCCACCATGAACCACAAGAAAGAGAACCGTTGTTTTAAAACAACATGTTCATAAAATTGCAGCAATTTACTCACAGAAAGTGTGACATCTGCATCACAAGACAAATTACAGTTTTGATCCTGCCTGTACAAACAAGAGATTTCTGAGTAAAGAGGAACAGTTTGCTTTGAATTGTCACTGGTTCTCACTGTGAAGATGAGAGAAGGAATATTTTGTGACATTACAAGCACAAGCTCTGCACAAAATGAAGAGCACAAGAAGGGTGATGGGACATAAACAGAGAGGAAGAATGTGATTGTTACAGAAATGTTCCTCCATCTTCTGCAGGTGATTTGAGCTCAAGCAACTTTAGAGTATGCAGGGACATTTTTGCCATACCTCTTTTGAGAAACCATATTGATACAGCTTTCCCTGATACTGCTTCTTATGGCTTTATGTCAATTAACTTTAGTCACTAGATCTAGCATTTAAACTGGGAGACTAGTCATCCTAAAAAATGCACCTCAGATGGTAATTCACATTGCATGGGGGTGATTATGTCTCCGTCTAATCTGGGTCACAGGTGAGGAGGCATTTCCAGAAAGTAAAGCTGAATGCCTACACATGTGTACACACAGGCTCACCTCTCTGCTCAGACTTATTGTATTTGATGTTGCATGTGACTTTTCATTAAAGGAAAGCACACAATCAAACTGTCTGCATTGCTTAATGCAGCAAGCCTCTCCAATAAGGTGACATGAAATGATGGTGGATAATGCTTAAAATTACAAATTTCAAAATAAGAGACATGCTAACCTTTATGCAAATATGGTGATTTTTATGATATTTTAAACAATGAATTATTAAAGTTCTGGGTATTTGAAAGGCTATGATCTTTATAGCATTGAAACAAAATGTAGATGGTTTAAAGCACCTGGAAAAATGGTAATCTGAGATTCTGAGAATGTATCTGCTTGACACTGCTACCAAAACAATGTTCTTTAAGGATTTTAATCTCACTAAAGGAAAAAGGGTAAAAAAACCCCTGAAATATGTACTGTGTTTAGTTTGGGTCCTCTGACACTTAGCCCCTATCTTAGCATATTCTTGCTAAAGATGTGATATCAGCCCATTTTCACAACTGCAATTAAACATCTACATTCTAATTTAGATAATGGAAATTGTCCTGAATTGCAGAAAGATAAAATATTTCAAAATTTCAACAACATTGATAAATATTTAAATAGATTAGTATTCATTCAACAAACTAAAAAAGGCATTTTTTTCCATAAAGACAGTACTATTGTACAACACTTTTAAAGCTGGCTAGCTAACCATAACCACAGTACTAACAAAGACATCTGAGAAAGGCATGCAATGAGCAGCAAGTGCTTTGGCACTTGCAGATTCAGGTACATGGATGGTGTAAATCAGTGCAGCTTAATTCAGTTCAAAAAGCTACAATAATGTGCACTCCATGTTTGCTAACAGAAGTCAGACCAGAAATTAAAGCACTGGCCCTTTCAGTAATGAACTTTGCTGTATACATGATGACATTATTACACAGGAGGTTTTTCTTCTACCAACAATGCATATTATTTAAACTTATTATGTTGAATTAGAAATAACTATTTATTAGTATTAATGTAGCTGAAATTAATTCCATATGAAATCAGTGATATAAATACTATGGCATAACTGAAGTAATTGTGTCTGAACAACAGACCAATGCCTTTTTTACAGGTGCTCTCTTCAGAAATCACAAGTTATTATGTATTTTCTACTGATCTTACAGTTTCCAAAAGAAATGTGGCTAGGAACAGCCACAGGAAAGGCTAGCTTAGTTTAAATCCATCACAAATTGAAACATTAAGGCCAGCATCAAAATACTTGGATTAGAAAATCCTTTGTTCAGCACAGGGAAAATTACTTACCATTTGAAAAGCCTCTCCATTACATTTATTAAGCTGTGAGTGAAGCGTGGGGCTTGCAACCACTCAGCCTGACTTCCACAGCTGAAACACTTCCATCAGGTCAGTACAGATCTGCTCACTGTAGCAATGGACTTCATCCTTTTTCTTGTCTCTTGGTTCCCCTTCCCACCCCAAAAGCAGATAATCATGAGGGAGCAGTATAAATGTAAACTATTTACCTTGTAAAGAATGTGAAGAATTCAATTAATGCCAAGTCCTCTGAGAATAAATTACATTGCAGTAAAGGAGCTGATGTGCTTCTCCTATTCTTGGCTCCACAGAGCTTCTTTTAGATGTAATTAGGAAGCGAGGGCTCTTAAACGACATGATACACAAAGCTTCCTCAATTTCTGCTTAACACCCAATTCTGTCTTTGCTGAAGAGCAATCCTGAGCACATTCAAGCAGCCACCCTCTTATAAAACCCTGCTCCTGTATGCTGCTCTTCAAGAGCCTTTCGATGTGACTAGACTGGTAAGTAGGAACTGCAATCAATTTCCAGTTTGATACCAAGGAAAAGTTACTTATCAGATGCTATTTATCAACTCTACAGGCTTCCTAATAGAGTCTATTATCTATCTATCAGCAATTCAGTGAAGTTACACTGGCACTTTCTAAAAATTTATTATATTTAAATCAAAGAATCAACCAGTTTGTGATTTTGCCATTTTAGTGATAGAAGAGAGACTGAATAATACCTAATTAAATATAACAGAGGGCTCTGCACTGTCATTTGTGATTTATGCCATGTAGCAGTCTGTGACATATGGAGATTTTATGTTCTAGGTAAAATTCATTAACTGTGTGCCAGCTCATTCAACAAATGCAGCCAAACTACTTCCCTGTGCATTAGCCTTCAGTGTAATAAAACACAGGTTTCAAATACGTATTTATGGGGTACTTCTCATTTTTTTGAAATAGAAAAAATAATTTTCTTTTGTCTGTTTTTGATATACAGGGAATTCACAAGTATGAATGGTCTGAAAAAAAGGTCTGTACGTCCCAGAGCAGTAGTCCTCATCTGTGGATCACATCCAGAAACTACAGGAATGCAAGCAAAATGAACATACGCGATCTGGTCAAGTTCATACTGTTTGTTTTGGTAAAGCTGCTATCTCCATCTCCTCTCTATTATCCTTCTGTACTCCCTTGGAGGATGAGACAAAGGTGCAGTCTGGATTCCCACAAACCACTACATACTTCAGGTAATTTCTCCTTCAAACATGAGAACCTTTTGTGAAACAAACTAAGACCCCATTGTCTGCTCTGGAGCACAGGAGTTTCCAACTAGAAAGACTGCACAGTCTCAGATATGAGTAAAACCCATTAACCCATTCAGCTCATAGAATATCCCAGATGGGCTTTTTGGAGATGAAAGTCTGTGCTCAAGGAGAATTCAGGGCTTCGTTTTAGCTTCTTTAAATAATGAGTATTTAGATAATACTGCTCTTTAAACACTGCTCTTTCGGAATTTAAGTAAGTCTGCTGCAGTCACAAAACTTAGGATATAAGTATTCCCTGACCAAAAAAACCCAAAAAGAAATGGAAAAAAAAGAAAAAGAGGAAAACAGAATGAAAAAAAGCTTGTCAGTTAAATGTTGTATACCAGCTCATGTTCACTAGTGAAGGTTCATGCAGAACAAATGAAACACATCTAAAAAGCACAGCATTTTGTCCTAGTTCTCCTTTGATTTTGCTGTGCTCTTGTGCTCTAATATATGATTATCTTTCTGTGTGGCTTTTAAATTTCACATTGTCTAAAGTGAAGACTGTACTGCAATACAGGATAAAAATATTTTACAACATAAACCCAAAAGTGTTTATATATGTTCTAGTAAACAGTAGGAGGGTACACGTAGGCAGCTAACAGTATTTTAAAGCTACAAAGCCTTTTGAAATAGATGAAAGATTGCACAGGGATAGAACACACAATCTGGGAGTGTTTCATCTATCTATTTGGAGGGATCTGTAGATATCATCCATAGCCTTTGCCTTAGAGAGGACTAGTAAAGACTCTTCAAAAATGATCCAGTGATCTAAATAACAATGCTTTAGAACATCAGCACTCTGATGCCTTCCCTTCATTGTTTATGAAGTGTAGACACACCCTCTGAAGCTCGTCCCACCACCACCTTGTCTTTCTTTTGCCTGCAGCAAGGTAAGTGGTGCAAAGTGTGCATGGCACTGCTTTTCACCTAAGTGCTGTGGTTTGACTCCAGCCACCAAGCCTCACACAGCCACTCAGTCAGGATGGGGGAGAGAATCAGAAGGGTAAAAGAGAATTCAGAGGTTGAAATACAGTTTAACAGGGAAAGATAAAGCTGCACAAACAGGCAAAGCAAAAAGGAATTAATTCACTGCTTCCCTTGTTGGGCAGGTGTTCAGCCATCTTCAGGAGAGTAGGACTCCATCACATGTAACCGTTACTTGGGAAGACAAACATTATCACTCTAAAGGCACACCCTTCCTCCTTCTTCCTCCCTACTTTCTATTATAAGCATGATGTCCTATGGTCTGGGACATCCCTTGGTCAGTTGGGGTCACCTGTCCTGGCTGTGTCCCTCCCAACCTCCCAAGCACCAACTTCCTCCCCACCATGGTTGTACAAAAAGCAGAAAAGGCCTTGGCTCTGTGCAAACCCTGCTCAGCAATAACAAAAACATCTCCATATTATCAGCCTTGTGTTCAGCACAAATCCAAAACAGACCCCTGTGCTAGACACTGAAGAAAATTATCTCTACCCCAGCTGAAACCAGCACACCAAGAAGAAACTTACTTGCAGCATGCTTAAATTTCCTTGCAAGGTACTTGACATCATTTGGTGCCTTGTGTGACAAGAGGTAATGGCTTGTAAACTAAACCTGACATCCATATAGCAGAAAAACCACACTATAATTTCTAACCATAATGAAGTAGTTGTACAACACTACTAGGCAATGGAATACTCACTTGTTTGAATAAATTGTGTCGTGATTAACCTGGTTTTGAAACATTTTCCTGCAACAGGGTAACAGGTTTGGAAATTATCATGGGGAGAAAAACTACAAGGTGCACACACACAAGTGACATAATCACAAAGACTTTGTTTCCTTAGAAAGATCAAAGCAAAATATTCTTATGTGTTTCCCAAAGCTTAATAATAAAGCAGGGTTTGTTTTTTTTTTTAAGAAATAGTCCAAGTCCCTATGTCAGGATCTGAAAAGAGAGTTTAAAGCAATTAGAAAACAGTCATCTGATTATCACTGACTGCACTATCACATTTTTAATATATATCTATATATAGACAACTTAGGAGAGAAAACAAATTGGCTGTTTGCGCTGACCCTTACAACTTTTGAATCTATGAATTTATGTCACGTTTCATTTGGCATTTTCAGAAGCAAGCAATGTATATTTGTTAGAATAATATACTAATTAATGCTTGTCACTTGTAGAGCCTGTGAGGAAATAGCATCAGAATATTTGGTCATATTTGAATAATCCAAATTGCTGTAAATCACACCAAGAGCAAGTAAAATTCAAGAAGCTCCAAATCAGAAGATAGAATGAGAACAAAGAAGAACAGGGTTTGCCAAACGACAGTAAGGAAAGACAAGAAGGACTAGATGAGAAGTCCTCCAGAAAAAAATAACTCTTTCTAGTCCTTGCACAGAACTAGCTGTCTTTATTTGACTGCAATATAAGACGTATGGAGTGACAACTAAGCTTTGAAAATAATACTTATTTCCTTACAGTGCATTAAATGCAAATGTAATAATACATGGATCTCTAGCCCACACATTCAGATATAGGATGGAGAGAAAGGAAGCACGTGCACCCGGGAAGAGATGCACCGGAAAATTCTTCCTGCCATCACAATATAATACAAAAGTTTCCTTACACAGGTACTTAGCACAATAGACTATGAAAAAGACTGTTGTTAATACCTGTAAATCTGAAATTTGTGAAAGTGAATTAATACACTGGTGCACAGCAAGAGGAAGCCAAAATTACAGTTGCCACACCTCAAAGGTACTGAAAAAGTTGAACAAAAGCAGCAAAAACCAACTGCTTGAATAAAGAAACAAAAAATCAGATTGTTTGAAAACCTGGGGCACTCCTTTCATCAAACATTCTCAGATATCACTGTTTAGTCAGCAAATATGCCAGTGCTCAAGAGTCATACAGCACATGAGAATTACAGAAAACATAGGAGAAAAACACATAAATCAAATTTGCAAAAAACCTGCATATATAAAAACTAGTAAAGGACTATGTGAATCAAGACAAAGGGGGTATTGAGTATCACACATCATAGGGAGTTAAAAGTCAAAAAGGAAAAGTGGTTCACAGACCTAACCATAACGTCTGGCAAGCACACAAGAAAGGAAGTCCTATGCCAAATGAATTGTGGTTCTACACACAATCTAATAATTTACAGAGATTACTGTAAAGTAAAAGCAGATGGAAAAGTAGTTTACCACACAGTGGAGTGAACAAAAATTCTGCAGCAGGACTAATATGTAGGCCTTGGGTCAGTGTTCTGCACACATCAAAGGACTGACATCTCGGTTTTCAAATAGCAAGAGGATTGGAAACTGGCCCTCCTACATTCTGCAGAAAGGCAACTTATCTGGAATATTGCATTCAATTCTAGACAGTCAAACTGGAGCAGCTCAAAAGACACTGCCACAAATGGGTTTGGGGCCCGAGGGACTGATTCATGAGGAAAGATGAAAAGAATTAAATATGCATATCTTAGCTAAGCAGTGACTAAGGAGAGAAAAGTTAGCAGAAATTTAAAGTGTGAAAGGAAAAAAGAAAGTTTATGTACCATAAAAATGAAGAGAATATGGAACAATAAAATGGATTTAATATAGTGCAAATTTAGGCAGAGTACCAAGACCAAAATAGCACATATGGATGAGATTAACAGGTAAGATCACAAGATTCCTTCCTTGGTGTACTGGGTGGACAGCCACACCAAAGCAACAACATGGGCAAGCAGCTCTATGTCTCTGACACTCAGGTCAGCTCCTTCACTCAGTTCTGGAATCTCCAAAGGGCCCTGTAAAGCTCTGGAAAGAGAGCCCCTCAGTAAAGTGAAGAACCAACCCATGAGAACTTCTGGCATGTAAAGCCACACCACTGGCATCTGAAAGGCTTCTCTCTCTTGCACTGGCATATATGTCCTAGGTAAGCCTGTCTAAGGCTAGAAGAGCAAGCATGATTGCTAGTGTGAGCTGGATCTTCATGAATTAGTGAAAATGAAAGCAGGTTTAGTGGCTTTCCTGACAAGAGTGTTTACAACAGTCTCCAAGGTCACCTTCCACATCTACCATCAAGCATTAGACTTGTGGCCATATACTGGTACAGGACAACTGTATGGGCATGGGAACAGAAGTGAAGATAAACATTACAACATTTGATAGTGAACATAGGCAGCAGTGTCCTTTCTGGGTCAAATTAAAATGGGGGAATATGCTTGATAGTTCAAAAAAGAGGAAGAAGAGAAAGAAGACGAAGAAGAAGAAACTGAACAGCTTGATCTCATTTGACCAACTGAAAAAAAGCAGAGTGTCAAAGGACGGACTCCTAATCTACATAAATCTTCAGGCACCTTTATTGAAGAAATAACTGGATGACCATAAAAGGGTTTTACAGATGTTGAAGAAACTGAAGTAGAAATAAAACAGAAATTATTATTGCAATTTTGACATTACTGCTCACAAGAAAGAAAAACGCTACTCCAAGACAAAATAAATCTATATATTCATTGCTGATTAAGAGGAATTAAGTCATTTAATTTGCCTTACCTTTCACAACTGTCTATATGATTTACACATACCACTTTTGCAACTAACATTAGTACTGCAGCTAACAGAATCAAATAATTGCGTTGAAAGAAAAGCATCTGAAAAACAAGCTGTTCAATTCAATGTGTGCAATCTGAATATCAAATGTGTCTCCTTTCACATAAAACGATTGTTTAGTAAGGAATATATGGTTCTAACATCTTTTTAGGACTTCCTGCAATAAGCTGCCTAAAGACAAAAGTACTACTTTTCCCATGAAGAGAGGAAAAAAGAGGAAATTCCTACATGCCTGCTCCTCTCCTTTCTCAGTTTACATGTAAACATTTACAAACTTTTCACAGGAGAAAGCTTTGATTCCTTCTATAGGAAAGGGATCACATCTGAAAGGTGTCAATTAACTCTCAAAATATGACCTTAATACATTGCTCTGTTTTCTGTAGATGCCTTTACAAGGTCCCATATATATTTTATATGTTGTACTTCATAACGGGATTTGCACCGAGTAGGAGCACAGCAGGAGTCCACCAGCCTGAGGTGGTGTGGCCCAGATCTGCTGCCTGCCTATGTGCTCTGAATACTGTTTCCATCTCCTCTGAAATGTCATACTGCACAAAGAGACATTCACAGTAGGATTTACAGCAAAAGAGATCAGATTTTATCCTTCTCTTTTTTCCAAGAATAACATTTTTTGTTTTAAAATCAGCTATGAAATGAAAAAGAGTAAAGTACACTTTTCAACAGGAACGTCTGTATTCTAGCTGGATGAAAAGCTAGGAATAAATGACCAAGTGCTCTTCCATTGTGTGCGGTGGCCTCCTGTCCACATTCCTTGCCAGGTCCCACTCTTACATCAAAAAGAGGTTTAAAGTGGACTGAATCAGGGCTCTCTGAATCACCTTATAGATGGGGAGAAGTTGTCAGGGATTGTTGTCTTTCCATGTACAAGAATGTCACTAGCAGGAAAACCAGTTCTGGCCATACTACTTGCATTTGTGTTTCTGCAAGATGGGAAACACAAATGGGAAACAACCACTGACCCAGCTGTTGGCTGAAGGGATCTGCAGCAGTCAAAACTTGCAGATTTCTCTTAGAAGGTCTTATATTGTTGTTGTTTTCACTAGAGGCATTTGCTCAAATGGAAAGTACCTCTTGTTATAAACAAACAGCATTTTCCTTTAATTGGTGGTGTTCCTTTATGATATATAGAAAAACTTGCATTAGGACAACTCTTTATTTGCTCCAAATCAAACTAAGCTTCTGCTGACTCTATTATTTTCATTTGTTTAAGAATGAATTAGAATTAGTTCCATCTCAGATATCACTTGCTTTAAAACAATCATGTTAATACTGTTGCAATTTTGATTCAGGTGTTAATTGAATTATCTAAGAATATTTTCTGTTTGGTTTTATAACTTAGAAACTGTGCAAAACTCACCATGATGCAGTATATTAATTTGCATGAAACAAGGAAAAGAAATAAATGTGATTATTTGGAGCAAGAAGCTACTTCAGGATTGAAAAGTGGCTATATTGCTACAATTTCATAAATGAAAATAAAGAGGTTGGGAGGGTTGTGTTATTGGTTTGGTGTTTGGGGGTTTTTTTCTGCTCTGTTCCTGCAGCAAATTTCTCAAAGAATTTAATATTGGAATCTGAAGCTTCACACATGCTGTACCAATATGGTGAGAAAATATGGTACTTTGACTTTTATAATCTTCTTGTGTCTGATTTTTAGAGTGGCTAGATTTCTCTGCTGTTTGCAGAATAACTTTGCAGAAGAAAAAAACACTCCAAATACCAAAATTATAAGGAATTTCTTACAAGCCCTCAGTAAAGTTTTCCACAGAAAGTGTTGATTCTTCTCTTTATTGGCAGATTTTTTACAGTGGCAAACAAAGTAATGACAAAAAATAATTGGTGTATGACTGTGATTTCCACTAAATTACTATAAATAGAACCTATTGTTAGTTGAATGCAAAGTTGGCAATGTTATAATCTTCAATTGTCCAAATTAATACTGCTTCTTTTGCTGTTATTTCAAAGTGTGTTTTTCAAAATACCAATTTAATATAAGAATTCATCTTAAAATTTTTAAATGTTACTCTATGTGGTTGTCATTGTTAGGAAAGTTGTTACTGTGAGGTGAGTTTTATTTACTGGAAACACACTTAGAAAATTATGAGACTACTAGTATCAATGTGCCAAGCTAATTGGCTTATTGACAGCTCAAAAAATGTTTCTCTAAGTATAAATCCCTATGTCTACATACTGATATAAAAAAAATAATTTTTATCTCTTTCCTTGCACCCAGTGTCATGAATCTCAAACTTTTAAGTATTTAGATTAGGTAGAAATCTAGTTCAAATTAAAAAAATCATGTTGCATTTCTGTCATTGTCACATGAACTCAGGAACTGGAGAATAAAAACAGATAAACACATCTAATTGATACAGACATACTGGCATTCATAGGTGGCAAATAATATCCTATTTTCCTCTTAGCCTGCATTTATCCTGTGATGACAATGAGAGACAGAGGGATAAAAAGTGTAATAGAAGTAAAAATATTCTAGCTGTGGCTCTATTTGTTTTAAGGTTAGTATGATAAAGCCTGTTTGCTTTTAACTGAATAATTAAAACCCTAATTTTTTAGATATCTTTCATGACACCTGAATTATCACATAACTTTTTAAAACAAGTTTGCCCTGCATATCACTTATACATTAGACACATTCAGTCTGTCAAAATGGAATACAAAATACCATGTATTGTATTAGCATTCTTTTACATGTTTTTACAGTACAAGCTTCTAAGACAAATACCTTTCATCAAAACCTCTTTACTCCCCCAGACTTGCTTTATGTGCCTTCATAGGACCTTAAAACTCCCAAGCAGTGGCTCATTTCACAGAGCCACTCCTGCTCTTTCAGGATTCCCAGGGCAGATGACTCCTGACTCTGCCTCCCAGTTTAATTTCCAGCAGGCTGGATCACTCAGTCATGCTAAGCATCTCATTTCAGTAACAATCTTAACCTCATGGCACAGGTAACAGTGTTATAAGCATGTACAAGGAAAAGGAATTTCTCCCTGCAGCCATGGTGTACTTAGCTCTGTTACTGCAGAAATAAACCATGACATGAGCATTAGCAGTCACTATCATGAACTATCAACCTAAATAAATGGGATAGGTGTTGAATAAGAACTGTCACAGACATCCTGCTTGTGTTTACAGCTCTCATTTCCACCACCTGCATATTTTTACCATTTTTTCCCTTGAGCTCCTCATTGGAAGCAGAGGACATGTCCAAGATGTGAGAATTCTCTGGGACACCAGAATATACAACAAATAAATTATTACCATCTCCCGCCTAACCCTGGAATAAAAGAAATCCTGCTCATGGGAAGGAGAAAACACTTCAAAAAACTTTGCTAGTTCTCTTATATCACTAACCATCCAGAGTGACAGAACATCTGTGTGTCACTGTTACTTGGGTCATCACACAACCTGCACATGCTGCCACAGAGGTAAAGGGTTCCTGTGTCACAGACCAACTACAAGTCTCCAATTTTTCTTTTCAGGCCCCTCTTCTCTTCTTATTTGGTCTAAACTATAGTAACTCGCTCTACTGAGGCATAGATGAAAGTTTCACAGGCTGCCTCACAGTAAGAAAACTGACACAAAGTTATCAAGTTTCACCCTTAGTATTACTTCTTCATCCATGGAAGAATCAAGTTCAAGTCTGCATCCTCTGATAACTGAAACTAATGTATCATATCACATCTTTCCCCAACCCGTTCCAAGCTCCATAAGGTTCAGGTAGAGCTACAATTTCATGGACAATCCTTGCCACGTAATCAGGTTCTGAAGGTAATAAGGGATAGATATTGAAGAAAATTATTTTATTTTATATCTTGCTTCAAATCCTGAATTAAAATTATCAATAAACATCTAATTAGTATTTCCATCCCAGATCATTGTAGGTGTTGGGCTGTAACATAGCACAATTCAGTGGGTTTTAATTCATACATAGGATTTAAAAGAATTGGAAACAGATAAACCAGAAAAAATAGAAGTAGAAGCTGATGTTCATGTTTTATGATCCTAGTATTTGGATAAACTCACTTGGCTTGGACTTCCACCAGGCATGACTATAACTCCTTCTAGCAAGGTTTTTATTCTGTTTGTACTTATGCACCTGTACAGCATTTGCAGTGGAAATCAGACACTGGAGTAACAAACTTAAGCCTCCTTGCTAAAGTACTGTTTTTCTCAGTTACCTTTCAGATCCCTCAGAGCAAGTCCGGAGCAAAGGTAGAAAACCACTGGATAACATGTAAACAATGATATTTATATCATAACTAGATATACAAGGGACAGAAGACAGCAGCAAGGTGCTGCCTAATTTGCAAAATTGCCCTCATTTGTACAATCTGTCACAAAAATCATCAAGATAAAATGGTACCCTGCAGCTGGCAGATAATATGTGATACTGTTCTCTTTTCCAAATACTCACACTCACAGATTGCCAAGGATAAGCTACCAGCACAGACAGGGACAACTCTGAGCAGCAGCACTACTTGGCTGCAAAAAGGAGATGGGCACAAGTAGTGACAACATGAGCTGCTCCAACAGGCAGACACACATTTGGCTTGTGTGTTAAATGCTGCAGGTGCCAGCTAAAGACAACATGATGGCTGCAGCAGGCGCAATTCCAGAGTATTACTGGGATGAAAGACCTCACTGGGCATGGTCCCAGAAAATCTGGTTTGACCACGCAGCTACCCCTGCTCAGAGCAGGAGGGAATATCCAGAGAATGGCAACAGAGCTGGAGAAGGGTCAGGAGCACAAGTCTTACAAGGAGCAGCTGAGGGAGCTGGGGTTGTTTAACTTGGGGAAAAGGAGGCTCTGAAGACACCTTATCACTCTCTGCAATTGTCTTAAAGGAGGCGGTAATGAGTATCTTCTCCCAGGTAACAAGAGACAGGACAAGAAGAAATGGCCTTGAAGGACAGGACAAGAAACAGGACAAGAAGTTCTGCCTTGATGTTTAGATGCTTAGATGTTAGAGGATGTTTAGATTGGATATTAGGAAAAAAATTACTTCACTGAAAGTGTGGTCAACACTGGAACAGCCTGTCCAGGGAATTGGTTGAATTGCAGTCCCTGGAACTGGGATTGCCGTGGTTTAGTGGTGAATATGGCAGTGTAAGGATAATGATTGGATTCCATGATCTTAGAGGTCTTTTCCAACATCAATGATTTTATGAGTCTGTGGTGGACTGGAGAGCTTTCAAAGTTGGATTTCCACCTTTCCACCCTGAAAGGTCCTATGACAGGATGGTGACTTATATGGTGAAGTATATCTGATTTCCACAGCCTTCTAATGGGGGCAATGCCACAAAAAAATGAAAGAATATTATTAAAATTGTACTAGCATCATTGGAGAATAGCTATAGCCCTTCTCAGCTCAGATTTCCACACCCAGTTCCTGCAAAGATTAAAGAAACAAAATGCAAACATATGCAAAAGCCAGGTACATAGCACTGTAGCTCATAAAACACTAAAGTGTCATTAATTTATGCCTTTTAGATATTTCCTCTCTACCCAAAGCAGTCCAAGAGACAGTGCTCTGCCACCATGCTTCCTCTGGATCAGTGTCTTTTCTTTCTGATACAGAAATCATTGATGAAATGAATTAAAAGCAGAGTGGGGTGTGAAGAGTCATATTCCAACCACTGTGAGATTCAGCTGCTCTCAGCACATCTCAGAACACTGCTGGTGCTGCAACTGCGCATGAAGCTCTGGCCCATCTTTGATCCCAGCCCTCTGCCAAGCACAAATATCTGCAACATATTGGCACATTAAGTCAAATAATAACACTCAGGGGAGCACTGCAGAGGAAGTGCTTCTCCTTCACTAATTACAGGTGGAAATGGAAGCACTTTTGCCAATTCTGAGAAGCATGGGCAGTGAAAGAAACTCCTGCCAGGCTCCAGCCAGCACCCGTTGTCTTCTAAAGGACACTATTTGGAAAGAAAAGAGCTGTGTGCTAAAACACCCTGTTTTACTGATAAATCACTAATCAAAATTCCAAATCTGAAAAAAGGAAACAAATATCGTTGACAAAACTGATGCTGTACATTCACCTTTCCCTCTGCTGTGTTTTAGTACTTCATCTCTGCAATCAATGCAATGAACATCCCAATTAGTCATCATTTGCTTCCTTTTAACAGAAGAACCTCTGGGTAATCCTCGTATCTTTCCTACAGTTTCACTGGAGAGTTACTTATTTAATATGCTATTGACACTCATATGTCTATCTAGATTTGCTACAATTTCACTGTAAGAACAATTTTAAAGTGAATAAAGATCAAACAATACACTTTTGACATCTTCAAGACAGCTACGTTCCAAATTCCTTGTTTGCATTTATCAAATCTCAATACAAGCTCAAAGATTTATTCCTAGAATGCACCTTTTAAAACTGTGCAGTAAAACTAACCTGTGCTTCTCTGCATGAACAGGAAATTGTAACTCCCACTAGTATTTAAAGCAGTCCATACACCCATTGAATCCAGACAAGAGGAAGCTCATATAAATAATTTTCACTTCAATTACTAAAATACTTCCAGGGCACCTTAATTTCATATTAAGACAGAAAAAGAACCACATTATTTGTTTATTAACTATAACACAGTGATATTTTAAAATAGTTACAAAATGTCCTTGGTACATTTAAGTCATCAAAGACCATGATCTGGAGAGAAAAACCTTTTAAAGCAGTCTGCTATTTGACATCTAAAAACTGTGCCATAATCACTAAAGTCTGAAGTTTTTTAAGTCCTTCAGTAAAAAATATCTATGGCCATTGAACTACTGCTGGCTGTCCAAAACAAGTATTTAAAGAATAATTCATTTTTCTGATGTAAACCCAGCAATTTCCCCTCAGACTCTGGATGCTTTCAAAGGCAAATCCTAAAAGACTGAAAAATGTGCAGCCAGGAAGACAAGCAACCTTGAAAAAAATTCTGTTAGGAATTTCCTCTGCAATGAATCAAATACATTTAGCATAGATCCCAAATCCAGGATGTCTTTAAGGAGGCAAGCTTGCATGATTCAAGGTTAAAAGTTCATTATTATTTTTTTAAGTCTGTCACACCAAATAGATAAATATTCTGATAAGAAGGGGATACAAGCATTTCATCTACAGTAGGTGATGAGCTGGGCTCATAATTATAAAGCTATTCTCATTTGTATATCCTTGCAAAGTGTGAGAGCCATGTTCCAAGGTTGTCCTTAAAGGTGTCCTTAACATAATGCTGTCAATGACGTTTCTTCTTTTCGGACATTGCATTCTTCGGTGATTAATTTAAACAAAAGTTTTAAAAGCTGATCATTATGAAGTTCAGAATAAGAGCATTATTACACACACAATGAAGTTACCTCTGAACAGAGAAGAGAAAGAAATACTCGGCTCTGCCTATATATTCACATGCAAAGTAACAACTCCCCTTTCCCACTACTATGTTGACATCATGCAGCATCTGCCTTCGACTTTTTGCATGTATAATGAAAAGACACACCTCAGAAAATAAAAAGGCAGTTTTAAAAGAAAAATAACCATTTTGTTACTTACAGCATTTGATAAAATGGTAATGAGACATTCTTTCATCTCAGGCTGTAGTCTTGCTACAGGTTTCAGCATTCTCTTCTGCTCCAGCTGTCATGCCCAGAAAATGCATTATTTAAAGCCCTTCCTCAGGTATCCAGTACACCTCAGAATACATTATTTAGCACAGGTTCTGCTCCAGGATCTTGCAGAGGCTTCCAAGTCACCCTCACCCGGCTGCCGGAGTTCCGATAAACCTCTGTGCGTCTTGAACCATGACTACTGCACGTGCTATTGTAGCACAATTGATTGACACTGCTCCTAATCCCCCATCCCCGGGAATAGAAAGATTTAATTGGTGTGCACTTGCAGCCACATTCTTCCAGCACTGAGGTGTGCTGCTGCACTGCGGCTTTCACAGTCCTGCCAGTTAATGGCTTTTCAATAGCTTTCAAATGGCAGCAAACTAAGCTTGATGAGTGGGCTCGAATGAAATCGCAGAACAGGGGATCTTAAATTTTATTTGTGCATGTTGTTCATGTGCCAAATGCGACCAGATTTTTAGCTAGTACTAAACCAGGATTATTTTTAGTTGCCACCAGTTGCTGTGTGAATAGGAAATTGATATAGGTTGCCAAAAATAACCACCTTTTAGCATCACAGATCATTTTTCAGTATATTATAAGGTAAAAATCAGGATAGAGCTTACAGCCATCTTCAGACTCTCATGGTTTATGCATGCATTAATTTACACGAAGCTAAAAACATGCTTGTGTGTGCATTCCTTGATATGTTCCTGTTCTATCATTTCTTTGTATTACATTGCATCTTTTTCACAGATGGAATATTTATGTCAGGAGACAAAAACTGCAAGCTCTGCATAGTTTATATCATGATTATGCGCATGCTATCTAATGACATTTAAATCCCTCATTGTAAGACAAAAAGCCTGAGAAAATGCATCACTAAGAACAAGTCCATACAATTATTTATCACACTGTAGAATAACAAGTCAATGTACACTGACGCATTACCCAGTTTCAGATTAAGGGCACACAAAAGGCAGACCTGCATTGTATTTTAAACACCCAGGCTGCAGCATCCTCTGAGAGCAATTCCTGCATTACTTTGCCAGGAACAGTTACCCATGAATTTGGTTACTACTTCTGTGAGAAACCTACAGCTGAACTGAAGAAAAATATTTTTATAGTATCAAAAAATAATTTAAGGAAACTGTACTCAGTGAAGACCTCCATTTGCTTACCACTTACCACTTACCATTTGCTTATCATACTTACCACAGTCAACACTTCACTGAGTGAGAGTTCTTGTAAAGGAAAACTGATAGCCCAGCCATATTTAAATCTTTTATTCATCTGAAAGGGTTCTCACTACTATTTTGTATACATAACATTTTTGACAGCTACAAAGTGTTAAAAGGACTACAAAGGGAAAAGGGTCTAACTAATTAGTGAGGATCACGAATTCAGATTCTATTAACAATTCTGCAAAGTTCCCACAAGAGCAGAAAGATATATATTCACAGGCTTCCAGTGATCCATCAGCAAAACCCTTAGGTGAAATCTCTCAGCTCCTAACAGCCACATATTTCACATCCGGTTTTAAGTTAAACATGCACAGAAGTTCTTTTGCAGAACTTATTATTTAGGTGTTTTGGTTTTATTCCTGAAAACACAGTTTTCCAGAAGAAAGTGAAAAAAAATAACCAGGACATAGGGATAAATTATACAAAACACAATACAGTGATTACATTACCATAAACTTTTTTTACTGCAAAGCTCAGAAGTCCAAAGTAATTACATCTATCCTGACTGTCTTTCACACTTATACAACACTAGGCCAGTTTGGGCCATATGGCTTATAAAATAAACATACAGAGTCTTTTAAGAGGCAGTGTTAGTCATAGTTCATGAGCAAGTGTCAAGTAATCTGACAAAAAGGCCTTTGAGCAATACTTTTTGGTGGAGACGTTCCTGGCAGGTTCATCTCTGGTGGTACTGTCAGGCAAACAGCCTGCCGTGTCTAATAACATCACACTGCACCATCCCACACTGGTTAAAACCAGGAGCATCTTGGTAAACACTGGTGAATGAGACAAATGGATAAATGATGCTTTTCAGCAGACAGACATAAAAGCAAGAAAAAGTACCTGATTTTGGCTTGAACAGAATGTGAAGAAAAAGTATTTGGATCTGTCTCATTTTAGATTGTAATATATGTGTTTACGTATTGAATTGCCATAGTAAAAATTTAGGATGCTGGAACTTGGTAGCACTTATGTGACAGGCTGGACTACATCCTCCATCCTGCAAGGAATGAGAAAGAGAATTCAACCACGCTAAGTGCAAGGTGCTGCACCTGGGTTGTGGCAGCCCCAGTATCAATACAGTCTGAGGGATGAAGGGATTGGGAGCAGCCCTGCTGAAAAGGACTGGGAGTTACTAATGAAAAGGTGGACATGAGCCAGGAACGTGTGCTTGCAGCCCAGAAAGCCAACCGTGTCCTGGGCTGCATCAAAAGGAATAGGGTAGATCCAGGGAGGGGTTCCTTCCCCTCTACTCTGCCCTCATGAGACCCCCAACCCTGCAAACATTCAAGGGCAGGGCTCTGAGCAACCTGATTGAGTTGAAGCTGACGCTGCTTATTGCAGAAGAGGGTTGGACTGGACGACCTTCAAAGGTCCCTTTCAATTCAAAATGTTCTATGATTCTACATCCTTTACAGAGAGAATTAAGGTACAGGACAGACTCTGGAATGTGGCAAGCTGTTGACTTGATATTTGCATCAGACAAACTGGGAACAGTGCTTTTCTCTGTATGCTCTGATTTCTTCTCTCCTAATGTGTGCTGGTCCATGGCATCAGGGAAGAATGTGGGACTGTTTGATAAAGGAGGGTTGCACTGCTACACCACAGCTTGACTATGTGTCCTTCAGCTAAACTGCTGGACTCAGCAGCATGTACCCACCTGCAGCAGGGCACTGTGCACCTTCCCACTCTCCAGGAGTCCGTATGTCAAAAATATGCGGCCAGTTGCTCAAGTATGAATAACAGCCCCCAGAAGAATGAAAAAAACAGGCACAAACTTTTCAAGAAGTGGCACCTTGCAGATGGCAACATCAACACACGTTTTATTTTAGAATAACATATTTCTTTTTTTTTTTTTAATTGTGTAACATATTTAGTTTTATTATGTGGGTGATAATCATTAATAGGTTTTGAAAAAGAAGTGAAAGCATAAATGGAAAGAAAACATGGAAAGCAATGTATATTGCTATCAGCAGGAAGTTCTGACATATTGAAGGACAGAATCAAACAGAAATAAGAACAACAGATAACTACAAGTGCAGAGACAGGATGAAGGTTCAGGAAGAGTGGCAGCTAAACTTGTGGCAAAAGGAAGCCACAATAGGAATAATTAAGAAGCCAAAATCTGTTTCACCTGCTGGAAAGAAATAATTTCCAGTGCATTTCCAGTGCATTTCTTTTGCTAGGCTGGAGAGTAGAGGAAGAATAGAGAAGAAACCACAATGGTGGTGGGTTGTCCATGTCATAAACAAAGATTTCAAGTATAAGAAAAAAAAAAGGAAGACTTAGTTTTTTGGAATGAGTCTGAAGGAGGGAATACTTCATTGTCAGTGATTTTAGAAAACAAATCTTACAGTATGTTTGTTCATAAGAAAGGGATATTAACCATGTTAGGTATTCTCTCCTGACTGAACTCCAGCAAAAATTCAAAAGTGAAAAAAGATAAAAACAACATTTACAATCTGACCATATAAACTATGGAATTATACCTAGACAGGCTTTGAGGCCATTTTAAATCTACTTTCTCTAAAGTAAAGGTAACATTGGAGGGGATTTCAATCACAGGTCCATTGGTTCTTTAAAGGCTACACCAGTGTTTAAGTCTACAAAAAGGCATAAATGCTCTTGAACTGTGGACAAAGACTGAGATGGTACTAAATCTGGTGATAAAACACTTTATGTATTTGATTTTGTCCAGCTCAGCAAACACATAGAGTAGAATCAAGGTCAGAAAACAAGATATATTTAGCTCTTCTGAAAAATTCCTTGCCACCTCTCCCTATAGTGAGAAAACAGCCAATTTCATTCTTTGTAGAAATTCAGCATTCAGTGAAATTACAGAGTTATTTAAAGACAGTCTTGGAACAGGTCAGCCATCACTGGAATAGTTCTATTTCTTAGGATAAACACCCATCAAGGGATCACCATGTCAGAGCAGACACTGCTTTCATGTCTCAGTTTTCAAGGCTCAGACCCTGATTTAGAAATGCACCTATGAAGTGCTTCCTGAAACAGCCTAGAAAACAAGAACACTTTAAAATAAGGTTTTGCTGTCAAGAACTGATACACTGTATTGTACTCATGTCATGTAAATATCTTGTTATTCTTCCAGTGTCTCCTGGTGTCACAAACAACTCAACATTTAATAATTTTATCATCTTAGTATTTTGCAATTCATATATAACTGAAAGATTTCATAGAGGTTCTCAGAACTATCCAAAAGCAATTTGAATAATGAGAAAAACACCATGACTACTGATTTTAAATATATGACAGATGCTCCCCATTTATGCCATTTCTGCTCAGTGCAGCCAAGCTTGTTATATTCCTTCAGATCTTACAATTTCATTGCACTACTTATGGGTTTAAGACTGCAGACAAAAAAAGTGGAATGCAGAGTAACATTGACATGGCTCATATGTTTTGACAAGTGATACTGCTCAGCAATCAAACCTTGGCCATTCTATCCAGCTGTCAACAAGTCACTCTTCACATAACATCTGGTAGCTGTATGCTTTATCAGGAAGCTGGGACGAGCCCTAGCAGATGTAGATACTTAGCAAGAAAGACTCTGAACTAATTTTCTCTACAGAGTCAATGCAGAACAAAACACAGCAGTTTCTCCAAATAAATTTTTAGATGAACTTGCATGTCAGATGGATGTCAGGTTTGCTCCAGAGACTGCAGCAACAAATCAAATCTAATCACTCAATCAATCACTCAGTGTGGTTAACCTCTAGAGAACCAGATGACTGTTTTGTTTTCCCACTTCCCTTCCTCCAACTTTTGCATTCTTTCCTTGTTTTTCCATTTCACTGGAAATGCCTTGATTTTTCAGGAAGCTGGCAATCTTCCATTCTTCCACCTAGAGACTGAGGAAAGTGAAAAAAAATCCTTTTCCTTCTTCCCTGTATACTGTTGTAACTGAATGTATATGGGTGAACTAATTTGTAATTGTTCTTTAACGTATTGAAAACAGTAGGATAAAATCACAGGATATTATTACCCACTACTGATGAAGTTTGCAAAATTACCAGTAGAAGTCATGTGCCATTTGAAAGTATTACTCACTTCCTGCCACACCCAAAATGACATTTTTTTAGGCTGTGAGTAGGTCGGTCTAGCAGTTCCTTAACTGGATGAGATGAAGAAGCTTTCACTTGTTGTGGGAGAGCCTAGAACAGAGGTAATAACAAGGCCAAATACAAGAAGAAATCCCAATAGTCTCATACATGGTTAGGTTTATGTTTGGCACTGGTAGTGACTTGATAATTAACTTCTTCATTACAACGTGTGAATATGCTTTTTTAAATTAGATTTCTTAATAGATTTGATGAAAGACTGCTACAGATAGAAGCTGCAGACATTTTATATGCAAAGCCCCTTACGAGACTGAAAAGACACCACCAAGACATGTTAAAATGATAAGCAGAAAGACATGACAGCCATCACAATGCCTAGACATAAGAAAAAAAAAATTCATGAATTTCCATGTAAAAAGTTATTATGTGATCAGATAATTTTTTTGAAGTTTAGACTATTCGAGAAAGAAACAGGCAAGAAGACAAGCTCAATTCAACATGTAAACTGTACTGCTATCCTCTTGATAACTCACAAATGTAATGACCTTCTATTATATTCCTAATTTTTTTCTTTTCTGATTGGCTTGATCATTTTAAAACCAGGAGACAAATAATGACTATACTATTAGATGCATAAAAAGTCGAGAGTAGACCAGAGGAATTGTGTATCCTTTATCAGAACAAATGTTACTACAACGGTGTAAATCTTGAAGTATAATTAGGGAAAACCTGAAAGGACTGCAGAGGAGTCCTTGAGATAGAAGGTATTCCTAATTTAGGAAAAAAATTAATGTGGACAGCTGCAAAAGTCAAAGAAGTAAGTGACAGAATCAGACTCTTCTGAGACTGTAGGACAGCACAGAGGACAGGGTGGCAATTTAAAAAAAATTAGAAATTACTCTAATACTTGGTGTCCCAAAAGGAAAAAAAATAAAAAAGAATTTATGTTGAAGATTTGTAAGGAGTGGTGAAGTGACTCTATTTTAAATTAGTCAACCATGATATTCAAAAAACCTACCAAAACAAAACCACATGTACCATATGCAAGTGCTATAGACCAAGACCAGAATGAATGTAAGTTTAAACTGAAACTGCAAGATACTAAGGGAAGTTCTGTAGGTTCAACATGAATATTGGACAACTGACAATTATTGTGCTGACAATCTTGATGTATATTACAGTTTCAATGTAGACACTGTAAACAAAATGCAACATCATTAAATTATATTAAAAATATGAAAAGCAAGGACTGATCTTAGACAAGAACGGATAACCAAGGCTTATTTCATTTTCTGATTTTTCTACTGTACATTTTATCTCAACCTAAATACGATACCACTTCTTTTCCCCAGCCTGTCTGCACTTAATTTTTCATGTAACTCAGCACAGGTTGTTAATGCGTATTTGTCTTACAGTATTTTCTTATGAAGCACAGAGAAAATGGGAGGGAAGAGGTGCAAGGTATAGAAAACTACAATTTTATCAAATTGACTGTGCTGCCATACGTGCACAGTGTAGCAACATGCAGCTGGGATAGTCTCTGTTTCTACACCTTCTTCAGATTCTGATGTACATGTTTACTTATTTCCTCTTTTTTCTTTGTCTGTGTCAACACATAAAGAATTCATCATTCTGACCACAAAGACCAGGTGAGAGTTCAACTTGATTAGAACAATAATCCAATCAAAATATACGATGGTAAGAACTTTTGACATGACATAAGATAACATGATATTGCTTGAAGATGATATGGACAAGTTCATAAACTCACTGAACAAGAGTGTCCTGGGTTGCAGTGTAGTATGTGCCCAAAGTACGTATTCTATCACCATCTTCATGAGCTGTTGAAACCAGGTGGGGCAGTGTTTCCCTTGCCCCCTCCCTCTGGGCTGTCTTCTGTCAGTGGCCCATCAATGCCTTGCCCCATGACTCACAGGTAGCTCCCTCCAGGAGCTGTCTCTGTTCAATGGGCCAACAAGGGCCCACTGCATGACTCATAGAATGATATCAGCCCACTGTGAGATGCTCCACCCAGGGGGAGGAGCCAAGCATTCCCACCTGGACATAATCTGGGATTTAGCCACTGGTTTCCCACAGGACAAGAGCTACCAGAACTTTCTACAGGATCACTGCTTCAACAAGACCACTTCATCTGGACTGCTGCCACCACCCTAACTAACAGGGTGTCAGGTTGTGTTCTGATTCTGTACTATTGCTTTTTATTTCTTTTATTTTGTTTTATTTTACCTTATTTCTATTAAATTGTATTTCTGACTTGGAGTCTCTCACTGGTTTTGCTTTCAAATCAGCACAGAGACATGCAGAATTTACGACACTCTGCACAAGTGAGAGATGAAGAATTTACTGCACTCTGCTTGACCATAACAGAACTACATCTCATTCTCAAATAAGCAAAGAAGAGATAAGAAGTTAACAAGAATTAGGCAGATGCTTTGGAAAGAAAGGGGGAATGAGAAAAACATATGAAGCAGCAAGGAAACAGAAGTATAGTAAGATGACTGCTAATGACACTGATTTATAGGGGTGTCCAAGCAACAGTAAGAAAGCAGTAAATCTATATAATTTTAATAACATTTTCTGAGGTAAAAAAAAGGGCATTCAGTGAGGCAAGTTACAAACAAATGCAGTCAGAAAGATGGTGGAAAAGAACTTCCATGTGAGCAGTGGACAGGTCACAGCTGAGATGCCAGCAATCAAGAATAATAAAAGGGAGGATTCCCCAAACACAGACTAAGAGTGATGTAAAGAGTGCTGAGGACTAATCAATAAACACAAGATGCTTGATAATCAGTGCCTTCAAACAGAAAGAAATGAAATATTCATGTCAGATCTGTGTTTTGCTCAAATATGAATAATAAAGGCAAAAGTCATCAAGTCAGCAAACAGCTGGTTTACACATGACCCACTAAAGAGTAAGGCAACTTTGTACAGTTACTGCACATACCCCTAGAGAATCAAAAACCATCAGCACAAGAGCTGAATTTTGTTAGAATTCAGATAGCTGGAACCCAGTTTTCCTATTTTTTAATAATACACTTTTTGTATATTTCATTCCTCATGATCTGAAAACCTGTGGAACTTATTCTTAGAATACATTCACTTTTTACTCCAATGGCTGGCTGTTCGTAACAAACAAGATTTATTTCTTTGCTCTTAAATGAACTTACTCTTTTAATCAAACACTGTATTACAAAAGTAGTTGTTATTTTAATTTTGTTCTCTTGAAAATACATTAGCAATTACCTTTAATTTCAAACAGCAAAGGACACACGAGAAAGTAAG
This sequence comes from Trochalopteron elliotii, assembly GCA_024734555.1. Classification (NCBI taxonomy): domain Eukaryota; kingdom Metazoa; phylum Chordata; class Aves; order Passeriformes; family Leiothrichidae; genus Trochalopteron; species Trochalopteron elliotii. Next base: position 878,157 of record JANPWX010000609.1, on the reverse strand, counting down.
AAAAAGAAATGTACAAGTACAATAGGATAAAACGCATCTAAAAGAAGAATTATCCAGCAGGGTAAATCACGTCATCCCAACCAATTTATAATACTTTTTTCTTGATTGGGTTTTTTTGCTTTCATTTATAACAGAGTTTTCCTTCAGAAAGAAGAGAAGCATTCAGCACCCTGCTATCCTGGCAGAGGCCAAAATTGCTCAAGAAATTATTTCCTTCACCCATTAGCCAAAATACCTAATGCTGAAATCTCCACGGATTGCTACTTCTAGGCTGTAAATTCTTAGAAGGGAAAGCAACACAAGGTGGTGTCGACTATAAACCATTCTTTGATTCTTAGATTTTAACCTCAGCCTCAGCAGGGGTTCTGTCACTGCCTTCAAAGGATGCAATGTGAAACACTTTAAAGTGAATGACCTAAGATTATTGGAAAATGACATAAATGAGCTGTCTTGGAAAAAATAATTAGCAATTATGCATAGCACACCAAGACTAATTTGCTTAACATCTCCCAAATGCTCCTGTTACAGTTGGTGTTAACTGGAGACTATGTATCTATGCATTTGTCATTTCAAAACCACTTTTCCTTATCATTACCAACATATTTCTGTCATATTTGAGGAAAACATTGCAGTAGGTAATGATGATTTGATTAGAGAAATTAGTGGGATTTTTTTTTCCATCAAATCCGGGTCCAACATTTTATTACCTTGGCTGAGGTCAAGAGTGGATTGGCACCTTTTACTATCAATCCTTCTGGATATTCCGTCTATGTAAATCAAACATTTCATTGGCACAGCTTTATTGAATTAAGTTCTGTATGTTTTAAGGAGAAAAATAATTTAATCTGCTAAAATATATCAATATGTGCTAAACCTAATTATAGTGTCTGAATGTAACACACAGAGTATTTGCTAAGGACAGTTTCGTATTAGGGTGCATTCAATCATCAGAAGCAAATTTCAAAAATTGACGAACATATGAAAACAGCTATAAAAAGCTAAGCACACACCAACAATAAGATGGAAAGTTCAAATGCTTTGTGAGATTAACATTTTTTTGTTTTGTGTTTCTGAATTTTTTCTCCTTTTGATTTGAATACCAAAAATAATACAGAAGAAAAGTTACAGAAAAATTTTCTGAGGTTCAATCTAAAATGCACAACCACATTTAGAATACTTCAAAATTGGCATAGGTCAAGAGTGAGTTAACAGGGTCTTTCAAAGACTAACTAAGGAGATCATATAATCTATATAAAAGATGATAGAAAAATATGATTCAGTAGATACGGATTATTTCACAGTGAGCCCGGGGGTGACAAGGCAGGTAAGAAGATTTTCTTCACTGCGTTAGGTGCTGATGATGGACGTATTAATGACAGCTCCTGATGTGCCAAAGGGACACCCTATCTCAGGAGGGCTGAGGAACTACAAGCTGGATAAATGACATTAATATACCCCAAAGAATTATAAATGTGACTGTGACCCCTGCAGAGACATTTAAAAAAAATTTAAAAAAAATTTTAGAAAAAATTGTATCAGTTAGTGCATTCTCATGAATGCAATCTGAGACATTAGGCAAAAAAGTAGTGCCCTTAACAACACATCTCAGAAAATCTGCAGCAAATGAACTGAGTAGAAGGAAGGAGGGTTTTCAGACTTCAACTTTTTTGAGAAAAAAATAAATAGCTAATTTTTCTTTAGTTGTTGTTGCTCCTTCTAGTTGTACAAAATTTAAACTATAACATATTTTACATGTTATATTTATGTTTACAATTATCTGAAACTAAAAGCAAGTTCAAGGTAGTTAGCCAACATCAAAGAACTTCGCATTAGTCACATTTATGACTTCAATACAGGAGGTAAAAGGTCTCTGTTGCTAGCATCTCAGTTGCCAGCATAGGCAAGGACACCACTACAAACCATGATGGCTACCTCACATTTTTCCTCAGAGGAGCTGCAGACCCTGGCTCTCCATTGATCCTCCACCTGTAAACTGAGAGCCCTGCAGCTCCCCAAGATGTTCTCTGACATGTTGCAAGCAATAACAATGAGTGGGAAAAGACCAAAGAGTTAAAAAATTATTTCCTTGAAACAGATTAATGAAAGGAGCAAGGTGCAGTCAGATTGTCTCAGCTATTAAACACAGAGATTCCACTACTCTTCTCCAACAAATAAGCCAATGATAAACAGCTGGAAGCCACCACCTTCTTCACAGCCCCTTTTCTTTCTCTGGATTTTCCTCACACTACACAGTGGAAAATAAAAATGCTTTCCTCCCCAAATACAGCTTTTTAAAGTACAGCTTTTAAACAACCAATGTTGGGTTTTAGCTATTCTCTGATTCGAGGCAGTTTGTATTGTACTCCTCTGGCTTTTTTTTTTTTTTTTTAATATGATTGTGTTCTGGAAACGATTCTTTTTCCATCTTTTATCAGCAGGATACCAAGAAATGGTGATACAGGAGAATGCTGGCAGTAGCGAGGATGACCATCAGAGAAGTGAAGGCAAGAAAAAAATGAGAGGACACTCAAAGTGCACTGCTTCCAGTCCTCCTGGTGAGTGTGCCCTGAGCCAGCCACAATGGAAGAGAAAGGCAAATCTGCAGCTGTTCTCTCTGCATCCCCATCAGCTGCTCCAAACCCATCAAGGGTAGAGAAACCAGAGAGAAGGGTGAGCAGCTGCTGTCAGCTGTAGGGCTCTCACAAGTGCATCCATCAGTCCAGCTCCAGTTGGCCACCTCTGTGACACAATCTGGGAGAGCTGCCCCAGGATTGCAGTGTCAGAGCCCTCAGGTGTTGGCTCAGCCCACACACAGGGCCTCCCTCCTAACACAGCAGCAGCACAGGGAGGGCAGGCAGAGGAGGGAGGTACAACAGAGATCTGCAGGCTCATGGCTCACCGTGCAGCTCTGTGTATTGCAGACACGTGGTAGCTCATCAACCCCTGACAATCGTGTTTGATGGGAATCTTGCTGAAAGACAGAGGAGCAGGCACCTGTCCCTACCAGACACCTCCTAGGGCAGTGGGAGGCTGCAACATAGGAATAGGCAAGACTGAGTGTCTGCAAAAAGCCTTGGTGGATAAGGAGGGGCAGAGCTGTGCCTGACTGAAATGAGGTCAGAGCTGGACAGCACAGCAGTGCCACGGTTGGGGAGTTGCAGCAGCAGTGTCTATCCCGACTGAAAACTTTTTTTTTCTCTCCAGTGAAAATTTGGGGGAGATGAGAGGTTTGACAGCAGTAAGGTGAAGAAAATGCTGCTTTGACATGCATTAGCCTGAGACAAAGTCCTTGACTTTGCATGATATTGCCTTACATGTTAATAGTATTTTCTTGTCCAAGCTTCATTTTCCAAAATGTCTCTTAAAAAGTCTTCCAGAATCCTTGACCTTGATGTCCACACTCTGATCTTTCAGTGATTTGGTGTCACTGAGTTTTAGCTTTGTTTGCATCCTAGTATCCCTCTTAGCCAAAGAAGGAGGCAGCTTCTCCCTGGTATGGAACACGACACTTCTGCTTAGCTGTTTTGGCCACTCACTGTGTGGCTATGTACCAAGGTCATTCATAGAATATTCCTGCAGATTAGAATGTTAAGTTAATAGCATGCTCTTCTAAAAATGAGCATGTCTACAGTACATTTCCTGTATATCTTTGGGCCTTTTTATAAATACTCATGCGCATAAGTTACAAGGAAACTTTTAAACAAAACCTGAGGACAAAATCTCTTGTGTAACTTGCTAAAACAGTAGGTTTGCTGTGCAGAGAGGATTTGCTGGCAAATACACACAGGCTACTGTTTGAATAGGTAATGTCATGGTCCATCTACTGCTCTTGGATGACCCAATTGTACTTATTTCCCTGCAGGAAGACTACAAAGAACATCAGTGTTCCTTTTTATAGAGTATGAAGTATTCAAGAAGAAAATCAGTGTGGGAGCTAGACCATATTCCTTTCAGTTTCTGTTTAGATCTACATCTGAAGGGAATAATAACACATCAAGGAAGACAATTTAACTATGACAATACTGAAGTTTTGAAAGGCAGCACAAAGACTCTATAACTCTCAATGGCATTGCAGCTTCTCTGTTGGTAAACTAGGTAAGGGAAGCTTATTTTTTTCACATGATCTATGATATCTAACTATACCTAAGAGACAAAGGACAGATGCTTCACAAGTAAGTTTTAAATATCAAGGGTTGGCTTTGCAACACAAATAATTGACACCAAAGCTTTACATGAAAATGGTATTAGGGTATATGTTCATATGAAGATTTCAAGAAGAGTACTGAAGATCTAAATCACATTTTACAGGGATCAAATATTATCAACAGGACCTTATTTTTAAGAAGCTAAAAAAAAATAATAGAGAGCTACTTATAGAAGACATATTATTGGTAATCACAGAAATTAATATATAAATCATAAGCAAGGGAAAGGTGTAGCAAAACAAAATTATGATGCTGCTAATCCACTGAAAACTTTTCTCCTGAATTAGCCAGGTGGCTGGAAAAAAAAAAAAAAAGTAGTTACCCTGAATTTAGGTGGCATTTTTAAATAATTTTTGTCTCCTTTACCATGATTGGTATTTTTCATTTCACAGATATGATCTGATCCACAGGAAAAGCATGTTGGGCTTGAAACATTCAGTGGTATAACCTTTCTCACCCCATCTCTGAAACTTACTCCTCTCCACATGAGTATGTGTCTTCCACGGAATTAATGATGATTTTTTTTGCTTCTATCCTTAAGGAAAAATGTAAATGTTAAGGGGAATTTTACTGATGTGGGGATTGTACACTGGCACATACAGTTGAGTATTGGGGGCCTCCAAAGGGCAAGGGAGGATTAGTTTTGTTGTCATGCTGCCAGAGCTTCAGCTGAACTCCCAAACTGATGGACTTTAAAATATGACATAGGGTTGCAACCCACCCCATCCAGATATCCCTACAGCCTGCTGAATTCAGAGTCCCATCAGAGAGTGTTACATCTCTGTCCCTAAAGTACAGCACCACAGCCCCCTCTCTGATTCTGCACATAGGTGCTCTGGCTACACCCAGGCAAGGGAGCAGCCACCCTAGTGGCCAGCCCATCCTGTCCCTCATGTTTCACTCTGAAAAGGCTGTATAAAAAGTCACCTGAGACATATGAACAACCATGCATAAGGATGAGGCACCAGATGAATGTATCTTCAAGCCCTCTAATCTGTTTGACCATGAAGGAAGAACACAGACCAATAAAAAGTTATTTATCTCTGCAGAGAAAACTGCTCTGAACTGAGCACAGCTTCTCCTGGTGCAGGTATGAACACTTGCAGTAATATGAGAAATGTCATCAGTAGGAATATCTCACTCCACAATAACCTTGGCACAAAACATGAAAATCATAACTACAAGGACATTACCTGTATATTTAAAAAAAAAAAAAAAAAAGGGGGTTCCAATCAGCTTCAATAGCATCTTTGAATCTCCGAACAACTTGAAGTTTTGAAGAAGCTTTAATTTTCTGAAAACACACAGGTTTGTTTATTAAGCAAAATCCCTTATGTATAAAATCAAACAAAACATCTGTAAATTGTGTTGCTTGAGTTTCTAGCTTTTTTTAATGAACATTTTATGAATATTTAAAATGAAAAAAATTTTCCTATTTCAAAAGTCATTTTATGAGTCCAGTATATGATCTGTTCCTATAAAATATCCAAACAGCTCTGACAGTGGATTACCACAGTCGCTTGTTTGCCACAAATGAAAAATACTAGCCATGTTTTACCCATTGCTGTAAAAATTAAAATATTTTTAAACATAGAGTTCAGATTATTTGGTACATTCTATTTTATACAGAAAGCACCAGGCATGACTCTAGCAGATAACAGAAGCAATACTGCTTCAGTTTATTTGACACTTTCAGCTATGCCCTTCAAGTGTCTTTTCCTGCTTTGTATGCTCTTAAATGTAAGAGCTGAAGCCACCTCTTTCTGGAAATAACACTCTTTCATTCGTCATCCCCTGCTTGTTTCTCACATGCTTAGCTCCCTTCAATTCACAAAGATTGGGAGAAAAACACAGACCAGCATAAAAAACAGTACACTTGCATTTCATTTCTTTTCACTTTGTGTGTGACACTGCCAATATCTTTAAACTTGCATAAATTAATTTGCTTTTGTGAATTATTGTTGTTTACAGTGTTAAGGAAGAATGTTTTATCTAATGGGATAGAAGTCATTATCACATGAACAAAGGTAATGTTCATAACCTAAAGGACAGGGCAATGATATCAGAGAGAGAATTTTCCACCTGACTAGGACATTATTAACAACCCTTGATAAGAATCATGAATGGTGCCCAGTGAGCATAAGGAGAGATCCAAGATGGAAAGAAAGATGTGCCAAATTCTGAGAATAAAGGAGAAAAAAGCATATGAGTGAAAACTTGTTTTCAGCACACTTCATCAGAACTGTGGGATCAGGCCATTAAAGGGAAAGAGATGTGTATGCAAAGACTAGAAAGGAAAGAAAAGGCTTTTGAGTAATCCTGTCTATAGTAGGTCCATGTGTCAGGAAAAGATTCCCTACCTCAGATCATTACACTCAGACCTTTTAGGATGCCATTTTTGTAAAACTAAAGGAGTTATTTTTAGTTTGTTCTGTGTAAGACAATCTTATATCGGAATATGCAATAACGGCAGAAAATTTAAAGAAAAGATCATATACTGAAAATACATGGGCAATTACTTCATTTAGAGAATATTACTTTGGAAAGCATGCCTGGAATTGTTATGAAATAGACTGGAGGCAGTATAATATTAAATCCAGTAAGTCATAGCAGCAAACATAAGGCAAGAACACTAACACGTACTGCTGAAGGGATTAGGTAGAGCCTGTATTACATATAAAAACTTGAGAAGTTTTTTTAGAGATTAAATTAATCCTCACTATTTGCTCTTATAAAAACAGTTTCTTATTTATTTGATTGTTTTTTAAATCAAAATCTTTTTAGAGCCAAAGAATTACAATGGAATGTATATTCAAGAATGGCCCTTATTGTGTTCAGTCTCTAGTGGGAAATTCCCACAGATATAATGAGAGATCTGGGGTGTGAGGGGAGCAAGGTCAGGCTGTGTAATCAAAAGGACAGAGATATCACCAGGACACCAATTGTGCAGTGTACAAATTATATTAGATAACTGGTCTTATAGTGAAAACATTGAATTTTTGGTAAAGCAAACAGCAACTCCTACAACATAACCTTGTGGCTTACTGAATTTTTAAATAGTCATTTAGTTTTAAAACATGATTACTAAAAGCCTGAATCCGTGTCAAGTTAAGTGTCATAAAAATGACACTGACTAGTGTCTGTCAGATCCACTGACTAGTGGGTGTCAGATCCAGTGCACGGTTTCTCAAATGTCTTATCAAAGACAGTTCCACTCCTAATATATTATGCCAGCTTACCAAGCATAGATACTGTCATTAGGGATATGTAAAACTGAAAGTTATGTTAAGGTCAGAGTGCTAAGATCTAACACAGTATAGAAGGACTAAAGGTTATGGGGAAAGACACAAGATGGACTGGGAAACTGCTATTTAAGCAGGCAGATAAAAGGTTCCTGACATGGAGAACCTACTCATCTTGGTCTGAGAGCACAGAGGTCTATGGGGTTACATGAACAGTTTGGTCTCCAGACCTATACAGGGCACAACCTTGATGCTTCATGGAACTGACTACATGTATCCATAGCAGTTACACTCTTCCACTTGGTATGCTAGGTACAGGTGACAGCCACCTGAAACACATTGTGAAATCACCTTTCCAGATATGTGAGTCTCTGTAAATGACACCTAAAAGGTGTTTTACACCCAGGATGCAAGACAGGGTGATGAGGAGCTGGCTTGGTTACTCTCTGGACGTCATCTTGCAGTAGCATTTAGTACTTTTTTTTTCAAGTCCTTTACCATCACCTTTCCTGAACAGTAAAAATGTCTCAATGGAGGAGATAGAAATGATCATGCTAAATGATAGAAAACGTGTTCCTTAAAGGTGTTATAACCTCTAAAGGAAGACCAAAGTCTTCATTTTACCAAAAAAAAATGAAAATGTGTGCCCTGGACTCTATGGTAATTTGTGATGGTAGCTGTAACATATTTAATGTATTTTGCCTTCTGGTACCTGCCCTAGGTCATAGTTTTTCTTCAGTTCTAGGATCCTGTGCACCAGGCAAATCTGGCAAATGAAATAGAAACAGCGAAGTCTGGTAGATGAATTCCATTCCTAGGACAGAGGGAAACTGATGCTGCTAAAATCTGAAATACAGGTACCACAGGAAGGAAGATGGAACAGGGACTAGGAGTGTGCTTTTCTCTTCAAAGCCTGAGACTTGCCAAATCAGTAAGAGCTGCTGCACCAGTTTTAAGTATTTCTGGCAGGGTGCTCTGAAGGTTACTTCAGCATTCCCAAGACCACCCAAAACTGTCTTAGCAGACTGAAGCTTCTGGCAGGTGGGCTCATTCAAGGATGTTCTCCTGAGCACAAGGGGAATAAAGATATGAATAGAAACAGTGTAGAGGGAATTTACAGCATTTGGTCAGTTTTCCAAGGCACACATCACATGCTTTTCTTTAAGTCTGACAGGAAAAGCTGCAGCACAAGCTCTTTCATGCCACTATGCTGCTCAGAAAATTGCAATTAAAAAAAAATAAATCTGAGAGGAATATGCTCAGTTACAGTTAAAGAAGTACTGCAGAGATTTCAGGATGCACACAAGCAAACCATTGAAAAAAATCTAAAAATACATATATTAAAGTAAAACAGTAATGTTCATCTGCCCAATTTGAAAGAAGTTTATAAACTAGTTTATGAAACTGTACATTCAAATTTTTGCTGGCCATGTTGGCAAGAAAGTGATTTTTGATCCTGGTAAGACTCCTATGTGGTCTAAAGGACAGCAAGAAATTATTCCAAAGGAATATAAAAGTCAAGACAGAAACAATGTCTATATAAATAGACATTCTCTATAAATACAGTAACAAAAAAAAAAAAAAAAGCACCCAGAATCCTGATTCCTCATTACAAAGTATACATAAGGTAAAGATTAAGAAGGAAGTAAGAATGGATTTAAATATAGCTGCCAAAACAAATTATAATTATAATGTCTTAATGTTAATCCCTCTGATATAGCAAAGACTTGCTCACTGAAACAAGCATTTTCATTGTCAAATATTGATCACTGATGTCATCTTTCTGGAGTTTTTTTAAAACATGTTGCCAATCACATTTTTTTGCAGCAGCACAAGTTTTAGTTAAATGTCAGTTGGGTATTATCACAGCACCACTAAGCATCAGATATGGTCTGCTTTTGGGCTAGAAGCCACGTCTATAAAAGACAATTCCACAAAAGGAAACTATCGGTCCCTGGCACTCTTGTATTTGGTCAAATCCCAAAGTTGCCAGACTACTACATCACCTTTAAAACTTCATTAGCACTCATGAAAACAAACAAATAAAAAAACCAAGTCTATGGCTTTCCTTAAATTCACATCTTGTAGACTGCTTGTACAACTAGAGGTGAGACCTCTCTTCAAGCAGAAGTAGTGTTATGTCTTAGAAAAAAAAGTGTGTGTCTGTGTGTAACACTATAAATACACAGAAGAGGGCGGGGGGAAAGTAGATAAGAAACTTAAATTGGGAAATTTAAGGGCTAGCTTTTGTATGTAAATCTAAGGTAGCATAAGAAAGAAGGCTTACCAGGAAAGGTCAGTATTTTGATGTGAGACAGACACATTTGTACAGATAGCATCAGACCTAGATACTTTCTGCCTAATTTCCAGATAGATCAAAAGAGAGTTTTTGAAACTGGCCTTTCCCTATCAAGAACTGTAGCTGATGGTCATTCAGCTATCCATTTTAGGAACAGGATACAAAGGAGTCTGTTAGGGTTTGGGGTACAATGCCAATTCTCAAAAACCGGAAAATTTTGTGGAAACTTCCATATATAAATGAATCTCTTTTTGGGAAAGGATTTCAGGTCCCAAAATAGATTTCCTGGTTAAAATACAACAAAACACCAGAACAGACAACAGGGCAACAATCAATATATGACTTGGCTGCAAGAGGGGCAGGTCCTATCAAAAGCCTGCCAGGTTTCCTGCCAGCTTGGCTGGTGACCTGAAAGGGAACAAAGCCTGCAGTGTCTCCAGGCAGTCCTGCCATCTGGACTGCCTCCACATCATGAATCCTGAGGTCTCTAGGGACTGCAGTTCCAGGAAAGCCCTCCCACACACGCATCTTGCAGGCCACTGTTTCAAGAATTCCCTGTGCTAGAAGTCCTGGCTCCCAAGACTGTTTGACTCCCACTAGAGATGACAATGAGCAAGTGGCCTGGGAGAATACAAAGACAAGGGCTGAGCCAAGAAACTTAGTCTTGAGCTTGAAGCTTCCTACTGAAACTGAACAAAAGATCTTATTCCAAAATAATTTTATCCCTTCTGTGGAAGACTTGCTCCTGAAAGGTGTGTTTTTTAAGAAGAATTTTGTGCAAAATAAAAGTTTGAATGTTCTAAAAAGTTCTAATTAAATCTATTCCAAACTAAATATTACATTAAGTATCCTTATTGTATCCCTACCAGCATCACTGAATCACAGCATATGCTGAGTTGGAGGGGATCCTCAAGGATCGTCAAGTCCAACTCCTGACTCTACACAGCCGCATCCCCAAGAATCACACCATGAGCCAGGAGCATTATCCAAACACTTCCTGAACTCTGTCAGGCTTGATGCTGTGACCACTTCCCTAGGGAAGCTCTTCCAATGCCCAAATACCTTCTGAGTGAAGAACCTTTCTCTAATATCCAACCTAAACCTTCCCTGATACAATTCAGGCCACTCCCTCATGTCCTGTCACTGGTCACCACAGAGAAGAGATCAGTGCCTGCCCCTCCTCTTCCCCTCACAAGGAAGCTGTAACTGCAATGAGGTCTGTCCTCTGTCTCCTCTTCTCCAGGCTGAACAGACCAAGTGACCTCAGCTGCTCGTTACACAGTTTCCCCTAAAGGCTTTTCACCATCTTTGTTGTGCTCCTTTGCATGCTCTCCAAGAGTTCAGTATCTTTCTTTTATTGCGGCACCCAAACCTGTCCCCAGCACAGAGCAGAGGGGACAATCCTCTCCCTTGCCCAGCTGGCCGTGCTGGGCCTGATGTCCCCAGGACAGGGTTGGCCCTCCTGGCTGCCAGGGCACTGCTGGCTCATGTTCAACTTGCCATTGACCAGGACCCCCAAGTCCCTTTCTATGGCACTGCTCTCCAGCAGTGAAAAATTTCCATTGTGAAAAAGAGGGAGGACCATGACAGAGTAACAAAGAAATTCTATTTGTATGAATAATGCTTTTATCCTTCATTCAATGGAAAAAGATGAAATTATGCCAAGACCAATATACAAATACAATTTAGAAAACTGACAATCAAATTCAATTCAAATTTTCACTAAGTTCACTACAGCCTACCAGTACCACCCCTCTTCCCATTTAGGGTACAAGCATCACAGTCAAATGCTCTTTTCCCAGAAAAAAGAGCCTTTTCTGTAGGATGGCTGCTAAATGGAGATATTTTCACATTAAAGTGGCTTGGGTTTCTCTCCTTTTTAAAATCTAGTGATTGTGTTTGTTAAAGTATCCCAAGCCCAGCTTTTCAGCTTTCATGTCTATCAAGGAAATAAAAAAAACTTTGGTAAGTTTTGTGCTCTTAGAAATTATCTCTGGTCTGCTGATTGTTCCTACTCTTTCTCATTACCTGAACAGGAAAATCCATGTGTGAAACCCTACAGAATTCTCTTACACAAAACATTCAAGTTTGTTCAAACCAGAAGATGACATGCCTATTTTCAGATTTATATCACTTTCAGACGCAAGTGAAATCACACATTCAAACGAAATGACTGCAAAATCAGAGACAGAGTTTAATTGGAACTTGGGAGCATGCACATATCCCTTCTGCAAGCTGCCTGAGGCCTTTTTTTCACACTCTATCCCATCAGATGCCTAAGCTTGCAGTCTGTTTGCACACCCATTAAAGTTTTATTTTTGGCTGGTAATAATGTCCCTACATATATGGGCCTCCAAAACTATGTTCAAGGTTATAAAAAGATCCTCCTGCTTTCAGTGAAAGAATATTCAGAGAAAACAAAAAGTGGCAGAAGAGAAGAATGAGAAAAATCTACTCCAGCAGCACAAAAGTTGATTATTATTAAACATTGGTAGTCATATCCATTTCAAATGGGGCCTCAAGAAGTGATCAAAGTCACAGTGTATGAAAGACTGCAAGCACAGATCAGAGAGCAGTCTTTTACCCTGATGTCCTGGGTGTCTGTGTCCAAAGACATGGCAGCGTGCTAGATATAACCAAGTCCAAAGGGCAAAACAGTGAAACTAAACTGAACATAAAAAGCTTAAATCACTGCAGGCCAGCTGCTTCCAACTCCTACATGCCCAAAATCAAATCAGCTTTGGGCCTCTGCCTGTTTCGAAAAAATTACCCTGCATTTTCCACTTCTTCAGACACCAAGTGTTAACTACTGCACAGCTATGAGGGTTTAGCACATGGGATCCTTGCTGACATGGTCATTGCCCCTTTCTAGCTCATTTTCTTTGCCAGGACCTGCTGCCAACCTGCCAGAAGCCGGCTGCTCCATCCCTGCTATACAGCCAGTTGACGAACAGCTGCCATGGCAAACAGTGTTCAAAACTCTGCTGCCAGAGAGTTAACTATTCAGGTATTTTTAAAATGTGGGAGAGGCGATTTAAAACTACGCATAATGCAGAACCACACACACTTATGTTTGCACTGGAATTACCATGCTTTGGAGACGCTTGAAGGAACATTAGGTCAGCAGCTATAACAAGTCATGTCATTTGCTTTGCTGATTTTAATTCTCATGCAGTGATAGATATTCCTTGTCAGATGGCTTACTAGCTATTTTCCATCTTGTGTTTTGGTAAACTGTAATGTAATTCTCAATCAACATTAATCCTATACCACAGTTAATGACAAATGAGTTAATCATGATGAAATCTTCACAGAGGTTCATTTGGCTTACTGACTTAAGCTACTGTCAGCATTACACAGTTATCACACTCAAATTAAAGGATCATTATGTCATATATTGAATATTTGGCTTCACAGCAGGTAAATTCTGTTCAAAATATCTAGGATGCTGAGAAACAGTCTCCTTGATCCCCCTCTCCAAAATAGCACCAGCAAGAGAAAACCTAATGGTATTACCATATTAAAATATTCCTAGAATGATCTGCTTGATATTTACTTCTAGAGTACTCTTGAGACTGCTTCCTATTTCACATCAGTGCCCAGTAATAACACAATCACTCGGTACCCAGTAATCATATCACTCTTATGCTGCCACTCTTACAAACCCCCAATTCCCTGGTGCAAAAGACATTATAGCCTGTACTGCGACAATGCCAAAAGAAAAGACTGCGAGTGGTTTCTTTTCACTATTATCACTACCAGCTCTATCTTGACACACTGAGTAACTGGATGCTGCAGGAAACGAAGTCTTCTTTCTTCTGCCAAATGTCCTCTGCAAAATGCTGTTGGGTGCACTGAAAATTTCCCGTGATACGTGCTAAGTAGTATCCTTAAGCGCAGTTCCTAGGAGGCAGGTTACATATACTGATGACTGCCCTCAAGGACCCCCAGGGAACACTCCTTATAGCAGCACAGAAATAAACACTAAAATCCTCAGTTCTTGGTGAAAAGTTCTCCAAATATCTCAGTCCTCAGGGGACCATGGTATAATGTAACTGTATACTTCAATTCACTTCCCTGTATACTTCTAATTTCATTTACTCTAGATTTGTACAAATAAAAAGGTAGAGTGCAAATGTAAAGACTTTCTGTTCAGCTGGACCAAGCAGAAACCATGACAGTGGTACAAATCAGTGAAGGGAAGAACTGGGATCATACCCATACCTAACCAATTCTGCATTCCATGAAAGAAACATCCAGATGCATGTAAAGTAAATTCAGGCCTCTCAGGACTCATATTTTTTATGACTCTCATTGAAATGCTTTGTATCTGACTACATATGGAGGCCAGGGCCCTTAGCTCCGTGCAACATTAGCAGCTGCCTTGGCACCTGCTCCAGCATCACTGCTCTCCACTTCCCCAGAAGCCAACCTTCCCCCACTCACCGTCTTCCAGGCCTCACTGCTGAAGCTGGTGCCCAGCACCCCTGGTACACCCTGCATCCACTGGGCAGCCTGGTGCCCACCTCCCTTCCCTTGCCTGGTGTAGCACCATCTCCTGCACTCCTGATGACTGACTGCCACTCCTAAGGGTCTGAAAGATTATTCTGGAAAAGAAGAAAAATCCCCACAGTGCTTAAAATTACAGCAATATCATTTAACCCTACTTAATCTTTCAGTGTCACAGACAGCAAAGAGCAACAGTGAAGGGGAAGAGTAGAAGAGTAGAAAAGGTGAGGAACATAAATAAAAATCAGTGTTCTGTTTTTCTCTCACTTTGGGATACCCTCCAAATTAACAAAATTTTCTCCTGATAAGATCAAATATGAACAGGAAGGCCATACTGAATTAACAGGTTATGATTCAGGTGTTGCAGAAGTACTTTGCAGGAAGGAAACACATCAGCAAAGCAACCAAAGTGAGTGATTTCTCCTTAAATACAATTTCAGCAACAAGATGACTCTACTCAGAATGGAGTTGTTTGAGAATGGCACATTTCAGTACTTCTCCCTTATCTAACAACCATTTATGCATTTAAAAATACATTATACACTTGTGTGTGTATTTTTTATTTTTTTTATTTTTTTTTATTATTTTTGAGTGTGTTTGTTTCTTTTTCAGACAATGTTAAAGCACTAGTATGAGCCCAGTATGAACTTTACAGGACTCTGAAAAAAATATTGAATTAGAAGTGACCTGTATACTGTGTTCTGGGTGAGTAGATTTAAACAGAACACAAATATTCCCATTTCTGGCTTAGCTTGAAAGAGTCCAGTGCCTGCATCTTGTTAAAAAAAAAAAAAAAAAAAGAAAAAAAAGATAGACCAAAGTCAAGGTACTCAAAAGAAAAGAGAATTTAAAAATAAAACAAAACAAAGATACCCAGCATGACCCATGGACTGCCTCAGTGACAGTTTCACAGCATTCTACAGTCACATTGTGACATACAGTTCTAACACTTTTCATTAACGAGAAGATACTATTTTTTTTTTCTCAGTTGTGCCAAAAGAAGAAGAGAAAGAAGTTTTGGCTTTGAAAACATGGCTGTGAGTTCCAAACTGCGTTGTAGCACAAAGAACATTGATAACACAATTATACTTGCATTAGAAGTCTACTGAAAAAAAACCAAACCAAACTAAAAAAGGACCAAGAGATGAACTAACTCTTTAAGGTGATTGAAATACTCATGTAATCATATTTCCTTTGAGAAGTGCCATCACAGAAAGACAAAGCAATAGAACAGATAAGGGAGTTTTGATTTGGAAAAAAAAAATAACCCAAAAACCTAAATATTTTCCCTCATTAAAAACACTCTCGCAAAAACATTCTTACTTCAAAGCTCTTCTGTTTACACAGTAGTAGAACTTGCATGTATTGTATTACTGGTCCACAGTTTTACAACAACCAAAAATATTCTTTTATGAGCTTAAAAATCCAGTTACATACAAAAGTACTCATCTTAGATGACTTTATTAAATAGCAGTGACTGAGTGAACATCACAAGCCAATGTAACAAAACAAGATTTTCAGCTTGTAATCTAAAACAAAGAAAATGGAGGAAAGTGTTTGCCAAAGATGTGACAAATGTCCTTTTTCTCTGCTATTTTTTTACAAGTATTATTAACATAGAAAGCAAACACAAAGCCTTAAAATATACCAAACCACATCTATGTAAGATAACTTTGCACTGTGTAGCACTTTTAAGACAAAATTCCAGCATAAGGCTGTCAGAATAATAGCTCCAAAGGGCCTATCTACATTTTCTTAGCAGCCAATGAATTGCCATGGAATATGCCAGCAGGCAAGCTTATGGGAAGCATCTTTAAATCTGTTTTTCCTCTTTCAAAACCATGAGCCCAAGTGCTTTCCTTGGGAGTGAAACACTCCCTGTTGACTTCTAACAAAGATTGAAAGAATCCTACTGTACATTTGGAAAAAAAAATCATGGAAGTGGTATTCATTTGTCACACACAAAGGGAAAATGAAAGGAAAAGGGCAGGAAAATACATATGGACATTTTAGCATGCATTTCATAATGTCTACTATAGGTGCTTAAAAGAAAACTACAAGTAACAGGAAAGAGTATTTGATCTATTTTTTTATGTGCCAGAAGTTACTCTAAGACAGCAAACCTGACAGAACTGAACTTCATGCAATGCCTGGATTACAGCTGACTTGTACTCAAAAGCCTCTGTACGAGACAACATATCCTAATTAGTTCTAATAAAAGCCACTTTAAAGGCACAGCTCTTCATAGCCCTCTTTTGACCTCTGAGCCAACAGAGGAGAATATGAATACTGGAAACAAATAATTTACATGAAAAAATGCTTACTTTCTATCCAAATAGTATAAACCAGTTTAATCTTAATAGGAAGAAGAGTAACTGACCTTGCATAGTAGGAAAATGGGGTATAAAGACTGACTTTTTGGATGCTGACACAAGGTTTGGGTCTCAAGTTTACTTAGTCCAGGACATTTTGATAAAATGACTGCAAAACTGTAATAGTAAAACCTAAATATCATCAAACTGATGAAGCACAGTTGATTAAACATTTAGCTAGCCAGAAAAACTTGGGATACATGAAGGTTGGTGACAAAGAAAAGCTTATGTAAAATTGATGACCTGGGATATGACCTAGCCCGAATAGTAAGGAAAGAGCATAGCACTTTCACAGGGAAACTAAAACAAAATTTGGAGGGAGCAACTAAAAAATCCTCTTTTCTGAGAGTTTCCACAGTAATTTAACAGTATACAATGTAACTCACTCCCCCCTCCTCTCCCTCCCTCCCTTCCTCCCTCCCTCCCCCCACATTAGTTTTTATTGTTCAATCATCCAAAATTCCCAAGAAAAACTTTCTCACAGTAGCTAGCTCCAGAGAAAGAACCCAACAAATGAACAAGGGTCTTACTGTCTGTGCTTCTCTTCCACAGCTACCATTGCCCTTTCCTTTCTTAGTCATAGGCAATAGACAAGATTCAAGTATTAAAGAATGATTAAATTATCAAAGCAAATAGACTGTCAGAACTGCAGAATACAGAAGCCTGTGCTGGCAGTTAGGTCTGGGCAAGCACCTCTGCCACATCATTACTATGCAATGAGATAAAACCTGAGTGTACAATAATCCTTGCCCTCAGGAATAAACTCAAGGCCATTGCATGCAAGGGAATGACAGCATACTGTGGCCAGGACACTAAACAAAAAAATTACAAGAGCAGAACTGTGGGAATATTACAACACAAGAGTATTCACTTAAGCACAACATCAACAGCTGAACAAGCCATGCCTCTTTCCACCTTTGTTCCTTTCCACCCAATCTTTCCTCACAGTCAAAGTGTTTGTGAAGAGAGCTATATTCAAAGGAACGTAGGAGCATCCAGGTGAGAAAAAGACATCGAGTACTGAGACAAAAAGATGACTTAATGTCATCTCACTGCTGTTTCAGTCCCAGTTTTGCAATTACAGATAGCATCATTTTGATCATATGGTCACAACACCTGGGATTCCAAGCCAGAGTCATCTTTTATTTTTTCCCTATTCTGTTTTTCACAAAAAAAAAAATCCCCTAAATTTCTAGGGACTGCAGCATCAATTTCTAATGGCCCAGGCATCTTTCTTTTCAGCTGTCAAAAAAATGTACTCTGCTGAGAATTTGTGCTTCACTGCTTCCATTCTATTATTTAACAATGATAAATAAGGATCAACATTTGACTCCGCAGTCTGACTGAGACCCTTATTATTGTCATGCTGTTTTCCACTGATCCATTCTACTGCAAAAGTAAGAATTCAAAGTGGCACAAGTACACCTGAGGTCCAAATTGATTCATGTCTCATCTTCAGCCACACTTCAGTGGGCAGGAATTTAGGCAGTTTATGTAAACTACATAGATTTTATTCTTCACTAACAATTTTATAGAAAACTACTTTGCTCCCAGCCTGATACTTGCCTTAAACTTAAAAAAACATATTCTGTTGGAGGAAAGATTATACGCCTAAAATTTTGAGCAAAAGACCAAGACCAGCAAGACCAGCATAAAAAGCAAGTTTGGACATTTTTAAACTCCTACACATTTAAATGCATTCTCTAAGATCAGTTCTTCTGAACAATATCTTAGAAATTGCCACCTTGATGCTTCTAAAGGAGATCCTATTTGTTTGAAAGCTCTCCTTTAAATTAAGTTCAGGACTGCGAGTGCATTTTCCTCTCTGCTTGTTTTTTCAGGAAATATCATCTAAAGGTCTAACTCTATTGATTGCAATTCCTGTTTTGCCTGAGACTAAACTGGCCATCTTTGTTTTATTCATCAGTACTCATTCCCAGAAGTCTGCTTTAGCCAGTATCTGAATTACAGACTACCAGCAATGTGCAGCACAAGCATAACGGAGCTCCAACTAGTTCTGGACTCTCTACACCCCGAATTTCCTAATTCCTGCAAAGTGCTACAAACCTCTTGAATGACTTCAGACAAGTCATTTCACCATACTTTAGTCATCTTTCCAAAACTGAAAAACTTACACAAGCCTCCTTCTATACAGGAGTTACACATGCAGCAGAAACTCAGAGTTAAGTCCTCCGAGACAGAATATCAGGGATTATTTTAATAATGTTTCTGAGAAAATTCCATTGAAGAACAATTTCAATGTTGTTAATTTTCATCAAAATTATTTGTTGATAATTTTCATCAAAAATTTGAATCCTGAACAACCCACACAATACAAAGTATGCTCTAACAAATGAGACGAATCATTATGCCCCACCCTCTCATAATTGTTCTTACTTTTTTTGGGGAAACACAGGTTACCCCAAAACACTGTCAACTGTATTGAGCTTTTTTAGCCCATTTAGCTCCGGCTAGAGTCATCAGTCTAAGAAAAAACAAAAACATTGCAAGCATTCATTCTTCACCTGATACTTACCTTATCTCCAGCTGTTTTCAAAGCATTTCCTGAACCTTATATGATCTCTCATACTGCTACTTATGCTACTGAGTAGCATCTAGATTCCTCCTCAGAGCACTTGATCAGCCTCCCTTTAAAGTCATGCAATTAAAGGATGGGAGGGATATACTCCTCTTGCCTCCTCCCCGCAAAAAAAAAAAGTGATTTCAAATACTGTGCTAGCAGATGTCCTGCTTCAGTAGACTGCTTTGAGTTTTTTCACTTAATTGCCAATATCTTGATGCTCCTGACCATAGTCCTCTAGAAAGAAGAATAAAGCCCCAGGTACCCAGTGCTGGATCCGAAACTCCAAAACCTCCTAAACAAAAGATAATAATGCCATAGCTATAACCATGGTAAGTCATCACTTTGCTACTACCAAGACAGAAAACTTGGCATAGTGTTTAAGTACAATGAACAAAGCAACAGAAAACATTCCCACAGTATTAAACACTGGGAACAAAAACGTACAGACAAACGATAGATTGTTCATGAAGCAGATTGCAATATTGTTTACAATTACAATCTCACACCGTTCTTTAAATGCTCTTCCTAACACTGCTGGCTGCTTGGCACTGTGTTTCTAACTCTCTTGAAGGTCAAATTGTACCAGAAAACTCTCTTGGTATGAATGGAAGTTTGCATATTTGTTAAGCACATCACATCTCACACCACTGATCTATCAGAAGAAAGTACTGATTAAGAAGATATCCCTTCATGATTTTTCTACTTACAATGATGTTTTTATGACATGTCTTCAAATTCAGTTAACCTAATGTAAATTATATCTACTTGATTCAGCAGGATCTGGGTATAGGCATGATTGTATTATCAACCTTTTTTAAACTTTTTTTAAAAATCATCAGGTATAGAGCACAAATGCATCAAAAATAAAAAAAACCCTTTTTTTTTTAATTAAAGTTCTTATCGAAATTCAAGAAGTCTTAAGGAAGGGGCATTTCCATGGAATATTGTCATTTATATATTTTCAGTTTGATTCACAAGTTCTCTTTCTACTGTGGGAACAACTTACAGATATGGTCTCTAAGCCATCATATTGAACCTTGAGCTCTTCCTTGTAATCAAGACTCAAGGAAAATATGTAAGCCTGATTTATATTTCATGAGTTCACAAAATTAACGTCTGTAGGAGGAAAAACATTTTATTCAGTCAAAGAGAATTCAGGAAGCAAAACCAATAAAAGGCCATATAAAGTGCAATAATGCATAAAAATCTATTAAAGCTAATCAATTAAGAACTTTTTAATATGTCAGCAAACATGAAGAATCTTGGACATCCAAAAATATGTAAAATGATCCTCTAGGGGAGTTGTGCACAATATGTAGCAGTTATGGCTGATGGGCTCGTGTGTGAAAGGTAGGAAAAAAGTCTTTTTGATTTAAAAAAAAAATGTGGTTTTGAAGTTACAGAAAAGCCTCTGGACCACAAGTGCTTTTAAAATTAATAAGCACCTAAATTAATTCCAGCAAGACATACAGAAGTAAAATGAAGAAACAGAAAAAATATACATGGTTTGCAGCACCATATTGAAGGGTGATCATAAAAGGAAGGAATGAAGAAAAAATGTTGGGGTTGGGTTATTTTTCAATTTACTGCAATTTTTCCCTTTTTTTTAAAGCGTGAATGCCTTTTCCTGGTGTATTCCTACTGTGGCACTCTATTTGAGTTGCTGATGAGTTGCTTTGTATCTGTCTGGCCTGATCAAGACACATTTCTCCATTACTATAGTGTCATATGGTAACAGCCCATTGCTCTAGTGCAACCTTGAGAGAAGTAATGATACCAGGGAATAACATATATTACACATTTATGACCTTGTCCAATATCCTTTGGAACAGGGTCTATTATAGTTTCAAATCACTTCTTCAAACTATTTTTTGCTTCCACTACTCCATTTTGGCAGCCACTTCAGAGTAGCTTGAGGAATGCTTACTTTTATGGTCAGAAATGGAGCCTCTCAGAAACTCTCTGGCAAAACAAGAGTCACACCAGAAAGAGCCATCAGCTGAATCTAACCTGATTTAATGAACCACCTTGAATTAGCTTTCAAAGAACTGAGATGAAATCCTGCCTGATGTCCCAGCAGGTGGCTGGAAGCCTCAAGTACCAACACGTCCAAAGCTGGAGTAGCTAGCCATGAGGAGGCACTCTGGACATCCCCATTACTTAACCTGTACCAGTGCCAGAGATCCTGAAGCTTCTGATTATCTTGACTGCAGGTGTCCAGAGGTCTGACAGCTCTGGGAGTCCCTCACACCATGAGAAACCTATCCTGGCTGCACAGCCTGAGTCACTTGAGGCTCCATTAGCCAGGCCAAGTAGTTTCACACATGCTGGTGATGTTCTTAGCATAGAATTGGATGTTGCAACAGAGCAGGTCTGGCAAGCAGGCTAATACTGGAAAGGCAATATCCTGCTTTGCCTCATCTGCCTTCTTCACTGGACTTACATAGCAAGAGGCTATCAGTGGGGCACACTACTGGTCTGTTTTGACCCACAATGGTAACAGATATCCCTGTCCTTACCTGAACCCACTAGATTTGTATTATTTTCTTCATTTCCTGTTGAAAAAGGCAAGGGAGAGAGCAGCTGGGTGGACATCCAGCAGGCAAACAAGGTCAACTCACCCCATCTTCAGTGGTTTTTTTTCCAAAAATCTATTTTTAAGAAGTGAAGGAGATGTTAAAGAACCACAATTCCAAGAGAGATGTACAGAATGACTGAAATTATTATTTTCTCCTTCCCAGCTAAACTTTACTTATTTCAATAATCTTTTAATGACAAATGGTAACTTTATAGTGGAAAGCATATATTTAACAGTCCTAGTAGTAGAAGTGGTACTGCTGTTTACATTTACTAAGAAAAATTAACTACTTAAATGTACTAAGAATATTTCTAACAGGTAAGAAGTGTTGACTCAAAGTTATTAACCAGGACTAGCAACACAACATAATAGCTTTTAATTATCAAAATTGTCTTAACTCTTTTTTTATAATATATCATTTTCTTTTGAAGAATCCACAAGGTGGCCACAGTTGCCTAGGAAACCCAGTCTCTTATGCATACATGAAAAAAAATCCAAAAATCTAATGCATGAAGTACGTACCATGAATTATACACCAAATGCATTCATTTCATTTTGAAATAGACCCACATGAGAATATCAAATCCAAGATACTAAATGTTTCTCTAAGTCTAGTCTTGCATCTGGCCAGATTCAGATATGCAAACAGGTTCAAGATCCATAACTCATTTTGGTGCATAGAGTAGTTGGCTCCAGCTTCTGGTGTCCACTGACTGAGAAGCTAAAAGACCTTGATGACCATGTGTGTGGGCACAATCACAGGACTGAAACTTTATTCATGCCTGTTTAGGCTCTTGCACTTAAGTTTTATGCTAATATTTCAACTTAATATTCTGGGCTTACACCTAAGGCACTCTGTTTATATTGTGGGGTCTTTTTTTATTATTTTTGTGCACATCTTGTGTACTCTATGCAGTTTGGATTGCTCCAACCACACAAACATAGCATAGCTACAGAATATTAAAAAAGGTACATAGTCCAAGCACAATGCAAATCCAACACTGAGATAGAATAAAACAAGGTAAGTTTGGGTAAAAATTTTAATTTTTTTTAAATGCTTATTTAAAAAAAAGATGCTGTAAATATGTAAATACCAGTAAATAGGACTGTGCAAGCATCCTCCCCAGCTTCCACCTGCTTTCCCAGATTTACGGGGTGGCTTCTTTCCCAGATCTTCACTGTTATAACCTTAAACAATGTAACTGCAGGGGTTGCTGCCTGTCATACAAGGCAGTCAAACAGGCTATTTCATAAAGATTTGGAAAAAAGTTACAAAACTAGTCTAGACCACCTTGACAGAATTCAGCAAAGAACTGACTACGTGTCTGTCAGCTGGCATTTTGGCAGTGAGCAGTGCCTGGTGTAGCTGGCAAAGCCATGCCCCAAATTGTATGAGCTGCAGGAGTACATGCATTCATTTTCCTATTCTGCAGGATAAAATACACCTCCATGATAAATGAGCAAACAGATTTTCTGCAGGTGAGAGGCAAGACGAGGAATGGTGGCAGAGAGCTTCAGTGAAGTGGACAGCAGGTCCATCAGGCTGGGAGCAAGCAGAGCTGCCCATTGCCATCTGCTTTCACTGGTGGGAGCACCAGTGGGGATGCTGCCATCTGTGTGCAGCCTGTGCAAACCAGGGCAGGAGAGAACAAGGCCTGGAGTTAGGGGCTGTCCAGCTTCCAGCGCTTCCCTTGGCCACCAGCTTGACCCCAGCCTTGGAAAGCTGGTTTTGTGGTAAAGTTCATTTAGCATGAAGGGATAAAGTCAGGAGAAAAATGCCTCTGCAAGCTGTATTACATCAGTCTTGGTCAACTCCTTTTCATCACAACCTCATAAACACTGATCTTGTTTCAAGCTTCCACACAGGACACCGTAGGATCTCTTTAATCTCCCAGCAGAGACATATGCATAGTAATGATATCTAAACACAATTCTAAGACGATACCAGAATATAACTCTGATGAAAAACACACATGCTAATACTGAAATGAGCTTTATTTTCCCCTCAGTTATACTTATTTAGTCCCTACTAAAAGCAGAATCTTGTTAGTTTTACACATCTCCTTTTCCCAATTTCCTACAAGAATGGCAGTCACAGATCACTACAATGTACTAGATACACCCTACAGTTTGGCATGGAAACTTCGAAGTTCAAAAGTGGCCTTTTCTTAAGTGACAATCTGGTTTAGTTGTCTTCTCTTTCTTTGCATCTTAGCATGCTTCCAGGTTTGTTCCTACATAATCCAAGCCTTTGGTCTTGCACTTCCTTCTATTTTAAGCAACTTAAGCATAAAACAACACAGATACAGAAAGAAGCAGAATTTTAAAACTGTCCTTTTAAAACCCGGAATGAGGATTTTGTTTGTCTACAGCAACCTAGTAATGACTTATTGGTGAAAAATGACATGGGAAAGTCAGAAAATGAAAGTATTCTACAAAACTCCATCAAAACAAGCAAGGAGACCCTTATGCACCATTAGTCTTTCTGTAATGAGATAGCAGTGCACTCAGTGAATAGTGTCATCACCAAAACTAGCTCTGTTTGCACTTGGTTTAAAGCAGGTCGATAAAGATATAATCTCACTGTTCAGTGGACAGTATAGATCATATTCTTTTGCTATATATGGAACCCAGGTAGATGGTTAATATCTTGAAACATGTCCCAGAGGAGAGAGCAAAATAAAATTGTGAGGGATAGAATTGCAGTTCTGTGTCCCACAAGTAAAATTCCATTTAGTTAGTTTTTTCAAAATATATTTATTGTCTTTCATAAAAACTTGGAAGTAAAACCCCGACCTCAATAGACTCAAATGATCATATTGGGAAAATATGCAGATATTGCATGCAACAGTAATTTCATAACAGAACTTAGGCTGTGTGGGGATGAAGAATATAGAAAGGAGGCAGTAATAAGGAAATTGCATTAGTGATACAAAGAAAACATCAGTAGCCTCAACCTCAACAGCCTGCTTCAAGTCAGTGAAAGATAAAGTTGGCTTTTGACTGTACCCTGCATTTTCTAAGGTGCAGAAGCTCTCAAACATAGATTAAGAAAGATGATTCCTAGTTCCTGGTGGCTTTCAGATCTCTGGGTACTTCACATCATGATGTGACTTCAATTTCCCATATAGATATGCTTTGATGACAAAAATTTTCAAATTTATTGAACAAAATAATGTTGAACAGTGGGTTCACACAGCTATCATATTCATCCTAAAGACTCAATAGTCTCTTGGATGGACTCAGTCCAAACAAAGAAGCACCCTGAACATAAACACCCTGGGATGGTTGAAGGAGTCTCTGCAAACCAAGAGGGTTGGTGCTGGTCTGAGACATTTGTAACAGTCTATTTCAACAAAGGCATGTACTTCAGCCACCCACACTTGGTCACATTTCTGGGGGTATTCTTCCACATGAAGGAATATGCCATGAATTCGAATGCTGCAAATCAATGTTTTTTCCTAAAAAAAACCCTGTGTATTTAGTTTCAAACAACTGTCCTGCCCTTATGAAATTATTTTAATCAATAATAAAACACCAACAACACTGGTTCAACAAACATCACACAGACCAAAGAACCCTTGTTGAGAGTTTTGTGTTGCTCAAGTCCATGGTGTCAAGCGATGCTAAAAAGTGTCCAGAGGGAAACCTGCTCTTAAGCAGCTCCACAGCTGAAGGAATTCACAGCTCCTTGTTCTATATTGGCCTCGAGGGAAGGTGTTCATCATGAACCAGAATTTTGTTTAGTTCCCGATACTCTCATACACACGTTTAAAAAGTGGACATCTCATGGTCAGTAGTGTGAATTGTCATCACAATTCACTACAGGACAGAGGTAGCTGCCTCCGGTATGCAGCAGAAACAAAGCAAAACAAAAACCCACCCCCTAACAAGCAAGCAAAAAAACATCAAAAGACCCAAACCAATAAATTAGTATCTTACAAGTAGTTTCAGAAGGGTGAAGTCCAGCACATTCTGGCATGAACATGTGATCAAAATTAGTAAGTTACTCTAACCTGATGCTTGTCACCTAGTTAGTTGTATGTGCACAATTTTAGCTCTTCACACTGACTTCCAATGCATTTTACTTTGCATTTAGGAAGTCTATGAGCACATACACTGATCTTGGCTGATGGTGTCTTTCTATACTAATGCAATTTAATCACTTCAAACTCCATGCTCACAACTGCTGATAAGTTAACATAAAACCATCTTTCTTTGTCTAACTTGCTTGGGAAGGATAGATATTCTGAGGTAGGTATATAGACTGCAACCTGTGAATCTATGGTGACTGTCTTTAGTGTCTGGAATATAGTATGATTATAAATCAAAGGATAGTGTTTCACTAGAAAAGGCAATGGCTATTTTGGCCAAAAGTGGTATCAGTTGCTCATTATTTGGTTCTGTGAATCAATAAAGAGTGAGTTAAACTGAAAGGTTATGTTAGAAGTTAAACTGAAAGGTTTTAGGCTGAGATTCCCTTACAGAGTAATCATGATAGCTGTGAAAGCCTCCCAAACACCTGTAATGAATGTCAGTCACCTGTAACAATTGGAATTGTATTGGCAATTGCCAAGCCATTGGCATCTTTCTAGCCAGTTAAAAAGAAGATCACTATGTCTTACCATATTCTCTCAGCAGTATTTAGTTTCAAACATTTTTTTTTATCCAAACAAATTTATCATAAAATCCTTGTGACCAGTATGAGAAAACATGGAAAAAAAAAATCAAAAAAGTTCAGACTACCTAGCACACGACTTTGTCTCTGCCACTGACAATGGAGGAGCTGTTTAGGCTTCCTGCCTTCCTTTCTCCCATCTACTTTAGCTTATTCCCTAAATAATCCCCTGCACTGGCCATCACACATCTAAGATTACTAGACTGTACTTCTGTCTATTCCTTTTAGTATCTGTGGGCCTACTGCCCATTAATTTGTTTTCTGTTTCTTTGGGTTTTCTTCTTTAATGATGTTACATTATCTGCATTTGCAAGCTCTTATAGTAAGGAAAAAAAAATTATGTTAATCTGTTTTAAGCCTATCTCCTCCAAAGTTCATATGCCATACAGCTCCAGTAATAGCCCTATAATGTTAAACTTCACTCATCTTTTCCCTGTGACTCTAGTCCTAAAAAACAGATTTAGTGGCCTCTCTCTGTTCCTCCACTACCTATCTTGGGGTGCAGAAACCAGACCTGCACACAACTGCCAAGATTTGGGCACGTTGATGATGTACAGCACAGCAAAACACAGAGCAGACACTCTATCTTGTTCTCAACACCCTTTGTGATGACAAACATTTTAACAACTTCTTTGACTGGTGCTGCTACAAGCAAGGCTGATGATATTAGGGAATTGTTGATGATGACTCCAGGACCTTTAAAAATGCAGCTGTCAAAATCCTAGTAGAACTCTCCCAGGGTGACATGCATGAGATAGTTCGTGTTTGTAGTAGTCTGTAAATGGAATTGTAGCCTGTGTTCTCTGGCTCTGGTTTTCCTTGCCAGACAAACAAATTCAAATGAAAATATGATTCCTGACACAGTGACATTGTCAGGAGAGGTAGCTGCAGTGTCACCTGCCTTTGTATCCTGCCTAGAACCAGCAAGATACACCACACAGGCGCAGAAAGCTGAAACAAAGTACTTCAGGACTGGCAGCATCAGGCAGGAAGGTGTTGATGATGCAGTTCTTGGTGATGCAGGCTTAAGTCTATGATAGACCTTTCATTAACTGTCATCAGCTTTCTGCATTTTCCTCTTTGAATTACTGAGCACAGCTCATATATTAATATATCACACAGTATATATCATAAGAATTTTAATGTTACCACCTGTAGAGATTGAGGATATAATGGTATTTCAAATTTCAGTATTGTAAAATATTTTCAGTCTTTTATTTTGAATATTAAATAAATAAAACTGAAGTCACATTTAAAACTTTTGTCTTTTCACTGTCAGTCAGGTTGACTGAGTATTCACTTTGGATCAGGCTAAAATGTCAACAGGGTGGTATTCTCCCTCCTTTAGTGTCACTTCCTTGCTTGCAGTTATTCCTTTTTCTTCTTTAGGAAAAGAATCCCAAGAAAAATTAATTCCTTTCACTAGAGTGAAAAGAAAAATCATGTTTTTAAAAGGTCACTGTTTATAGTGCCATTATAACTTCTTAAAATCCAATCACTTTACAGGAAATGGAGGCCATTTTTTAAAAATCTGATTCAAGGCATTTATATAGTATGCATTAACAATGCATCCAATAATTTAGGGTTTTTTCAGAATGGTTGAACTCATAATAAAGTGAGACAGATCATCATTACAGCAATATCCAGAGGATTAGCTGCTCTCTACCTGAGGCTCATCAAAAAGTACTGTGAGGTTGGAAAGCCATCCAACAGCTGAGCTGAATTAAGTCAGTCTGTGTAAGAAAGTTAAGATGCATTGACTACAGGCAGAAAGCTGACAAGGAGGAGCAGAAGTGAATTGTAAATTGAAGTGAACAGAACAGAAACCTCTGGGTAGTACAGATGGGTGTTCAGCAGGAGAAGCAAGGTTAGGAGAAAGTATTGACTGGTTTTTGCACAGCCATGTGAAAAAGCTGAAGCCCAGAGAAAGAGTCTGGGCATGGTGCCACACCTTCTGAGCTCAGAGGGCAGCCTGCCAGCCTATACTTCTAAGTCACAACAGATCTCTCTTGACAGCATGTCTGTGAAAGAAGAGCATTATTAATTCTCTCATTTTAAGAAGGCACAATCTTACTCTCCTCAGGGTAAAAGGAAAGGCTGTAGGGAAATACGATTAGGATCTTATATTTTATTCAGTTCTGAATAAAATTTCCTATTTAAACTAGGTCTCCCAGGATGTAAGATCCGGGGGGAGGGGGGAGTGGTTCATGGGGAGCCTGGTTTTGGTGGAAGAAAGGGAAGATGAAGGAAGAAGTCTCCTGAGTGTTTTTTCATTCAGTCTTCAGAGAGGAAAATTGGCATCAATTTTGATTTGTCTCTTTGGGAAAAAAGAAATAATTGTGCTCTACTACATTATTTCAGCTTCAAAACTAAAATGCCCACCTTCTTCATCTATAAATACCTATCCTTTGGTTTTTCACAATATCAACAGTTTGTGCAGAAAAAAAATCAACTTAATGCCCTAAGAAAACAGAAGAAAGAGGAAGAATTAAAAATGCACATATATAAAGTTTCACAGAATAAAACAATGCTGTTCTTCACTATGAACAACAACAAAAAAGAATCTTGAAAAGGAATTTTATCCCTCTCATACCTCCAGAGCAACACAAAGCACTGATATATATCCTCAGTGGGTACTTGATCTCTGCAGCTGCCCTGTTGTGGTATTGCCACTTCCTTGGAGAAACATTTCCTCCCAGATGCACTGAGCAACTTACATAGTAGCTGATTCAGCTGTCCCAATTTCTGAACTACACTCTGAATATCTTTCACAACAGCTAGAAGTAACTTATATGCTTTATCCATAGCTAAAATAATCAGGACCAGGGATCACAGAATTGTGGAAGGGTTTAGATTGGAAGGGAACTTCAGAGATCACCCAGAGCAACCTCACTTCCATGGCCAGGGATATTTTTAAGTCAGACTGTTCAAAGCACCATCCAACCTGACTTCAAACAGGTCCAGGGATGAGGCTTCTGCAACTTCTGTTAGCATCCTGTTCCAGTGTCTCACCAACCTCACTGTAAAGGGTGTCCTCTTTCTATCCAGTCCAAATCAACCCTCTTTCAGTGTAAAGCCATTCCCCCTTGTCCTCTCTCAAATCCAGACTCTGGTAGAAAGACTCTTTTTTGTAGCCCTCTTTAGTCCTAAAAGGCTGCTAGAAGGTGTCCCTGGAGAGTTGTCTTCTCCAGGATGAATAACTATCGTCACAGAAGAGTTGTCCCATCCCTCTGGTCTTATCTCTAGCCTCCCTCTAGACCCATTCAAACAAATTCATGTCTGTCTTGTACTGGGAACACCCAAACTGGATGCCTGGAGAAAATCCAGGTGAAATTTCATGAGAGCTGAACAGAGGGTGCGAATCACATCCCTCAATCCACTGGTCACCTCTTTTCACCCAGTCCAGGATACACCTGATGGTTTTCTGGGCTGCCAGCTCATTGCCAGCTCATTTGTGAAGAACGCATAGAATTTGGAAATGTTTGTGCCATTTGAAAAACAACAGCAACAATACTTTCCATAAATACTCTAGTATGGAGTTATTCTGGAGTTACTCCAAATCCTATTTAGGTGCACAAGGAAGCGACTATATTGCCCAGCTACAACTGAAAGAACTACAACATACCCAGAATGGTAAAAGCAACCATAATTTCCGTCCCAGCAGTCAAGTGCATATGTCAATGAACACCCATGGACATCTCAGTAAGCCTACGGTTCAACTGCAGTGTTAGATACTACAGTAAAACATTCAGCTGAATAAATTTACTGTAACGTTTTATCTTCCAGAGATTTACAAACTTTATTTGAGTAAGACCATGCTGAAATTGTAAATTCAGAAGTTTCTCTGTGAGAGGAAGCAGTCGGAAGTTTCTCTGTGAGAGGGAAGTAACCCTATCAATTCTGCTAAATCTCACAAATAAAACTACTTAAACGAAATAGATGAAAATAAGTACCAACTTATGCCTTTAAGAAATAGATACATATTCTGTGGTGACACTAACTTCTCATTAACAATCTACATTAAAAACAATGTCCTATTGAATATAGTACATTTCAGCTGACACAGCTGTGTTCACACACTGGAGAGTTAATATTTGTAAATATTAGGGTCTATACATGACAACCTGAATCTCCTAGGAAAAACTTTATTCACATACAAACACCTAATTTACATGGAAATCTCCAAGTCCTGTATGATTTTTACTAGAGTGAGAGAATCAGCCAAGCAATAACGTGGAGCATAACAGGGTTTTATGAGCAATGGTAGTAACTCACAGTGCTTTAATAACAATATATCTGCTATAGCCAATAGAAATAGTAGAGCAAAAATGTAATCAGGATGTAATTAAAGCAGTTGAAATTGATACAGGGTTACAGTCAAGAGTCCTGACTTGGCAAAATCATGTCCTGCAGTTTTTTTTAATGCCAAGTAATCCAGGTCACACCTGCTACACCACTGACTAATAACACAGAATACCCTAATGCTGAGTTCAGTGAAGAGTCAAGAACACGGGGAAATCAGGTCAAATACTCACTTCTGTCCTGCTGAATTCTTCTCCGGGACCTTTCCACCTCGACCTCCTTATGTACTATTGGAAAAGGTAGTGTAGCATCTATTCTCACCAGCCCTGACAGAAAACTGACTTCCCCCAGATAACCAGGCACTAAATTTTTGTGTAGAAGTGGAAGAAAATTAAAACCTCAACTTCACTCCTAGCTATAGGCATAGCAAATGCATAAGAAGATATCCCAAAGGACACAAAATTTAATTCAGTGGTTTTGGTTATTGTAGCACGGAGCATGTGGAACAATTTATTTATCTTCTGGGTTTTGATCCATTGGAATCCATCCTCCTACACAGAAGCACAGACTAGGGTGGGTTAGAAGGGACCTTAAAAAGTCAACAAGTCCAACACTCCCTGCAATGAGCAGGGATATTTCTCACCTACATCAAGTTGCTTAGAGCTTCATGCAACCTGACCTTCAGTGCTTCCAGGGATGGGGCATCCACCATCTCTCTGAGCAATCTGGTTCACCATTTTACTACCCTCATTGTAAAAAACCTCCTCCTTATATTTTCCTAATCCAAATCAACTCCTTTAAGTTTAAAACCATTTCCCCTTGTCCTAACAATGCAGGCTCTACAAAAAAAAAAAAAAATGTCCCTATCTTTCTTGTAAGCCCCCTTTAAGGGCTGGAAGGCTGCTAAAAGGTCTCCCTGGAGTCTTGTCTTCATCAGGTTGAACAACACCAAATCTCTCAGCCTTTCCTCACAGGAGAGGTGTTCCAGTATGCTTGCAATATACCAAGTTCCCTACCACTGGAATAAAAAAAAATCTGGTGCATTTAAATTTAAGGATTAAATACCAAAGATACAGGTGCTGGAAGGTCAGCAAACCAATGCCTGTTTAGGAACTCGTGCACTAGAGCCATTATTAATGCAGCTCAATTCAAAAGGTATCAACAGGTGAGCTGATAGTCTTCATGTCATCAAAGACAAGGGCAGAAAGGAGGAGAAAAAAGCCTCCTGAGGATCCTTTTTTCTCAACAAGTAGAGAACCAGGACTGCAGGATTCACCATGGTGTATCATGGACTGTAAGAAGAACCAAGTAGTGTCATGATAGTGATTCAGTCACAAGATCAGTGATTCTGTGCTTTGATTCCCTTTAAACTGCCAGGAAAGGAGACAAACTCTTGCTGTTTCTGTGCTCCCATTTCCAGTACCTAACCCATCATATGAGCCACTCTTCTGTTTTATTCCTGTACAAAAAGAAAACTATTTAGGTGGAACATCCAACTAATAGATTTAAGTGGTACATATTGGCACAAAGAGTTTTAGAATAGAATTCCATCAATTAATTAAATTACAGTTAATGAGATCCCTCAAGGAACAGACAGTAAGGCAAAGCAGATTGTCTGAGATCCTATGAAAATACAGCCTCCACCAAAGAGATGCATGGAAGAATGACAGAGGAAAACAGACATCTCACACAGGACTGAAGGTATACGGTAAAAACTACTGGCAATGATGCACAAAAGAGTGGTAGACAGCACCTAGGGCTACAATAAATGATCTACCAAATGAACATATTTCAGGAAACCTGAAAAGTACTTAGAAATTCCCAAGACAACTGTTATGTTTATGGAGGAGCCATAAGGCCATAAGGAGCCATAAGCCATAAACCCCCCAAAAGGGCTGAAAAGAGACTGTCACCAACCCCAAAGCAAGTACAAAGGGGATTAGTGATTAAGAACTCTCCCAGAATTGCTCAGTAGATACCAGAAAACACATTCCCCAGTGAAGACAATAAAGCCTCTCAGCCTTCCTCAGAAGCCTTCTAACTTCTGCCCTGTGCCCCCTGCCCACATCAGACAGGTTTGACCAGACAGATGAGACTAGATGGCTCCAAGAAAAGAATGGCAGAGACGGGGTCACAGGTACAGTCATTGTTCATGGTCACAGCTGGGTGTCTCGTCCTTTCACTTTCACTGAAGTGAAAATTGCCTTCACCTGAGTATCTTCTTCAATCCTAAAAAGCTGCTCTTGAAGCTTTCTAACACCAAAAGCTTAGCTCAGGTGCTCAAATAAAATAATTTGTATTAAAATATTCCTAAAGAGATGAATCCCTAATTTTAAAAAAAGAAGTTAAACCAAAGAACAAGAAAAATTTACCTCAGTAACTTATGAAGCAGCAAATTGATGTCTCAGTAGAAACTAATCCAAAGGATTAATAAATCTCTATTAAAAAAAAAATCTAATGGTCAGACTCTGTTTTTTCTTCCCTTCTCTGTACACCAAAAAATAAAATCCACTGCAAATACACAGACTGACTGTATAGGAAGCAATGACTTGTACATAAGTAGGGGCTTTTAGCAGGTGTGATGTTGAATTATGGCACACAATAAAGTGTTTTTGTTATTACACAAAGCTACATATTAAGTGAGGTTATAATCCTATGAAAGAATTTGACTTCACACAGCCATATTACTCAGAGGATTTAGTGCCTGATAACATCCTGCTTGCACTGAACATGTCTCCATCCTTTTCACCCCCGGGCTGAAGCTGCTGTGGAGGCAGATACTCTGCCTGCTGCTGTCCCCAGTGCCCCATTGCTGGCACACTCGATTATGTGAAGAAAGCTGAAACCGACCCCAAACACAGAGAATGTGTAAGAAAAGAGCTGGAGAAAATATTACATCAGTGCTGACTTGTGTATAAAATAAATTTATAAAGAGAAATTTACTCAAAATGCCACTTCCATCCTATTGAGTCTTGCAAAGTGTACAGATCAGGATTTTCTGGACTGTATATGTAATTAGCTACTGGGGTAAAGACAGTACTTTTTTTCCATGCATTCGTTATTCCCATCTCCATGACTTTAATTGGATGGACTGACACAAAGGTAACTGACGGCGCAGAGTATCACACACCCAAAAACAGTTCAGAGAGGAGAACATTTCCAGGGCTATATTGTGTCCAGCTCCACTGCTTACCTGAAGTGGATGCCTGGATGGATTTCCCCTAACATGCACCTTTTTGTTTCTGCGTGTGCTGTTCCAGGCGTCCCTCTGAGCACCACACAGTGCCATGAGAGCTGCCAGCAAGGGCACACTGGTGCTGCTGAGGAGTCATGCAGCACTCATCACATTAGGCAGCACTTGAGGTACTATATGACTGGACA
This sequence comes from Trochalopteron elliotii, assembly GCA_024734555.1. Lineage (NCBI taxonomy): Eukaryota > Metazoa > Chordata > Aves > Passeriformes > Leiothrichidae > Trochalopteron > Trochalopteron elliotii. The sequence goes on along the minus strand of JANPWX010000609.1, from coordinate 844,007 downwards.
CAGGCTTCTGTTTAAATGAACCCTTGTCACCATCTGCTTCAGAGGGCAGGAAGAGGAGTCACCAGTAATTCGACAGAGTTTTTTTCCACTCACAGAGGAGGACAGAAAGCTAACCTGGCCTGCCTACTCAGGGAAACTAACCTAAGTTATTTCATTTTGTAGGAAATAAAAAAGGTGAAGGTGTAGCAATGTGCATTGCTGAGAAAAGAAGCCCTTGATCTGGAGGGTTCCTTTGGGCTGCTGAAGAGACGCTTCTTCCTTCCCTACCCCAAAGACTTGCTTCTTAGCCATATCTGTCTCACAAAGATCTTGGGCCTTAAAAAAAAGCTTTCAGGGATTCTGCAGGCAATGGTTCAGGGGTTACACACGCACTGGGCTCCTTACCAAGCTCTGCTGATAAGCAGACTTTCAGACACCCCATGAAAGAGATGTTCCTATGCTTTCAAAGTAGCAACAAGTCTATGCAATTTTGGCACCACAGGCACCAACAATGAGGGAGTCAAAGCAGTAGGTGGAAAACTGAACCTCTTCTGAAAGCACTATTCCTCAAAGAGAACATTTCCCCTGTTTCAGTTGTGTGCTTGTCCTCATCCAGACCAGCCTGATAATCAGCATAGCTCAAGGAGAGCTCACCAATGGTCTGGGGCAGAAGCTTCAACAGTGACAACTCTGCCTTTGCCAGGTCCCTGCTGGATTATCACCAGGCTAGGCCGGTCTTGTATGGGTGCAGAGCTAAAATGGTCAGTGACAAATGAAGAAAGACACTTCATATGCAAACAATGTGCAACAAAAACTAGATCCTGGGCTATATTATTTCTTTTGTATCTGTCTAACCTTGATCTATCTAGGTTTGACCAATTAATTTAGGGATTTTGTTCACATATAAAAACAACACAAATGAACATCCTTGAGATGCAGCTGCTCATCAGCACATGAACTGAGTTTAGGTATATTACTTAGAAATTAACACTTGCAGGGAAATGGAGGAAAATGTAACTGAAGGACTTTTTCAAGATGTTGTTGTATCACAAAAGAACTTTATTCCAATCTTCAAAAATCCCAATCACAAAAGCTTCAGTGTTCAGCCAACATCCACTCTGTTTGTCTTTGCCTCCTTGTTCCATCCCAATGTAAAAAGCATCAGTCAGCAACTTCTTTGCCAATAATTTGGCAAATATTGTTCTCTAAAAACTAAGTAAAAAGGTTAAATGCAAACAAGTATTGGTTTCTGTTCCATAAATAAACTTCTACTTTGAACTAAAGAAACCAAAGCAGGACTAGAGTAGGACTTCAGACAAACTACAGTCTTCATTTTATTGACTGTACGTGATAAGACCATTTCGGATGAAAAAAATCTAATATAATGCTGTTTAACTTAGTATTGTTATCATATGTGTTTTTCTTCAGGGACAAATAAAATAAAGAGGGCTTCAACAGAGAGATACACTCACAGGGAGAGACAGAATGAAACAAAAGCACACATAATATATTAAGATTTTTGTTGAGCTACAAATAAGCAGCAAGTTTACATCAAATAAATAACATATGAACTACAAGCACTGAATCTCATGGATGTATGCCTCCTGCCAGAAAGCCTAAAAAATGTTCTAAAAATAGATTTATGTCTTAGAAAAATATCAATTTCTAACATTAATAGCTCACATACAAAGAAAACCCTTCTATTCCTGTATAGCAGGATATTTCCAGGGATAAAATCTTAATCATTATTTGGTCATCCAACTGAACTGAGACAAATTAGTAAAACTGAAATCCTAATTAAAAATACGCCTGATATGTATTTTATTTTCCACAGATTACAAAAATATACTGCTGATAGCACATTTTAGTGTAATTGTTTTTTCACAGAATGTTTTAAAATAAATGAAAAAAAATCCAAAATATTTTCTTCCTAAGACACTCCAAACACTGATCACATAAATCACAAAATGGGGCAATGAAGCATGATCAATATCAGTGCAATCCATTTATAAGCACAGATATCTGTCTTTTGTTATATCAATATACTATCCAAAATGCAGTGTTTCTAGCACCTTTCTGTGGATTCTATCACTGTAATGCAGACTGAGAAATAAAGAACAAGTTTAAGTGTGGTGTATGTAAAAGCATGTTTTCAAATACAACTACTACAATATTAGGTTACTGCTGGTAATGAAACTTGTAGTCAACTTATTTTATCTTACCAAGACTTTATACAGCTATCAACTAAATTAATTTATATAAAAAATATGTACTTTTTCTATTTAGCTATAGTCATTATTAATGAATTAAATGCCTTATATATGTTGAAACACACACATAGCATCAGATAAAAAACACACAAGAGTTTATGGTGGAAAAATACCTACAAGATTTCAATGTTTTAAAAAGTAATTATAATATATTATTGAAAATGTGAAAAGAAATAGATATTCCTACCAGAAATTTTATCTTGACCAATTTTGCTCCCACATATATTCCTGTGTTCCACTGAATCAATTTCACACTTACCTCCCTGTCTCTGTGATGTGGTTTATTCATTGGTTTGATATTGCCATAGCAACTCGGCAACATGGAAACATGTTAGCCAAGCAATGCTGCTCACCTCACACTATATGGTGAATTGCTGCCTGCTACATACAGCATATTTTAATGTATATTGATCTCTGCTTCTTACTATTGGGCTACTGCTTTAACATCACCATTTTAACTCTGCATTTAGCAATCTTTGGTCATGACCTTCACAGTGTTAACCTGTAGTGGGTTTTATTGCAAAAATTGGCTACTTCCTCAAATTTAAAAGCAGGATTTATTTTGACTACATGTCAAACTACTGCATTGGGACACACCTGAACAACCAGAAAAATAAACAGCACTGTTCCCAACCCCAAAATTCAGGACTTCCCCAGCATTTTTGCATTTTTTCCCCATATAAGCAAGCATATGCACATCATAGATAAGACAGTGCTAGCATGGCTGTGCACACATGCTCCATTTAAGAAGCTTTCCCTTTGGTGCATATGGCCTGCAGGGAGTGGGAACCCCCTCACCCCCACCATGTCTCCCTAGGAACACACCACCAAACTGGATGGAGGCTAGGGAGAAGGATGGTGCTTTGTCTTTAGAAGAGACGCAGCACTGGGTGAGCTCATCAGAAGGCATGCAGGGATGCTCCAGCAGCTTCTGCTTCCACAACCTCCCCACAATCAGCGGGGGCTTGCAGCGTGCTCTGAATCACTAAATGGAGGCAGTATGTCTTCTGCATTTATATAAAATGAAACTCCAAACAAAACAACATGTGAGAACAAAAGCGGGATCTCTGGTGCAGCAAGCAGCAGAGTCTTTGAAGCTCCAAAGACTAACACATCAATACTATGTAAATCAGGGCATCCCCAAACACAGATTTGGATCATAGTGAGGAGACTAGGCAATCATCCAGGGCAATAGTATGAGTGGGAGCTGAAACTGTCTCACTGACTGAGTCTTTATCTTCACAAGCTGGCAACTGCTTCACGACTGTGCTTACTCACAGAGGAAACATACTTCTGTTTGAACTAGGTTGCACCACAGCTTGACCTAAATGGTTTTTAAGAAGAGTGATTTATCTGCCCTCAGACACTCTTGATAAGCCACATAAAACATTGAGATTCTGACCACTCTTAACACAGAAAATCTGCATGGAGACCAGCAATGCCTCAATACATCTCTGAACACAGTAACATACTTCTTTCTGCCTACTTAATAACATCACCACATATCAGATCTCACTGTGATTAAGCTCAAAAGTTAAAACTGATTGGGAGGCCTTAGACTAAGTGTAAAAAAAATCTGTGAGACAGTATGGGGTTCACAGCTGAAATTCAAGTTATTGCCTCATCAGTGTAACACACTGTGGCTTGTGATCTGAGACATAGTGCAACACATCTATATGGACTAGCAAGCAAGGACTTTAATTTCTTCCTCCCACAGAACTGAAACCACCATTTTGGTCTGGGATTTAAACAGGCTTGTTCAAGAAAAAGGTGTGGAACAAAGGGAAGATGAAGAAAGGTATTTTTGAGTGGAAGTTAACTATGCTCTCCAACAAACAAGAGTTATGAAACTGCTGTAAGATGAATTCCATTATGCCTCAGCAGAGTAAAAGAAGACTTATTTGTTCAGAATGGGAAAATGGGTTTCTATTACTATTTTCTATTACTTGGCTTTGATTTTTTTTCTCAACCAAAAACGTTATTGCAAATTCCAAGAGAGGTGATTTCTATACACTCAGTAATGATCCCACAATTGGTGTTTCCACTGAGAGCATTAAGAGGCCAGCTTGGGGGGGAGGGGATGTGAGGTGGGGAGGGAATCAGGCTAAACAGGGAGATACAAGGAATTGGGGGTACTAAACAGGAAAACAATTAATTCATATTAACACAGTGCTAGGAAATAATACTTTTCACCTTATGGACAATTCTTATACCAGTGCAAAAAGCTAGGTGATTGCTCTCCTAACAAAATTTGTGATGCTGTACACTTCTAGGCCATTTGCAATATTAATTCTCTTAATATATTTAGTTTTCTCTTTGACAGATAAGGAGCTCTGAAAAGGTGTTACAAAGAAATATTACATTTTACTTAATGTGAGAGGTTATTTCATCTAAGTGCACATTCAATTTATAATGACCTTTTCTGGAACTCTTACAGGTATTACACTGCAAAGGCATCTAAGTTAAAAAAAAAAATAAAAATTAGCAATTGGTCAATTGGTCTGGTGTTCCCTTCATCCTTTCATTAAAGTACTTGAATCTTTGACTCCAGAGCTGTTATCTGCTTCCATCTGAAGGACTTCAAGTAGGAGACAGATGGGAGCTATCTTTGCATACACGGACTACAAACTCATGGTCAAAAACAGGGCATGAATATGTGGAGATAATCAGCATCATTCCCACAGGCATGTGTCCCATGGACACATTTTTGAAAACAAAGACAGTAGCAGTAGTACAGCTTCCATATGAATACTTAGCCTTTACATAATCCTGAAATTAGGAATCTACAAACAAAACCAAATCCTACTCATTAATAATCAAACATAAAAGTCACTAGCAGCTACTCTAACTCTATATGAAGGTTCAGAAAGAACTCTGATAAACACCACCCTCACTTCCCTTTCTCTTCTTAGGTCTCAACAATGGCACAACCTTCTTCAAAGTGGGTCCTTCCCAGGGACTGCAGCTCTTCATGAATAGCTCCAGCATGGATCCTTTCCACAGGGTGCAGCCAGTCAGGAAGACTGCTCCTGTATGGGTCCCTCATGGGGTCATAGGTTTTGCCAGCAAACTTGCTCCAGTGTGGACTCCTCTCTTCACGGAGCAACAGGTCTCACCAGGAGCCTCCCGCTCCTCCACAGGCTTCACATGGGGTCACAGCCTCCTTTGGGAATCCACCTGCTCCAGCATGGAGTCCTACATGGTCTACAGAGAATATTTACTTCAGCATGGACCTCCATGTGCTGCAGGGGCACAGCTACCTCTCCATTACGTGTCTGCACCACAGGCTGCAGGGGAATCTCAGCTCAGCACCTCAAGCATCTCCTGTTCCTCCTTTTACACTGACCTTGGTGTCTGAAGGGCTCTGTATTCTCACTCTTTTGGCTGTTGTTCCACAGCAGCTTGTTTTTTTCTTTCCTTTTCTTAACTAAGAGATGCTACCACCATCGTTGATGGGCTCAGCCTGGGCCAGCAGGAGCCAGCTGGCATTAGCTCTGTTGGACAAGGGGGAACCCTCTGGAGAAGGTTCTCACAGAAGCTGCCTCTGTAGTCTCCCTGCTATCAAAATCTGGCTATGCAAACCGAATGCAACTGCTAGAATAAAAGCAACATTTTACTTACCAGACTGTAACACTTATTTCAAGTCACAGAACCATCACACACAGCCACTAAATTGCAACAACATAGTCCTGCGTTTGCTAAGGGCAGATGTCACCTTGGGGGAACTATCATGGGCTCCTCTCCAGACTTGGCATTTCCCAGGGCCACAAACCCACAGACATAGTGGGTGCTTCACAGACCTTACTGTCAAGGGTTACACAGTCACAATAGAATGGTTTGACAGCTCTGGGCTTCATAAAATGCCAGGAATCTTTTTTTTTGTCTCCATCCTCTGAGCAAGGCCACATCTCAAAATCTATTTTCTATCCAGTCATATCTACCCCATGGGCTGCCAATCCGACTCTTCTGAAGTAAAACAAAAGGTCATACAACATGATTTTGGCTTCAGTTTCAGTTATTTGTTGATTTAGATCAAATGAAAGGAATGACAACTCTGATTTTACGTAACATTTCCAATCCTTATATATAATTTCTTTCAAATGCACCCTATATTCTTCTAGCAGAGATGCAGCTCTATACAAGTGGAATTTCAACTTGCTGAGACTTTCAGGAATTTAGTCTGTAAAAACCAGCAAATATACCTTTGAGACTTTTAAAATACCCTAGATGAAAAGCATTCACAAACTGAGTGGCCTTTTCTTCTGATTTTTTTTAAATTAAATCAGTGGACAGAACACAGACAGAAACAACACAAAGTCATCTTGATAAAATGGGTGATTCAAACAGACAAAAGGGGTTGTCAGCAAATAAACTGATTCCAACATAAGCAATCATCAGGTCACATAAGCTGATGCAAGCAGAAAAAAAAGAGACTGCAAGTATGACCCTATACAGTAAAACAACTGGTGATATCTTTGTTTGTATTTAGAGTTCTTTATTAGAGTTGCTATTTTAGGGTTGACATGTATTGTTATGACACTATATTGGTTTTGACTGATTACACCCTTCTCTTTTCATTAAGATGAACCAGCACTGACATGCAATGGACTGTCTTTAATGGCGAACAGGTATTTATGGTATCATCAAAAATTACCATCACCGCATAATACAGTCTTGTTTAAGATCTCATAGTTTGGGGATTTTTAAATACAGTCTCTTAGGGCAAACTGATTTCAGAGGGAAGACAGAAATAAAAATGCATCTCCTATAGTCTGCTGCATCACAAGGGATCAGGTAAAGAGACTTTTAATGAGAACTTTTAAAAAGGCTCAGTCAAGACAAATGCTATCTACTCTTACAAGGGTTTTAGCACGTTCATTTTCTCCAGATAAGGAAGGTCCTATACCCATCACATTGTTAGTTTTAATGATTACATTAACCCATTTAGGTGGTTTAATACTAATACTACTAACAGTAAGTATAAAATAATAATTGCATGTGTTGGATAGTCAAAATAGATAAGTATCTGTAAAACTTCATTTGTATCAGCAAGTTAAGTCAGAATTGGAGTGCACACTGCTTACTTACATATTTCAAATTGCAATCATATTAATTGTAGATATTACAATCTAAACTCATGCTCATGCTTCCTTGCCCCATCAGTTCTTTCAAAATTTTTGCTTTCATATCTTTATTCCCTTACCTATGCAGGCTGACAGTAGAACAGTATTAACAAAATAAAATGAAGAAAAGGCCACACTGTTTCACATTTATGCTTGTCAATTCACAACATTGAATAGGTCTTTAAAATAAGAATACTTTTCCCCAAAAATCAATTAGCACTATATAATTCTTTCATATGCTAAATTAAAGCAAATGTCTGAAAAAATATACCTCCTCATACAGTCAAACTTGACAGGAATAATCAGATTATTATGTTTGGCATCTAGTGCTGACTAAACATTAGAAGAGTTAGTAGTTGTTGTTACAATTTTGAAAACATCTATGAAAAGCAAGAGCCATTAAAATCAAGCCAAATTTTCTTCAGGAATTCAACAAGATAATGAAACAGATAATGTAACAGGATCCCTGATTTGTATTGTTACTGGGTCTTCCACAGCTTTATCCCTGTGTTTCTGTCTGTGGCTCTATTTATTAATGTTGTTTATCAAATATACATTTTTATTTGTACCTTGATGTAGCAAAGTTGCTACCTTGATTCCAACAAATTGATATGAACTTATCCAGCTTTGCTATGGCACAATTAATATAATTGGATTGACCATGCCAAAGCTGCAGGATTTTGACTGCTCCTCATAACATACTGAGTATG
>JANPWX010000609.1:803910-830963 GCA_024734555.1 Trochalopteron elliotii | reverse complement strand
CTTTGCTATGGCACAATTAATATAATTGGATTCACCATGCCAAAGCTGCAGGATTTTGACTGCTCCTCATAACATACTGAGTATGCCCAGAGTATCTTAAACCCACTCAGGACTTAATCAATATTTACAGATGAAATATGCTGAAATCAATTTGCAAAAATCACCATACCTCATATCCTGTCTTATTTCAAGCAATGAATTTTCTCAGAGCATGACTGAAGAAAACAAGGAGTTTACTTGTGGGGTACCTACCCAATATGGGCAAGACTAGAATTTAGCTTTATTCCACAAAAAAAATTAGCCCCAAAAGAAGATTCTAGTAATGCCTACTCATTGTTTGGAAATAGCTATACCAGCACTGAAAGTAGATATTCTTTGAAGTTGCTTTGAGAAGATGAGTGTATCATTATTTGTATTTCATAATAGATGCATTCTGCCCTTGTACTAGCAGAAAGCTGAAAGACACGGCAACCAAAGCTGGGCAGAAAACACACAAGGTGAATAACAGGCAAGGAAGAAATTGTTAAACACATACTAGCAGCTGAGCAATTGGAGGAACTGATAAGCGCAATGATATCAGATAAATTCCTAACTCAAAAGTTATTATACCTTCTGCAGAAGTGAAGCTACAGATCTGTTAATAAAAAGAGAGGCATTGTAAAATACAAAGTTATACCAATTCTCTGTTTTTCAAGCTGTTTGAGTAAGATGTCAATAAAGAAGAGATCATTATAATTAGCTTCTACTATTGCACTGTATGAATTTTTTCTAACAGAGAAAAAAGAACAAAAGAAATGACACTTTTTCACATGCACTGTTTTCCTCAGTTTGATTTTGATAGTAATTTTTTGACTGTTTTACCACACACAAGTGTAATTTAAATCTTACATCATTCTTTATTTAACATATGCAGGGGTTTTGTATTTGTTTGGTGTCTACACAAAACAAAGCCCTAGAATCAGGAAGACTTACCAGGCCTGATTCCTTGCATTAATGCACCTTTTGTTCTTTCACTGATTTCAACCTTTCTTAATTGATACCTACAATATAAATATTATATATAAACCTATAAATACCTAAAAGTCATTAGGTAGATTGATTCAAGTTCTTCTGGAAGAGCAGCAAAAAAATCTGAATATTTTGATTGAAATGTCAAGCACTGCATAAAAACATCAAACTATATATATCAAATTCACAACACAGGGACTTAGTTGTGACTTGTGCAGTCACTGAGATGTGGTTGTCAACTGGTGTATCTTATTTCTATTACATTAATTAAGGAAGATGTTTTCCTCTATTTTCCATTTAAGTGAAGAGTTTTATTTTTTTTTCCTAAACTTGAGAAGGGAATGTTGAGAAAAGAAACAGAATTCACATTGCCATAATGACACAAGTCTCATTTAAAGCACAACCTGGATTTAATTACCTTCTTTCATTGTTGCGTATAGTTTTATTTATTCAGAAACTCTACCCTCTCTGTCAGCTCCAGCCAACTCCTTATACTCTAACCTTATGACAGGAGTAAATCTTTAAAAAAGCTTCAAAGGTTATACAACACAAAATCACATCCTTAATACATCATTATTTATAGGAGAAGTAGTGGAGCAATACCTGTTTTGGAGTCAGCCTCTTAACTTTATGAACTACTGAGCCTCTTTAAGAGACAGAGAAAACTCCACAAAAGTCTTGCATTTCTAGCTCTCTTCCTAAAAACTCAACACCAATGGAAAAAAAAGCTTTTTGGGAAACGAAGCACACAAGGTCTTCCAGGCAAAGTGTCCATGAAGTACTAAAGCCCCTGAAATGATGCTAAATCAGAGCACACAGCTGGTCGTCACAAACTAAGTGATTTAACTGTCTAAAAAAATCAGCATTTTTTGCTATTGATAAAACGATTTGTTCTTGTGTTTTAAAGACATAGTGCTCCTCTTAACAAAAATACACTAGAGGTAATGATTTTCCCTTCTTCACCTCGTTTACACAAAAGAAAGAGTAGTTCTTGATTCTGGATCTGGCTTTTATATAGTAACCAAAAGAGATCACACTTGGGCTGCATTTTCTGTTTTAATTAGAGACAGATTCTGGGTTTGAAAGCACAAAGCCATCTCATTTCACATGAGCAGGATTGGCATCATCACAGTTGATACAGTCCACTTAAATGAAAAAAAAAAGAATCCTGAAATTTGATGAGACAGGAAAGTTCTCTGCAGGATCTGTCCCTTGGAAAAACATGGACATTTCTCTGCATACTGATTTTTTTTTTTCCATTCTCACCCCACACCACTGCAAGTCCTAAAGCTATACCTAAGACTTTTGAGGCAGTAGGTTACCAAGGCAACTCATGCAGCTTATCATTATCTAGATCTCATCACTAAAAAATTGATTTTGGACGAATAGTAATCTTGTAACAGGGTGTGCTGATGGATCACTTTCTTTTAAGTTGCTAAAAATCAGGGAAGCCTAAGCATATGATTCTATTTTGGGTCTAATGAGTTGAGGAAATGGCACCATAAATGTCTTTTCAGTTTCTCTTGCCCACATTGTACCTATATATGGGTTTCTGTTACCTGGATCCTACCTCTCTCAAGATGGCAAATTCACTGAATCAAAAAAGAAAGGGAAAAATCAAGAACTTACAGACAGCGGCAACAGAATCTCTGGGGTGCAGCCACAGTTAAAGTCTGTCTCTGGAGACCACAACAAGGCAATTCCAGGTTTTGCAGTCCAAACCCTGAATGAACAGCAAAATGGCTATGCTGCACAAATCACTAGGTTCACATAACCTTATCCTGACAAATTTCATTTAGTTATCCAACATGTAAGTTCATGCTAACTCAGGAGAGACTTATCCATATTATACACTTAGAGACCATGCTGCTGTGGTTCCAGGCTTTACTTTCAGTTGCTTCACACATTGTTAGTACCACTTGATGGTTTTCATTAACTTAGCTGAAGCAGAGTCTTTCATTCTAGTGTTTGCATCTTTTTTTTTACGCATTACATATCTGAACCTTTCTCTTGCCAGAGTATCCAGTACTCAGAAAAACAGCCTGGCTAGGCAAGACCCTGAATATCCTCAGGTCACTCAAAAACTTCTGAAGTTTGCTCAGTCTGGCCCCAAATACTATAGCACAAAGCTCAGGCAGAGATCCTGTGCGCAGGCACTGCACAGCAGACTCCTGTTAGCAATGGAGTTGTGGTGTACTACAGCCACATGTTAATGCTTTATACTAAGGGACCTGAAGCAGCTGTTCAAGAATTCTAAAAAAGGCTGAAAATAGAAAGAAGAATATGAATGACATGTTCACTTGAAGCAGGATAAGCAAAGTGCTCTGCTATGTGCTTGACTGCAAGGCCCAGGCATGGAAGAGATGGGCACATGCATCAATAGCAAGGACTGTTTTCTTCCTTTGAAGAAAGGCAGCTTGCAGAGGAAATCCAGACTATCAAAGGGGCCTCAAAAAAGGAGTAACACTGCTTCTTGTAGAAGAAGACTGCTTCTTGCGGTTTCCCAGGGGCCAAGTGAAAGGGCTCCAGAACTGAGCAAGGAAACAAGTTGTTACCAGCCCAGCACCCTACTGGCTCAGTAAACCTTCCTAATCTCCATTCATCTATCCTGTCTGGATGCGTGAGAATCAAATGCAACACATTTTGCTAACAAGGGTGTCATGAAAAATGGACTTTATTATAGGGAAAAACTTTGATTATAAGTAAACGCATTATTCTTGGTTCTAAAATTCAGCAGCGCAAGCAAGTACTGTTAATAGATTTGGCATGGAAAGGACAAACGTGTTTGAAAAAAAGCTGCCATGGAACTTAATATGACTACATTACTCTAAAGGCTGTGGAGAAAAGGCCAATTCCAAGTTCATTTAGGATTATAACCATTTTTAAACTGCATGAAGGTGGACATTTAATTGAAAATACTTGCAAGAATTGAACAAAACGGCTTTCAAGAAAAATACGGACAATGGTGAGTTTTCTTAATAAACATTTATCCCCTCGGGTATAAATTAAGTATATGACCTTTTGGAGTAAGACATGTCTGCAAACTATTCATTAGTAGGTTATTAGGCTGATCAAACAAAAATGCTGTGGATATTTTTGTGCATTTTCATTCATTACCCTTCAGCATATCAGCTTATCCTGGTAGTGCTAAAATCAGTAAGAGGTTTAATGTTGACTTTTATAGGATTACCTCGGGCTACGAGCATATGAACTTAAGCCTGGTGTGAGGTTCTGTGTAACTTTGACATACAGTAACACCTTCACGAAAGATCTTTTTAAATGCAGTTAGATGAGAATGCAATGCTGCTCTGTTTCTGACAAAAAAGTATAATTACAATGCCTCAAGAAAAGGAAGCTGCCATGGTGCTTTGAGATTTGAGGGTAATGGAAGAAAACATTATTATACTAAAATAATAAATCAAGATTCAGTAAGAGAACAGTCAGATACTTAAAAATAGAGTTGAAATGCAAACCTAGAGCAGTCATTAAGCAAAGATGAATGGAAAAGTCAGTTGTTTTTGAGATACGGGGTGGGAGGGTTTCCCATGTGGAAAACATGGTAATAGGTAGATTAGAGAAGCATTAGGTCAGGAATTATGAGCTCTACTGCATTGCTGTCTACACCTTATAAAAGGTGTGGTGAGGAACAATGATGAAATGACCTGTACATCACCATCATTTCCTAAAAAGGTTACTTAGCACTGAGGACAGTTCATCACTCCATTGGATTCAGAGCCCCATGAGAAAAACCTTTATAATAAAGACACCACAGTTCACTGATACAGGACTATATATTACAGTCCTGGTGAGGTTTTGTCCTGCCTACTCCTGCCTGCACTTCTGGCTTTGTGCACCTTTGTGCACCACTGGAGTGAACAAAAAAATATGCAAGACCTCTTTTTACACCTTTCCTTTTCAAAATTTCCTTATGGAAGTCATATCGTAAACTAATTTCCCATTTCCTCCTCATCTAAAATCTTTAAGGGAAGAGCAGCACATTATAAATCCAGGAGGTAAATTTTTGAGTGTTAAAAACAAGCATTTTGAAAAGGAAAACAAGAAGACAAATATAACCATTACATTAGTGACATCTACGTCAGCACTAATATGCACAAGTTCAGTTATGTGAACATATTCAGGAAACAATAAAGAGGATTGGATATTCAAACAATAACTAAGAAAATTCTTAATAAATCAAGAGAGCAAAAATTTAAAAATGCAGATATCACATAGTCTACCACAAGAGATTGAAAAAACAAAAGAAACTCCCAATTTAATATAATTTTTCATATTTTAAGATATAGCATCCACAGAATACGTAAGAATTAACTTACTTAAAAACCAGCACGCATCTGCAGCAACACTTCCCTCTGAACACATTGAGATGCTTAACTAAGCAGCAAAAAAGAATCTTCAGAAGTGCTGATGATGAGCTGATGTGCTGATTTTGCAGTGGATTCCTAGAACTCATAGGTCTAGACTCTCCAAATTTATCCCACACACAGAACCTGGCCCATGAACCCAACCAAGGCAAAGTTCAAACTTCTGGCATGGGGTCAAAGGCAAGGTAAGGCAAGGTATCTATATGGGCTCAGCTTCCCTCTGTGAAGGAGGCTGGGGATGAAAGGAGCAGCAAGAGAAGGGTAGGTCTGACTGTCCTGTGGGAGAGTTTTCTCTTGGGATGGAGACAGCCCCAGATGCACAAGCAGTCTGACACCAAGCTGATGGCACCTGCTGCCAATGCTGGCCCTAAGCCCATTGCTGGTGACACCTGAACAACTTGACACAGGAAACCCCTACAGAAAAAATGCTAGCTTAGAGTCAGAACATCCATTTGAAAACTAATCCACAGCATCTCCTATCACATTTCTGCACTAGGCCTGATGCTAACCTTACATCCTTCTTGGTGCTGTTAACAAGTGTTAAGAAGAAGTTAACAGCTTCAGGTTTACATCCTTTGTAGTTTTTTCAGACACTCTTCTCTATTTCCTCCAAAAGAAAAACCTCTATGAGGAAGAGATATTTGTTAATTGTCACCTTGAGATGGTACTCAAAGCACAGTAGTGGCTTTACACAGAGCCCAAATACCAGATTAAGTGTAAGGGCAGTGTTTTAGTAAGGAATCTCCCAGGTAAAACATCACTAATTGCTACAGATCACAACAAACAGCAAAAGCCAACACCAAGCTTTAACATGTACAGACAATAAAAAAGAGCATGGCACAGACCAGACAAATTTAATATCAAGAACAGATGAATCAATATCATGACTTGCAAACGTTAACAGATATAAATCCCTTCTAAGATGCTCTGGTCAGTCTCTTATCATCACCAACTGTTCAAGTCCATGTTCAGGTACCCAAAAAACTGTCAGGGTTTAACCCCAGCCAGCAACCAGGCACCACACAGCTGCTGCTCAGTCCCTCACCAGAGCATCGTGGGAAAGAGTAAAAGTGAAAAATTAGTTTTAAAACTAGTAGTCAAATAATTTTCCAGCATGATGAGCTGGTATGCTTTGACTGAAGCCTACTACACATACCTTGTGTTACTCTGTAACACAACTCTGTTGTGGCATCTTGCTCTAGGACAGCTTTATTTTGGACAGAATCTGCATCCATGCACTTCACAGCCATAATGAATACGTGCTGCTGCAGCTGCACCCATTTCTATTTGCCTGCCAGTTGGCCAGGAGGCACAGACAAGGCAGTATGTTGTGCTTTAAAGATTTCTTACCCCTTACCAGCCTAGGCACCATAAAACATTTATAGGCTATTTTGGGCAGCACTTCATTGCAAATTCCATATGCTTAGCTGAACTATTCAATGCCCAGAATGACAATAAAGAGAAGATTACATTTGAATGCACCATGTAGCAAGGATTCTACCTTTTAGCTGCTACAGCCCATTATCTCCTAAAATAAACAACAGACAGCCGGCTTGCTCCATCAGCTGAGTTCCACAGTATTAGACACCTCTGTGTAGCCTAAGGGTGCACGTGGCTCAAACATCTACTCCAGGGTACAGTCTCATCTCCATTCACAGATATTTGCAAAAGAGAATACAGCCTGAAGGGTGCAAGTTCTTCAGTATGTTGTGTAATCCAAAAGGAAAGAAGAAAGGCAGCTACAGATCCTTTCCCCAAGCAAAATGTATGGTCTGGCTTTTAGTTACAGACATAGCCACATAATGATGACGAATAAAAAAAACAAAATTCATACTAGTATTTGAAGGAATTAAATAAAAAACAGTGCCTGATCTACAGAATAATTTAATGCGCACTGAAGGGAAAGAGCTCTTTATTATGGAAAATCCTTTTAAATAATTTGTCCTTATATGCCATCACAAATTTACAAGGAGACTGAAGTAAGATATGTAACTTCAGGACATGAAGTAGCTCACTTCTTCTGCACTATCATGCATTTGTTCTTGCAAATAGGGCCCAGCAAGGTGAGAGAACAATGCTGTCCATAATCTTACCTCTGCCAGGACAGACAGTGCAGACTGGCACAGAAGAAGAAAGTGTCAGCTGACTAAATGGGTTTAATGCTACCTCCCTTGCCAGTGAAACTGGGTCTGCCATATTAAGCTATGGGTAACCAGTCTGGAGGAAAGGATGACCTTTTATAGGCTACTACAATATTTAGGACCCTAAAGCAGCTCATTGGATCAGCAACCTAGTGATAAAGTAGTTCAGATAATCTCAGCTACATCCAGCAATGAGCTCTGGCCAAATGTCAGAGCTTTTAGTCTGCTCTGACTAAAACTGGCCAGGCACCAGCCTTGAACAACAGCTCCAGCACAAACAGAGCTTCACACTGTACTCCAAACTTTTCTCCCTGCTTATCTTTTGTGTCACTTGACTGGAAAATTTGCAATCTATGCAGTTTTAAAGAATTTGAGGTTTCTTTGCCTAGGATTCAAACATTAAGTTGTCCTCTCGAGATCAATTTTATATCACTTCATACATCCTTCTTTTGTTCACTGCTCACAGCTCATAAAGTCTACTAATGTATCCTTTAAATACAGAAGAATCACATGTTTTTCTTCTCATTTCCCTTCCTGCTTTCTGCTTGTTTAGAGCTGAAAGACAGCACCTTTTGCATTAAATCATGACCAGGCCATTAACATTAGGGAACCTTTCCCATTAAAAAGGCAATATATATTGACATGTGAATACTCCACTCCCAAAAGCTTTTTTTCCAACACTTCATTAACATTTTTCACTGCTGAACCATTATACCCTCCCAGAGCACATCTTTATTGTCCCATTTCCTCAGCATACCACTAATAACACAACAAAAGGAGAGGAGGCAATTGCAGATAAATCAGCCCAACTTCCCATCGGGTTTCCCTTCCACACTCCTGCCATCTGTGCTGGCTGCCACAGCACCACATATGCTTGCAGACAATGCCACAGGGGTCACACTGGTCTCCACCACTGATGTCTGCTGCTGTGATTGTCACAGTCCAGCACTTCTGCTGTTCGCCTTCATGTTTTCTTCTGCAGGGTCAGCTTCCAGTCACCAAAACTGGGGGCACACGGCTGAGCTCCCAGCACTACACATGCCCTTCCTTTCTCCTCAGGAAAACTGTAGACTCATCCCCTGGTTTGTACCAAGTAATTTACAATACAAGGATTTCAAGACTTGAGAAGCAACATGTTGTATTTTGGATGGCCTGTTTATTCCCAAGAAATTCCCCTAATACAACATTATCAGATAAAACATTTTCACAAAAAAAGTACTATTTTCAAATAAACAAATAAGCAGGAAGCTTAAATCATAAGCTAAAGTTAGGAATATGTGAACACTTCTTCCTAGTAGATGAACATCAGCAAAAGTCAGAATCAAATATTGATTTATATTTCTGGATTAGCTTTCTGAGGTGTGCAACCACCTTTTCACAGCTGTGAACACAGCCCTGCAAAAAATTGATCATCACTCACTTTGCAATCTGAACTGCATGAATCATTAATAGCTGACTTGTTAATTAAATACGGTAACAGAATTCTAGATTAGTCCTGCCTTTATAAGAGCACCATTAATAAACCTGTTTTTCAATTTAGGAAACATCATCTTGTCATAGAGTAGCCATTGTGTTATTCCTGCCTACATATAATATTTCATTCATTACCTTGACAGGTCGCATCATTTAGGCTATCCAGGAGAATAAATTTCATCAGCTTGAAAATGTTATCTCTGTGTCCACAGAGAAGCCCCAGATGCACAATGTCTCCTGTAAATCTCAGGAGTCTATAACATCAAAATTTTCATAAACCAGTGGGCACACAGAAAAACCCTACAAACAGGGGTATTGAAATAGGTTTTCTCATTTATTATTGGGCTCCACACAAAATGACTGTTTGGCTGAAGAGTTCTCCTCTTCCCATTTTCCATTCTTCAGTCACTTGCAGTGTATGCAAAATGGAAAATCACTTTTCCCCCCATATTAAACAAGGAACCCAAACAAATTAAGTACACCTCTGTCATTAATCCTTCTATATTGCATATTACAACACCAACATGTGCATTGTACAACATAGTGCAACATCTGTGAGTGTCTCATTTTTGATTTATCAGTAACACTGATATAATCTATCCCTGTCTTCCCTCAAGTATGGCATCCATGGCCAACACTTGTTCCTTCAAAACACAGCTGGCAAACACTCCTGGTAAAACTAGTTGAGAAACCCTCAGAAAATTGGTAGCTAAAAAGAGATTCTTTTTTGAAAGTTTCTGCAAAACATCTCATGCAATCAAATTCACTAACACTTATTTGCTAGATATACACGTACATCTTTTATGTATACATATATACATGCACAAACAGAAGCATCCTTCGAAATCTAAAAATATTAATTTAGGGACTGCCAGACTGAACACATGATGATTAAATGACTAGCACTTTGAAATGCTGAGGTAGCAACAGCGCTAAAATACCTGCTGAGATTCAACTCTGGCTTCATTAAGCAGATAAAGTCATCATTGTGGAAGTGCAAGATTGTCTTTTTGGCTAATGCTTAATCAGAGTCCAAGTATGTATTGCTAATAACTGTGAATAATAAATTAATTCAAAGACTGGTTCTTACATGCATATACAACTCTGATGTATGGCTGGTAAGAGGTCCGTTTTAGAGACAGGAAATCTCTTACACACATTTACTAAGTGCGTTTATTCATTCTCACAAATCCTTAATGAGAACTTTGCTATTTTCTGTTTTAAGTATGCACAAAAGGAAATTTTAGAAAATAGTGACTTGTGTAACAAAGCAGAGACCAAATAAAGAATAGAACACAGTTCCTCTTTTATACACACTGTTTCTAAGGAGTGCAATTGATCCACGGGCAGTGGTGCTTTTCTAGCGTGTGTTTCTACATAAACGAGACAGTTATTTTACAGCAAACCTGAGGTATTTTAAAAGATTTACTTTGCCTTCTCTTCTGAGGACAAATTTTCTCACCCACAAAATGAGTATGACCAAATTTCTGTCTTTGAGGACCTCTGGTATGACAGCTTTGGAAGGATTAGATATCGTACCTATGAACCCAACTTCTGCTCCTTCAGTAATAAGATTATTTTGCCACCCCTCCCACAAAGCTATTTTAATAAATTGTCTATTCTCTTTTACTATCAAAACACATCACCAAAAAAGAAAAAACAAAAAAAAACCAAACAAACAAACAAAAAAAAAAAAAAAAAAAACAAAAAAAAAACCAAACAAACAAAAAAACCAAACCAAACCAAAACAAAAAGATAGCTGTCAAAACAGTAATTTCCACATTTAATGCTTTAAATGTGAATTATGTAAAGGTATGGTGACCTACCTGGAAGGCACAAGCAAGGAGCCCATCTTAATTTGGCACAAGATATAGGGTTTTTTTTTCTTACAAATGGTTTTTCATACTTTTAAAACAAACAGAAAATTTGGGAGCCTATAACAAAAAATATTTACTCAATTTCAGTGCGCTCCTACAGGATTTCTGATATAGAGTATTACTATATTTGTACTGCATTTGTTACTAGTAGACATTACTATTTATTACGTTAGTATTACAGTAAATGTGTTTTTGAGATCCTGCCTTTGCTTCTACAAATTGGTATGACAGCACTGATTTACACTGGAGCTAAACCGAAATGCATCAGGATTACATCAGTGTATTTCACTCTAGATTTGCAGAGCTGATACACAGAATCACATAATCAGTGAGGCTGGAAAACACCTCTGAGATCATGGACTCCAACTTACGACTGAACATCACCAATCACTTAGACTATGACACTGAGTTGCCACACCCAGTCTTTCCTTAAATACCTCCAGGGAATGTGACTTCACCACCTCCTTGGGCAGCCCATTCCAATTTCTAATCACCCTTTCTGTGAAGAAATTCCTTCTGATGTCCAACCTGAACCTTCCCTGGTGCAGCTTGAGACTGTGTCCTCTTGTCCTGTCACTGGCTGCCTGGGAGAAGAGGCTGACCTGCCTACAGCCTCCTTTCAGGTATTTATAGGGAGCGACAAGGCCAGCCCTGAGCCTCCTTTTCTCCAGGCTAAACACCCCCAGCTCCCTCAGCTGCTCCTCATAGAATATGTGCTCCAGACCCTTCACAACCTTTGCTGCCCTTCTCTGGGCAGAGATAAATAGTATTTACCTCGCATCCAGACAGAGAATGAAATCCTTAATCTCATCACTAGCACAAGAAGAAAATCAAGAATGTAAACCTCTACAGCACAAAATCTGGTCAAAACAGAGAGAGCTGTCACTAGAAGCCAAGGCCATAAGGCAGTGAAAGCCAGTTCAGTCTGTGGTGTTGCAACTGTTCACATACATTTTTGTCAACTCCACTGGTTTTAGTAGACATGATGCAGTACAGGGGAATGTGTGCATGAAAGAAAGACAGGAAAACAGAGAAATTTTGTTATATTAATATGGGCACTACAGAATATTAATACCTACATAAAAAGGGATGCTTTTCCCTCGAATGAAGAGGTTTTGTCACAGAACTCTGCAGTTCATCTTATTTTAATGGATTTTGCTTGCTGCTTTCTATCATACAGTAGTTCATGAAACAGTTCATAAAGTCCTTTGGCAGAAATTAACTGCATTTGTTGTGTTACAGTGGTTGCAATTAAAAAGGCAATATTTCCACACTGCTACAAAATAAAGTATTAAAAAATAAACTGTAGTCTTCTTTGTGCTTAGAGAAGAAGCAAGATTTTGCAGATATCTTATTTAATGAGGGAGAAGTCTTTGCTTCTTTTGAATTACTTTAAATAAATGCAATTTTCTTGGTTGAAGACACTGAATAAATTATACTAGTGACATCCTTTTTAGATTAAATTAATCTAAACTCAATTAATATCATCTATTCACAGAAAACATAATAGACTAAATCAAGATCAGTGTGATGTCCCTTAAAGGATGAGTAATTTTTAGCTGCAATATATACAAAACCACAGGCTTACAGAAAAGAATTTTGACCACATAGCTGGGGTTCCTATTTATTCTGTCATTACACATGCCTTAAACTACAGCAAGAAAAAGGTATTCTTTTTTTCCAGAACAATGTTTTAGTTCGGCATACCAATTTCTCACAGAATTTCTGTATGTATTAACTCATTATTTCAAGGGAAAAAGATGCATTACGCATATACATCCATAAAAATGCAAGAGCATTTCAGCTGCACTACATTCAGAGATTATAGCTCCTACTCTGTCTACACAGGTTGCAATTTGGAGGATAGTTTCAATTTCAAACCAGCCCTTAATTAGTTTCTGTTGCCAATTGACAATTTCTTCTCCTTAAGCTCTAGCATGATGATTTTTACCACATGATAAAATGCACAATGCATTTAGTTTTTCTATACATTCTTAAAATAATTGTATTCCCTTTTCAAATAAATTTGCCACCCCTCCCCCAAACCTATTTTAATAAATTGCCTATTCTCTTTTACTGCCCAAACACATCACCATAAAAAAAAGACAGATGCCCAAGTGTTAATCCATAATTTCCACATTCAATGCTCTAAATGTGAATTATGTAAAAGTACGGTGAGTTACCTGGAAGGCAGAAGGAGCTTTGTGGTTAAATATGTCACTTATACACACAAATTATTACACTTAATTCTCTAAAAGGTGAGTCCAAGAGTTGCATGATAGCATGGGTTCAGTACTTAGTCTCCAAAAATGAGAAAAAAAGACAACCTGCATACACTTCAGTCCATTATTTTCAAAAATATTGTAGATCACAAACCATAAAATTTCTTAGGGATTCATAATCTGAGAGCGGAGCTGCAGACTACAGGATTTCATATTTATGATTTGATAGTCCATATGCAAATAATTGTAGAGGTTGATGCTGAAGATTGATGTCAGCCAGCTTTCAGGCACCCACCCAGCTGCTCTCTCTCATCCTTCCACCTCAACAAGCAGACAATAAGATAGAAAAGATCATGGATTCTGATAAAGACAGAGACATCATTTACCAATTACCAATATGGACAAACAGACTTAACTTAGGGAAAATTATTTTAAATATTTGCAAATTAGAGTAGAATGGTGGGAAACAAAGACATAAACGAACCCAACCCTTCTTCCCAGGCCTTCCATTTCCCTCCTTCATTGTGATTCTTCTGGTTCCTTCCCCCACCCCTGCAGGAAGAAAGAAGGGAGAATGGGGTTTGTGGTTAGTCTATGGACCACAACCAGTTTCTCTGTGTCAGTCCTTCCTCCTGAAACTTTTCCACTGATCCAACGTGGGTTCTCCATAAGCGGCTCCAACATGGCCCCTTCCTTCTCAGAGGCTGAAGGCCCATGTGGGCCGACACCGGCTGCAGTTCCTGAAGGCCATGTCTGCCCACTCCAATATGGGTTTCTCCATGGCTGCAGTCTGGACACCTACCTAGCTGTTCTGGCATGGTTCTCCATGGGCTGTAGGGAAACACCTGCTCCAACATCACCCCTCCCATAGGATCCAGGGAAATACCTGCTTTGTCACTGTGCAGTTCCTCCCCTTTTTTCTCTGACCTGGGTGCTCACAAGGTTGTTTCTCACACCTTTTTTGCACCTCACTGCTCTTTTCTGTATTCCCCTTTCTTAAATATATTTTCATAGGGGCACCACCAGTGCCCAACTGCGGGGCTCAAATGTGGGTACAGAGGGTCTGTGGAGTCAGCTAGAGCTGTGTATATCACAGGGCAGCCCCTGTTCTCTTCCCATACCCAACACCCCTGGCAGCCCCCACCACTACCAACACCCAGATAACCACACCCAGTGAGTGCACTTTTTTATTGACAAATACGTTATTTCCATATATCACACCAGACTACTCAATTCCTCACTCTCCCAAAGCAAGAACTTATTGCACAACAACCACCATTTACTAGGAAAAACAATAAACTAAGTTCCCAGTATAACTGAGGACAGCTTTTCCCTGATATAAGTCACTACTGAACACGTCAAACAGGAAAAGAGGTTCGTTCACAAGCACTGATATTGGCAAGGTATGTTCTAAGAAAACTCTACACCATGCTTAAACCAGGGGATATTATATAGACAATATTTAGTCTGGAATAAAGATCTTAGAGAAATGTTTTTGTTTGTTTAGAGAACAAAATATATACAAAATACAGAAATAGATTAACATATTCATTGAGGAACTCTAATACATAAATTCATTAGGGAAGCAATAAACATTCTGCATAAATTAATTACTTTGTGCTTATCCTCATTAAATGCTACTTAATGAGTTAATAGGCTTGAAAAGCAATGACAAATTGCAAAAGTGCATGCACAGGACTTTTTGTTGGTTTGGTTTTTTTTAATAGAGCAGCATGTCTAACTGAGCACTGAAGCTCTGGATACGGGCTGGTAACATTTATGCAAGGTGGTCACTTTATCTTCTAACCTTCATGAACAAACACCTTCTGCCATGAGTTTTGATTTTGTCAGAAAAGCATCAACTTTACAAAGTTCAACTGCTGAAGGTACTTTTACTAAGTTTCAGGAACTATCTCCTCCTTAAAGCTAATTTTGTACAAATTAATTTGTATTAAAGGATAACTTCCAGCTTCTTGGGAAATATTAATCAGAAATATATATGTCCAAACATGCAGATCTGTGCACACACAGATACAAACACAATAGGAATATCTTGCCACATTTGAGAATTATTCTCAGGCTTGTGTGGCCTCTTGGTGTTTGAGAATGAAGAACATGTAAACGTGTTGCCACAGTCACAAACTGGAAAGAAGCCAGGCAGCACTGGAGGAAGTCATGTCCAGCACCAATAAATACTGTAAATTTTGTGATGGGGTATGAGCGCTCCAGCATTAACTGAGCTGTGTTATTAACATACTATGGAAGACTGAAATGGTGGCCTCATTTGTCATGTCACAGATATAGACTGCTTATGCTCTCATTTTCTGCAGCACAAAGGCTCAAAGTGCTATGTCCTATCTTGTGATTTAAACAAAACAAAAAACAAAAAACAAAACAACCTCCCCCCCAAAAAAAAACACAAAAAAACCCCAACCAAAAAAGCCACATATACACATTCTACACTTGCTCTCTTCCCATGCCAAAATTGAGAGAAGATGGAAAACTGCACCCCAGCATACATGCATATATTAGTCATATTGATATTATAAATGCCTTTATTTAAAATACAAAATTCAAGCTATCAGTGTATTAATTAAGCATGATTCAGTGAACGTTTCAAAACACAGTCCTCTCACCTTCCCAGGGCACCCACAATTCACAGTGAAATTTCCAGTGCTGCCTTCATAAAATATTTAAAGCAATCTTCAACCATTACATGGGCAAACATTTTCCAGATAACCTTGGGATATTAATCCAATTTTTCAACTCTTAAACTGATCTGTTTCTAACTCCCTAAAACTTACTTAAGCAAAGGAATCTAATTCCTCTTTGTAGGGACAATAAACAGATGAAGTAGTATTCTGAACAAAGACTGTCAGTCCTCTTCAGGGATTATCATTCCTTGGATTATGCTCCTTTTTCCAGAATAGTAGTGTGCTTAATTCCTGATTCTTTGAGAATCATGAGCAATATCTAGCAAATTTCAATGCCTATGATTACATACACACATCAAAGCATTTTTCAGTATCCTCCAGCATGACCAATCCACACAAGTAAGATCCCAGTATCAGTTTGATCCCAGCATGAGAACACTTTTGAAACAAAATCCAGAGGAAATCTGCAACCAAAGCAGCATCAGAGAAAGCTGCAACATTAATCTTGGATCACATAAAATATTTTGCATTGCTATGACAGCATGACATCATATTAACCCCACAAACACAAAAAGAAGTACACTTGACAAGAAAGCATGTGCTGATAGTACACAGTTACCAGAAATTCTTCCCTTAGAAGTAAATAAATTTGTCGCCTGATGTTTAAGCAAAACTTCAACTATTTTAAAACCTTGTTACTCTGCAAACAAAATCACATGCCCATCAATCACACTAAGTCTTTAGACGTTTTCAATTGATTTTGGTCACTTAAGACTAATTCACAAAGGACTAGAAGTCACAGCACAATTAAATGCCATCTCCATGACTGGATAAAAATGTGTATTAAACAAATCAAGACATACTCATGTTACAAACAGGTCCTCAAGAGTTTTGTGCTGACACTTAGGTAATAAGAGAGCTGATGAGAACAGCTATATTCTGCTCAGCACTGTTTAGGATACTAACAGATTAACTTTAGATGATTTGTCATCAAGTCCCTGCAGGAAGAAGCCACACTATTTAAGAGGGTGGGGGAAGAAGGAAGACAGCATACTTATCTATGGAAATCTTTGATCCTGGGCTAACTACTGGCATAATAGTAACAATGATACCAGAAATAACATTTGTCAGGGAATAATTTTGACCATTTATCTCAGTAGTAATCATGAATTTTTTATTTATTGACAGGCACTTTTTAACCTTCTTCATGTCTTTCCAGCAGTCACAATAGTACTTTAAAAGAACAGTTTTGAAAAGGAATTTAAATGCCATTTGAAAGAGCCCCCACAACTCGTGGCTTCCCAAATTTTCACAAAATAGCCAATAGAGTCACAAAATGAAAACCAGGTGGTAACAGATGAGAGTGTTTGGGGTTTCTTTTCTCTGTTTTCCTTTAATATATCTTATTATCTCACTTCTGAACCATTATGTCTGTGGAAGAGAAAAGGAAAGGTCATCAGTAGCCAGTGGCAACACCAGCTGGGAGCTGGCACTTGTAGTTTTCAGCTGTCAAATGTTGGCTGAAATTTAGTAAGTGTCAATATGAAATTATCTGCAAATCTGTAGCTTTTTTAAAAGCAGCAAGAAAAAATAAAGAATTTTGAGAGAGCAATTCAAAGTCTGTTATATTATTATAGTTATACATAAAGTATTGCAAGTTGTTCAGTCTCACTGGTTCCCATGTTAGCAAACTCCCACCCATGTTCTGTGTTTAAACACCAAAGCAAAACAGCATTCTGTATCACACTTTATCCACTTCCCTCTTAAAAATGCCCTGAATGTCTCTTCTCTATGGCTGCAAAGTTTTTGTGAAAGTAGACATCATCAATAAAAGGAGACTAAATGTATTTACTTTTTCAATATCCACGACTTGTCAATGTCTTACCAGCAAAGAAAGAAGACAAAAACATAGAAACAATGCAGGAAAGATGCAGGAGTCACCCAGTAGCTGACTGTGTAGCAAAACTACACAAATATTTCCTGGCTTTGGGTCCAATCTCATGTTTTATATACAAAACTGCAACTTTTGTAAAGTAGTTGTGCCTTTCCCAGCAGCAGGCTCCATGTGGGAACTGTGTGTGCTTGAAATGAGAAGGAATTCACATATGTGCGCTCAGCCCACCAGTAGGACCTAAAATAAAGAGGATATGTTTTCTCCACAACTGTGAGTTCAGCAAATATGCTGCAATAGCAGCCACAACACTGCCGTCCTTTCTGAGAAGATGAGCTAACATTTAAGCATGGAAGACACCCGGGCCCACCCTTAGGCATTCCCAAGTACCAGCCTATTTAATCAGTGCTGATTAAAACCTTTTGGAATGCACTCAGCCAGCCTACCAGTACCACCACCACCTCACACTCCAGCACCTCACGTTGGCCTCTCAAACATTCTCATTCCCAGTGTGGAAGAGGATGCTTGCATTGAGTCAAGAGCCAAGGGTAGATGACATAAGTGTCTATGCTTGTCTCTGTGGGTACATTTTTTGGATTTCTAGACCAGACAACTGGTGCAAACAGCCACAGCCAAAACTGCTGTGGTCCATCGCCCTCATTGTGCATCACAAACCAGATCAGAAAAATTTACCTGCCATGCAGTCACTACATTACATGAATGGGTATGGCTATGCATGACTTGACCCACCTACAGATAACCTGAAGTACTGAATAACTGGCTTTGTTTTAACTGGCTTAAAAATAGACCAATATTTTCCTTCCATCCTGTTTCCAGGGTACAGTATGTTCTGTGGTACTTGTTCTTGAATTGCTGACAAAGTCAGTCCTACTCACTGGAACTGAACTGACTTTTTAAAATCCTATGGATTTTACTTAAACTACAGTATTTAAAATATTAAGATCTAGCTAGTATAATGATGGCTTGCTATAACAAGCAGAAATGGAATGCGTTCTTAGCTAATGAAACTCCCCTGACTTAAATTTTGTTTTCTATCTCATTTCTCTCTGTGGACACTATATAATTTCCCCTCACTCTTCTCATCTGACAGACTGAAAGTTTTTGGGGGAGCAGGGACTGCCACTTACTGTATGTCTATAAAGGACCTAGGCCACCAAAGCCCCAAGGTTTTGAAATGCTACTGCATTCCAATGTCCACATCAAGTAATGAGGACCTTTGACAGCTCTTTCTAGTAGACACAATTTGCAGCAGCTGTATTTAAAACTAATAAGAAGAAGACAGTTTGAAAGTAGTGTTTTCCATTATTGGAAAAGTATATAAAGAGCATGGTCAAGCCACCTCACACCACTCTCTTGCACTGTTGGGAACTAGATTAATTACTGATCAGGTATTCAGGTCCACTAGAAGATGACTTCCCTCTGGCCCTTCGGCAGCAGCAGCGAATGCCGCAGCCAGCAGGACGCTGCCCAGCTGCTGCGGGCTCTCCCTTTGCGTGCCCAGGATTCCTCTTGCTGCAACAACTGCACAGTTCCCCTAATCCAGTGCCTCTGATTAAAGCTTTGTAAGGGAAATGTAACATCAGCCTCAGACATTCTCTGACTAAAAGTTGAGGAAATATGACTGGGGATAGGGAGAACATCACCAATGCGAAAGCTACCAGTCCTGTACCAAGGAATAAAATGTAACTTTTTTTGGAAGAAAACAAACAAACAAACAAAAAAAGCGTTCAGGGTTCTGGAAGGAAAGAGTGTAGCAACTGAGTATTAACGTACACATAAATTCAGAAAGCCTGTTTTACACCAATAGATGAAACACACAAAAACTTCACCCTGTGGATGAAAGTTACCATGAGCCAGCCTTAACTCACTGAGACAGGATTCCCCACCCTGATGAGCAATTTTGGTCTCAAGGCAGCAGCTGTCTATTACATTGTCCTCCAGGTCCTGTGTGCTGTTTGCACACACATTTCCTTTCACAGGGGAACAAAGAATATGTCTGGAAGCATAGAAAAGATGATTATATACCAAAATCTCAGTTGATACAGAATTGGGGTAGAACTACTGATGGCTGTCACTGTCCACTTACCCCTCTGCATATTAAGGTATAGTCACCATCAGGGCTAGGGTCTCTTTACTGAAAGTGCTAATATTAAAGCCCAGCTAGATGTGACACTCAGGAGTGGTTCCAAGCCATTTCTATCACAGGAAGGAGAGGATAGTTAAAGGCAGAAGACCTCCTGTGAGAGTGCTAGAGAAATGTCCCAGGCAGAGGAAGCCAAAGTTGGCAGGATCTGTGCCCATACTGTTGGTCCAGAGCAGACCCTGAAGAATATTAGCCAGGCAACAATGCCTTATTTGCCCCCTGTCCCTCTTCACAAGGAACTACTTCTCCAGTGCTGGTAGGGATACTGAATTCATTAGCATGTATGTGGTGTGAACAATCAGGAGACTTGAACCCGGGACTAAAGTGAGAGCCAAATTATTTGATGCTAAAACACATTCAGTGAGGAATAGTGAATGGGGTCAAGGAAGTACCGGGCCACTTGACATCGAAAACAGTATCTGTGGTAGGAAGTAGAAGCAGAGCAGAGTAGCTTGCAGTGTTGTTAGATCCCTTCCTTTATACGGCTGTGCTGGCACACTGGGATGTAGACAAGCATGTCCTGCTGGGAAAGGAAGAGATGTGACAGGACTGAGGAATCGTGAGCCCAGGGCACGATCTTGCATGCTGAAGTGGCTCTGACTGTTTTGCATTAAACGCACATGTCCACACTACCAAGCACACAGCAGCTCTGCCTATGGATGAACTATTTTCTTTTACAAAGACGAATAAGCAAAAGATTAGTTTAAAAGCCTGCTACAACTGTCTCACAATAAAAACAAGTGGCAAGCTTTTAGACTTAATTGCTCCATCACTCCAATCAGGGAATAAGGTATTCTGAGCCTGAGAGCTTGCCTGTTTCTCTTCCAGCTACACCCATTTAACTAATAAACAGATCTCTCTCTCCTTATTTATATTATTCCAGAGTGGATACAAAGCTCCCCATCTTCCAAAACATTAAAAATCTAGCACTTAAAGAGAGAAAATTATTAAGCTTTAATTCTGCAAAACATGAACTGCCTTTTAGTACTAAGAATTAGTCAAATTTATCAATCTCTGGAAGAACAAGCTTGCTTATAGAAACTGAGACAACGTCCAACTGAAACACTACATCCATTACCTGAAAACAAGCTACCAAGAACACCTTTGTCCTTGTAAAGCCATGCTACATTTTAGAGTGGCCTTATGGCTGCTCCAAGTTGCACCTTATCATCTATGTTTATAAAAAGCTGCCTTGGCTATAAACTGCAAGTACATACATCCAGTAAACCCTGGCTACACCCTGAGTCTTCCTTTTCATCCTCTGAAGGCCAAAGATGACTGTGGTATAACATGATTCAAGAATGCCTTCTCCACTAGGTAATATCTGAGCAGAATTTGATCCTACAGATGCACATTCTAAAGCTAGAGTCATTTGGGTTTCAAAAACAGACTATAAGTTTTTGTGAAAAGTACTTGACACATTTTGTCTTTGCCATCATGTAAAAGAACTACTGTTTCCTTATAGATATTGTCTACACAACATTGTCAGGGAAATAAAGCTTTCTATAAGCACTACAAGTTGGTGGTTCTGATTTCCTTAAGGGTGAATTTTCCATAAAAAGTCTTGCTCCAGCACTAACTGAAAAATTAGCAAGCAGCTTATGAGTAATTAGATTCGGGTGTTAAATCACTAATGTTCCTTAAATAAAACTCCTAATTAGGACACAGAGCATATTTATCTATAATCTAGATCTGAAAAACAGCACAAACCTTCCTTTTCTAGCTGACATTCAGGACACTGCCAGGGAAACACTAGGCACTCACAGTGTCGCTACAGGACACGGAACGAACGACACGCACGCAGTTCGGTCATCAGGGCAAAAAGAGGGAAGTTTATTTTCTTACTTTGATTTATATAGATTTTGGACAATGAGCATGGATTGGAGGATGAGGCTGACACCTCTCCAACCACACTGGTCAAACCAGAAGTCCATCAACTGTCCCTCCTCAAGAGAGGAATGTAAACATCACTTCATTTACATGCAAATCTGTCAGAAACTCCATTACAAAAATGCAAACATCAGAAGGCTGAAAAAGATCAGGGCGACACTCACAGCACTCCCTTCAGGAAGGCTAATTTGACTTGCACAATTACAGGCAAGGATGCCTATCCCCCTCCACTTTGATACCAAAGCAGACTGGCAGAGTCGAGAGAGTCATGGCCATAAATTCAGATACCCACCACCAGAAAGTTATTCATCTCTCTCTTTTGATGACACAGGAAGTCTGGGCACTTGCTCAGATTAAGCTTCTCTGATGGAATTTAGCTCCTGATACCATAAAAATGTAAAACTACCAACACAATCCCTCCTTCTACATGGTATTTCTCAGACTCTAAGATAAATGCAGTTGGATAGATGCTTTTGTTTTATTACACCTAATAAAATGCCACTTGACACAAACGCTTCTCAACTGAGAATTGATTCACAATATTTTACTGGAATACAAACAGCAACAGTTACAATTTTTTTATGGCCCCTTTACATCAAACATATTTAACTGCTTCAAAACAAACCCCACACTTACATTGATATTCCACACATCCTGCAGACAGTCTTTCCAAACATTTTGTACCTTGTTCTAATTTCTAAACAAAATAATCCACTTTTTGAGAAAAACAGATGCATGGATTTTTAGATATCAGAACTTTTTTTTTTACGGTTTACACCAGTTAATTTCAAGTCCTCTGAATATCATTTCACGTGAATACAAAATATCTACTTGCAAGAAAAATTTCCCCCCCAGTTTGACACTGACCATCATAAAAACTAATACGTCTTCTGAACCACAGGCAGTATCTTTCAGTTACCTGGATTTTACTGTCTGAAGTGGTTCTGTTCTATGCTTGTGCTGCAGCTGCAGAACTTTTTCTCTTGGCAACTCAGTAGAGAGGGACTTATGCCTAGAAGCACCAGAAAAATGAGTGGCTACCATAGTGTCTGTATCTCTGAGTCAACACAACTGTCAGCCTCGCACTGCTGGGGATGCATGTGCTCTTCCATGCTCTCAAGGCCACTGAAGACAAGATTTGATACTGTATCCAAGACATACGTTCATTCCAGAAAGGAGAAGTTATTTTCAGCATGACTGCAATTAACCAGGTACTTCTTTATGTATAATACAAAAGTCACAGTTAAGACAACCTCCCTGAAGCCATTTACCAGTGAAGTTTCATTGTTGAGAGTGTTTAATTAATTTTTAGTCCAACTTTAAGTGTCCCTTTTAATGTAATACCACAGTAACTAGCCCATTAAAAAGATACATATTTGCTACATCCATTAGGAAAAAACCCTCAGTCATCTCTTCCTACAGCACAAGGCAGAAAATGATTCTTTGTAATATTTTTTCTGCTATTGCAACTTACAATAAACTCTATTGTTTTGCAGTGGATATATTCAACCCTTTGTGTTAAAATACTCATTTAGACTGAACATAGAGATGTTCTGACTGAAAGCAGGTTGGGTGTTTTGTCAGCAAGAACAAGTTTTGCTGAAACAAAAGCCTTTCTGCAAATGATATTGCAAATCTAGTATGTAATTTTGGGAGGAAATGTAATGATCACAGATTTCAGCTACATTACACAGTAGCTGAGACCTCACATTGTCGCCATCAAGACCTGAAGCCAGGTCCAACACCTCAGGTGCCACGTCTTGCTTTTATGATCCCAAATATTTTAGGGAAGAGAAAAATCTTTCCCTGACCAAACAGATACAATGTTTGCATTAACACTTCCAGGAATTAGAGAGAATGATATTTTAAAGTGAAACATTTAGAAAGAATGAACAAAGGCTAAAATCCACTGTCCAACCCTCCTCTTCTGCACGTGTAATAAGACAAGCGAGGAACATACACACTTATAGCCATGAATCAGAACATGATTTATTAATAACTGCTCCACAAAAAGGCTGTGTGAATAGTTCTATATATACACAAATATTAATGCTTATTTGATTGTTGTGAAATGTCTCAAAAAAGCTAAATACATTAACAGCTATCCTTGGCACTACATGAAACACACATCTTTAAGAAAATTAACAAATTTAAGGGCAAAGGTTAGAGTTATATGCCTGCCAGGATGGTTTTTTCATCTTATTGAGCTAAAAAATACTTGTAGTCTTTTTCAGAAAGATGCAACAAACTGTAATTCACATGAACTTGCCAGAGTCTTAAACCAGCAAGTCTGTCCCACAAAATGGCAAGTATCTCCAGTGGCTGCTGTTGTTGCCAACATGTGACAATACAATATTCCCAAGTACCACCAGCACCCCCAGCTATTGCTATTTTTGTGCAGGATTATAACATTTTTCTATGTTCATTAGCTACAATTATTTTAATAACAGTTAGTAACAGAAAGAAGATGAGGTGGAAAAAACACAGAGAATGTGCAAGTGAGGTTTGCTAGACTGTGATCAGAAAGACATTAACAAGCCAACACAAAGGACTGAGATGTTACTGACAGACTATATAAAGTGGACCATGCTGCCTTTTCGAGGTTTAGATTTTTTTGTTGTTGTTATTGTTTCGGTTTTGTTATGCTTTGTTGGGATTAAGTCAAATGAGAAACTCGATATTTTGTCACTTTTTTTATAGAACTGGACAAAAAAAATATGTTCATGAAAATCTGAATAAAAGCAGTATTCGGATTGGAAGAATATTTTCTGTTGCATCTCACAATTAAACAAAAAACTCTTTTCTGTGTATATGTATATTGAAACTCCATATTTAAAGAAATCAGCCTGAAGCAACTTGTTGGTTAGGAAAATTGGATGAGACAGAAGAGGCTGATGTTAAAATCTGTAATTCATCTCATTGAAGTGTCCCATTTATTATGGCCACTTACCTTATGTTCACTTTGTCAGAGCTCCCGTGTCTAAGGTAAGAAATCATTCCCTTCCAAAAGACTAAAAATGTGGTTGAAGCTGCTGTTCTGACTGTCATTTCATTACAAAAATATTTTAAGTCATCTTTAATCTAGATGTCCATTTTCCTTGATATGACACCCTGCATAAGCATGGTATTGTAGATACCTTCAAGCAGGGATCTGAATTTAGCACTAAGATCTTGTTTTACAGGGGTGAATGCCAAATGCTTTTCATCTCATGCTGGTTTGAAATAACAGTACCAGTTAAAAGTAGCATAATGACAACATAAAATGCAAGAGCTCTTTCAAAGCAGTGCAATAAACCACAGTTACTATGATGGTCATTTGCCCCAGCCAGCATGACAAATTCCAAGCAAATCAAGCTCCATTTAATTCCTACTGTACAGTTACAGAATATATGATACCCTATGTTGATGTATTCAAATAACTCTGTAAACTTCCAGCTGGAATTATTTTGATCTTCCATCTCATAATATTTTGATGTTTATTCTTGTTACACAATTAATACAGGTTCTGCACACTATACATCAAACATTATTGCTGGTATTTAGAAAATTATTCTATAAGCAGGAAAGATTCAATTCATAATGAAATTGTATTATAACAGAGACAAAATATATAAAGCCATTTGCTGTCAGGAAACTGAGCTCTGGCCTGACCTATGTAATATTAGACAATTGGCTTCCCCTCTGTTCCTTCCTCTTACAAATTGCTTGCTGTACCTGTGTCATCTTTTGAGGCCAAGGACTGGCTTTCTCTTTGTGTAATGTGATTTGCAGCTGGGATTTCTGAATGCTGCTACAACACAAAATTACTGCAACGGTTCAGAGCTCTGCTCTACCAATCACCCTAATCCCAGTCTTTATTGGTACTTTTAATGGCACCCCTGCTGTTACAGAACAATAGCCCACTCAAGAGAACTTGTCCCATCACTTTGAATCTACTGTAAACACACACATACATACATGAACTACATACATAACACGCTTTTTTTATTCCTTTTTTTTTTTTTTTTTTTTTTTTTTTTACCCTCAGGCACATCTCAGATGCTGGCAATGGAATGTAGAATGTTTTTACACTCACAAAATCATTCCCAAAGACAAAACACCACCGAAAAAGGCTACTACTTCAGCACTGCCTCATTTTTGGTGTAATATACTGAGAAAAGTGGTAACAGGACAAATAAGCAGAATACATAGGAGAATAGAAAGCTCCACAGGAGAATAGTCTCTTATAAAGTTGTGGGAACAGGAGTCAAGAGAAAACCAGATCTGCCTGAGATTCTGCCCAGGAAAAACCCACAGCAGGAGACACAAGTTGCTAAACTCACTGTGTAAACACCTAAATTGCATCATACCTCTCTTCCTGAAACATAGGGGGTTATCCTGACACGCT
This sequence comes from Trochalopteron elliotii, assembly GCA_024734555.1. Classification (NCBI taxonomy): domain Eukaryota; kingdom Metazoa; phylum Chordata; class Aves; order Passeriformes; family Leiothrichidae; genus Trochalopteron; species Trochalopteron elliotii. The sequence goes on along the minus strand of JANPWX010000609.1, from coordinate 804,874 downwards.
ATTCCCTATCTTGCCAGAGGGAAGGAAAAGTCATTTTTCCCCAGAACGATCCTCCAGATCAGGCTCCCACTGCCAGCAACCCCAGCCCTGGAGGAAAGCCAGGGCTGCTGGTATCCAATCTCGTACCCGCAAGTTCCCAACGGCGAGAGCCGGGAGCAGGAAGGGATCCAGCCCGGCACGGCGGCGCGGGGGACAGGAGCCACCTGAGGCCAGCTGGTACTGGAAACCAGCCTGGCACTAACACTGCCCTGAAGTCCTTCTGTCACCCATTCGGGAGGCACACTCCCACAGATGATTGGGATTTAACCGACTGACACTACCAATGAAAGAAAATGTTTATCAGAAAATCGCCATCCAGCTGCCACCACTGATTTCCACCAGCGGGGTGGCAGGATCGCGGCAGCATCTCCACCCCAACCGGGGGCTCGGGAAGGACTGGTTCAAAGTGCCCATCTGACGGAGCCTGGGCTAGTTGTGTGCCCTCAGCACACAATGATCGCGGGCTGAGCCCCGCACCTCGCTGACCCCGAGCTGCCCTGGCTCTCTCCCACCGTCAGCGAGGCGGGTCCTGCCGCCCCCGGCGGAGCCCACCGGGGCTGGCAACAGCCTGAGAGCCGCCGGCCACGGGCAGGACACGACACACGGACAAAAAGGATCACGGAACAGAGGAAAAAGCACACACACCGCCACCCTCCTCGCTCCCCTAATACTCACAAGACACCACCAGCCAAATCCGTCCCCAAAAGGATCCTCCTCATGAGTCCGCTCCCGGTAGGGGAGACCCGCAGCGCATCCCCCGCTGTGGTGCGAGCCTGCCGGGCCCCGCGCCGCTCCCCTCCCTCCTTCCCTCCCGAGGGCGGCACTCACCTCGGGGGGACGAGGCCGGGCCGGGGCGGCCGCCTGTCGGCCGGTGCCGGGCAGCGGCGGCGCGGCGGGGCGAGGCACGCTAGGTAGGACCGGTCAC
>JANPWX010000609.1:764193-803597 GCA_024734555.1 Trochalopteron elliotii | reverse complement strand
TGGTCGCGCAGGGCCGGCCGGGGGCGGCTCTCCCGGCACCGCCCCGCCCCGCTACCTGCCGAGGCCCTTGAGAGGAGACAGCCCGCACCCCAGCGGGCACCCCGCCGAACCCCGCCTGCATCCCTCTGCCCTTCATTTGCGGTAACTCACCTGCCGTGCTCCGGGCTCATGCGGCCCCGCGGGGCGCGCCGCAAAGGGCTGCTGCCTTTTCGGGGTTTGACATGCTTTGTCCGCCCCTTTCCTTCGGTAAACTTCTCGAATGAAGAGGTCCGGGAAGGCTGTGTGTGTGGGAGCGGTCTACATGTACTTCAACACAACAAAGACCCACTTGATTCCCTACTGGCACCTAATGCCCAACAAAAGAGAGACGCTGAGAATGTCATAATTATCTCCCCGTGAGATGGATGCAAAATCAACACTTCTTACGAGGTTGTACTTACAAAACAAATGGCAGCTTGGATGCATTTGTTTCTGTCCCAGTACTCTAAGCAGTTTGCTCACGCCCTGCTGCTTTAGAGCTGTGTTTCCTGGCACTGTAGGTAGAAATCTTGCAAAAACATAAAGGCAGGAATGTTACAAGTCCCAGTGACAGTCTTTTGCCACCTTATTGAGTAGTGAGACTGGATGTGAAGATATTTTGCCCAGAGATGAGATCCCTGCCTAACTTCTAGCTAAAGTGCACATCAGAGGATCTTTTTTCAATGGAGGCTTAACAGAAGCATCCTAGCAAAGTCCTAGACATTCCCTACACAACACATGCTATGCAGTCTTCCATTACATCCTCTCAATATGATGTCTTTGCTATCCTAGCAGGATTCACCCACTGATTTCCTCTGCTTGCAGGTTACACCCTGCACCCCACATGGGCCAAAACTCACTTCCAGGGTTGTATTTACAGAAGTAAATACAGAAGTATCTACACAAGTAAAGGGTTCTCCCACAACCCTTTCCAGACCTAGCCGGCATGCCAATGATACACAGAATAACCAGATGCCTACACTCTATGAAATGCTGTAGAATATAAATACCTACATATTAGATTACCCTTCATCTTTAATGGTCCCTCCTTACCTGATGATGACACTTGCACTGGTGACTCAAGTTTGGTTGTATGGGATATGAGTAACTGTTTAAAGCTCAATTGTGATCCACATGCAAGTGGTCCCAAGGATTTCCAGAGAAGCTCAAGCTATGAATCATGGATCTGACCACAGCTATCTCCAGACAAAATTATAGGGAGCTGGTATGCAACTGAACAATTGATGTCCCTGTAGCCAGATTAGATGTGGGCAGCAGAGGGTGTGGAGTGCAGTGTTGAGGGCAGAGCACACACTTCCCTACATCTGGAAGCTGAACCAGCACACAAGAGTGAAGGAGCTATGAGGACTAAAGGAAAGGAAAGCCTAGTCTTTAACTTTGTGATTGGTAATCAATTAAGAAATATCCTCCCAGAATATTTTTTATCCTGGTATTGCACACTATAGGTATCAGAATTCAAACCCTCATTCAGGCACCTGCAGGTTAAATCCTTGAATGATGTCTTCTGGTTCCTTGACTTTGAATTCTGGCTGCCTTCTGTCTTAAGCACTTTCTTAGAAAGTGGGCAGAAACCCTCTGGGGCTAACGATGGCCTTTAATGGCTCTTTGCCTGTTGGTCCAGCCCCCTAAATAATCAATGGTTATGCAAAAGGAAGGCAATTTCTTCCTTGTGCTCTGTAAGCAACTTTCATGTATAAGATCTGTCATTTCCTATTGATTTTAACTCAGTAGAGAAAGACTGATGTCTCAGGTAGAAAGGATCTCCCAGATTTGTGGTGTCTATTCTTTTTCCTTTGACTTTTTCTGTAATGTAGATTTATCCTAGAGCCACCTTCTCTGTTGAGGGACTAGGGTCTAAACATCTAAAATGGAAATGAAGCAATGGCTGTCTAAAGTACCTCGGGAAAGTACTTTAAAGCCAATATTTCATGTCAAATAGAAATTGTAGTAGTAATGAGGTAAGCTCCATTCTTGTAAACACTGACATCTAAAAGTTTATTTACAGGGCTAATTGTGTTTCAAATGATTGAAGTGTGTCATGTGAGACAAAACATAGAGGAAAATCTCTGCAAGCTGAAAGAATTTCTCAAAGTAAAACCTAAAAAAGTTACAAAATAATCACAACTATGTATCTAGAAATGAGCAAGCAGTTCATTTTTTGTTCTTGGAAGAAGAGAAAGTGGAGCACTGGTATGAAAAAAATGTTTATATCTTAGTGTTTGCTGGTGCCTGCTTCACTTAAAAGAAAGAAATGTTTAGATGCCCCAGAAGGAGACTCCAGCACTAAGTTAGATTGCTCTTTCCCCTAAGGATGTACATTTACAATGCAGCTAAGCTGGTTTGGAAACTATTTGTTGTCCTAAAGGTGGCAGTCCTGCTCCTAATGCTTCCTGTATTGGAGCAAAATTTGAAGAAAGCTATACATTTCTTCATAGCTAATTTAGATGCTTGAACAAGTTCTCTGATAGTCAGTCCTGGGTAGATGAGAAGGAAGCAGAGAGCAAGCAGCTGTAGTGCCAGCAAAAGGAGATGGAAACTGCCCTGGAACTGCAGCAGGCAGCCCCCAGTTTGCCTGAGCTGTCTTGTGAAATTCACCTTCATAGGAAGAGCTCAGAAAAGACCGTACATTAAATCTGCTCTTCCTATGCTATTGTTTTACGCAATTCTGGCTCAACGAGCTGCTAAGGAGAAAACTTCTGTTCCTTTGTCCTTAGGACACACCATCAGGCTGAGGAAAGACCTCACTTCTAGTGCTTCCTTGTAGAATCGATTCTAGGTACTCAAACAAGGCCTCAAAACAAGGTCTCCCTGTTTCCCCAGTGTCCTCAGCCATTCCTCCTGCATCCAATTCTCTAGCTCCAAATTCCAATGCCAGGTAGAGATACATACCCAGTTCTCAACACGTTGGCAGTGATAGCATCTGCATCACAACATAATCCCAGCAGGAGTGCTGGTCTGTGTGGTTCCCGTACCCAAGCTACCCCTGCTCTGGCTCTGCAGGATACAGAACTCTGCTGGGTAGATGTACTATTTTCCAGCGACCAAACCATATGAAAATATAATTCTAACAGTTAATAAAATATTGAATTATTCCACTAAACTGGCAACATTTCATTAAAATAACAGTATTGATTCTGTTTCCAAAGCTGATTCTTCTTCTATTAGAAGACCTCAAAGGTCATTTTACAATTACATCTGATGTATATAAAACTCCCCCATTTTTTAGTTTTCATTAGTTTCCTGACATAGAAACATGCGCAACTCTTTTTTTGCAAAGCCACAAATTAGAAGGAAGACGACAAAAGAATTCCCCACATAGATATTTGAAGTTAGTGATGTTCACTGTAAAAATAATTTGGCGTAACAGCAGATTAAAAAAACCCCAAAGATTTTTATTTGGATAAAATCTTTGTAATGGTGAGCTAACCACCCATTAGTGTTAACTGCATCTATTCAAACTCCAGTATGAGCAGAAAGTTACTTAAGTATAATTTCCAATCTTTGTGTATTCTACCAAGAATGATATTGCAGTTCATTCATTTTTGTATTGATAGTTACGAATCTTAATTCACAATGTCACATTAGTGTCACATTTGACACTAACCTTCAAACAAATCATCGCTCCTTGCTTCTCCCCCGGAGCACTGTCATTATCAGGGGATGAAATTCTGAATCAGAAGGAATTTGAAATAGCTTGAAATAATCAGTTCATTTCTGTAAGCTACCATTGGTAGGAAATTCTAGTGAGGGTCCAGACAGTGTTTTTACAAGTAAAAGCCTAGAGAGAATCCATAAGAAAGCATGGCCATTCCCACAGCATGACCTTTACCAAAACACCAAGCATGCCATTGGAATAACGTGAATAAGAGCAGCATTCCTTCTGCAGCTCAGAAATTCCTGTTTCATAGGAAATGGAACTGAACCTCTGTGGTTGTTTTGAAGCTGCCTTCTTATGTTCAAGAGGATTGTCTTTTACTTTTCCACCCTTTTTTAAGTAAATAATATTTTCAGCAGGTCAATTCAAACTAAAGATCATGCTAACTCTACATTTTCCTCAGCATATATTCAACTTTTGTTGTGAATGTCTCATCCCTGTAAGTATTCAAGGACACACTGCGTGGAGGTCTGAGCAACCTGGTCTAATGGAAGATATCCTTACCCATGTCAGGTGGCTTGGACCTAAAAGATCTTCAAGGACCATTCCAACACAAGCCATTTTGTGAGTCTATGATTTTATTAGACTTAATGGTTTTGTCCAGAAATATCATTTCAGCTATGTGCCTTGGAGAGACAGAGGCATGACGCTGTCTCTGCTTGTCCCATGCAGATACAACACATACTCTCTAGCTGCGTTGGTTGCTTTTTAGTGGAGTAGTCAGTTGTAGAAGAAAAACATCTCTAGTTTGACAGCTAAAAGTTAGGTAGGAGGTGTGAATCATTGCCTGAAAGCCGGGAGACACTTTGTTCATGCAAATTGCATGAGGTGAAGTGAGGACAGTAAAAGGTTTCTAGACAGCCAGAACCAAAGTGGTCTCAGAAAAGAAAAGTGAGTAAGAGAAGATTTGAGTCAGGGAAAGGGAAAAGGGCATATTTTTAATCAAGCCAAATGTACCTAATTTTCTTACTTTGAATGCATTCCAGTTTTGCTGCATGGACACAAATGGACAGGTTATGTCAAAGAAAATAAATGGACAGAAAAGTAAACAATCTACTATAGCTACAAACATGGCAGGTGATGCAAAAATATGAAGTAAGTGAAGAGAAGACAGTGACCTAGAATATACACATCAAAAGATAAATCTATTGCTTGTTGTAGAACACCCACATTAAAGACCATTATTTTTAAAGGAGAGGTCATGCAGTGTAACAGAAGCATCAGGAAAAGTGAAAAGGGAACAGAGGAAGGAATAAGGGAAATGAGAAGGAGTCATCCTTTCAGAACAGAGAATATCTTTATTTATACATAACCAATACACAGCAGCCTGGCTTGCTTGTATTGAATAAATATCTTTGCTGCAGTCTTCCACCAAGGTTAATGAAACATTATGAAAGTTAGTCAAGGAGAAAAATTTTGTATCCATTGAAGTGTGTATGAATTTCACAGTATTTTTGTGTCTGTCATTTCAAATTATACTCATCAGTGTTTATTTATTTTTTCAGATAAGACAATAGCCTGATCAGATTGCTTTCTGGCTCCAGCTGTACTATCTAAATTCATCAATAGCGACTTGTTTTCCAGTTCAGATTTCTGTATGTTAACCTGGAGAGTCATATCTCATTTTCTATTCTGCCAGTGAGCTAATTACAGTAGAGGGACTGGCATTTTAAAACTGGCAAGAAAAATTGAAAAGAAAGCGTAAAAGTTTGTCTCACATTTTGTATTGAAAGGTTCACTTTGAATCCACAGTGCAAAGCACAGCACAAGACCACAGCACTTTTGCTATGGATTTTCCCTGTATCTTGATCTATTCTGCGGAGTGGATCAGATGCTAAGCTTGACAAAGACATGGATTTCTATTCATGGGTTTGCACTAATCAAGGTACATAGTATTTTAATATGCCACATATCTTTTTGACAATTAGTTTGGGGAAGTACAAGATTTGAAATACTGGAGCAGCTACTAACCTCTGAATAGCACCACTGCTGATCTGAATTTATGACTCCATAAGGGCCTATCACAACCATAAAACTACTAATCGTTGATGTGTTAATGAAGGATTAGGTTACCAAGAGCTTCAGCTGCTTAGTTATTGCCGCATTTAAAATATTGAATTAGATGCCATTCGCTTTTACAGAGGGAGATATTTTACATTGGCAGAAGTAATTGTTCAAAAAACTTATATTTAGGCATTTTACAGACTTGTACTGAAATACTAATCGGAGATAACTGTTCTGTAGAGTCGTACCATTTTCATCATTATGCGAGTGATTTACATCTTGGGGTTAGATGCAGAAAATTTTCTGTTTCTAAGGTTAAAACACATGAGCTTCATGTCTGTTACAGCAATGCAAGGCAGTGAATATTTGCATTTAGCTTTAGTTCAGTAACAGTGTGGCTCCAGTTACTTTAAATTCTTAGTAAATCATTTTTAGAAACTGGTATTTTGAGAGGAACTTTTTATTTGTAGGAATCCAAACCAGTTTCTTCATACTGCTGGTTCAAAACCACATTTTGTCAGAAAAAGCTTTCTCAAGAGAAGGGCATGCAAAAGTGCAATCAGTGAAGTGTAGTAAATAATAATGTGCATGCCTGTAGCCTACCACAGTTACTAAATGGACAGTGTAGCTGGTTAGAACGAGATCTGCTCTACATAACTCCAATGAGGATTAGCCACCACCCTGAGTAAGGCAGACCCACAAACTAAAAATGAGTTTCTGACCCACCAAGTGATATCCTATATACTTCTTGGGTTCTCCATGGGTCAGCCAGCTAATCTTTTGCTTCACTGTTTCCACACTTTCCAAAGGTTTTATTTACATCCTGGTGATAAAAGAGAGTGTTTCTTTCTAGTGGTAGTGGGAAAAAATAGTGATAGTCTTGGCAAGAAATGTATGATGTGTAGCTCTGAGGTACTTCAAAGGAGCTTGACAGCTTGGGCATGATCATAAGGGAAGGTGGAGGAGAACAGAGAGAAGCAGGAGGAAGGAACAAAGAAGTTGTATAACAAAAAGACTTTCATCTTTGAAGACATCTTCCTTTCTGTCCTTATCCTTTCCAGAGAAGATGACAATGCTTAACTGTCATATATCTCTACATAACCTTAGGCCTACCCTCATGACCTTGGATGAACAGATGAGGATCTCATTATTCAGGACCACAGCATCAACCCTGACAAATTCTGCTTTTTCTGCAAGTGACTCATCTTGTATGGAGTCACAACTGAGGACAGTGCCCTCAGTCAGCAGTTATATTCCTCCACTCCACAGGAAAATCAGTCTCCTCTGGCTGTTGATGAATATCTTTCAAGGAGACTGCCAGGATTTTGCCCATGGTTCTAGCAATAGCTCAATATCTGCTGGGTATTCACACTTTGGTAATAGGCTGAAACTGGCTTTACAGGTTTTGTGAGGCTACTCAAATATAATGAGTGGAATTAATATATCCCGAAAAAAAAATAAATTAAAATTCGACCTTCTGCATCCAGTTTCCTTTGAATTGGGCTGAAGGACTAGGAATGAAGGTGTTGTAGGAACTTCTAAGATTAATCTACCCATGTCATAACCTTAGGTAATCTGAATAGAGTGAGTGATTCTCAGTAGTGCCAGTAAGCATTTAGTCAAATGAATCTCACCAGCACTGTCCATTTTGTTTGGAAAAATAAAAATATTTTTCTAATGGAGAGTTATCCTGATTTTTATCCAGATAAAAAAGATAACATTTTCAAAATTTCTGATAAATATTGCTTTTTAATATTAATTTAAACCTTCTTTGTAAAATAAGGTGTTTGCTAACCACTTTTTCATTCATTAGGAAAAATTCAAAACAAGGTGAATTGCACATTTTTCTGGCAGGTTCCTGAAATCTTCCATTTACTGCTAGCAAAACTGGAATTTTATCTCTCATCCTGGATAAGGGAATGCTCTTATTTAATTTTTTTTTATTTAAAATACAGATGGAACATATCTTATTTGATTTAGCATTGCAGTGCAGAAAAGTTTTCATGCAAGTGACAGACAAATTTTTCAGATGACTTAACCAATCAGTTAGGCATAATAAAAAAATTATCTTTCCATTAGTTTTACTAGATCTCTGACTTCACACAAACCAAAATAATCCCTGTTCAGATTAAAAGGATTAAAAATTAAAACAGTAGTGGCAAGGCTGGGAAATTCAGACACTGATTTAGTTAAACTTATATACATGTACAAAATTCACTACATATTTTTAAAGTAAAATAGATAGATAAAGATGGATATACTTCAATGGAGTAGTGTTGAAGTTTAAATCAGCAAATCAATATTCATTTAAATTGTATGGTTCAAAGTAAATGACCTTAATTTACAAATTTAAAATAAATTATTGGAAATAGCAAAGAAAACATTATTGAAAAAATAAGAAGAGTTATTGTTATTTTAGCTGAACAAACTGACTACCTTTATTACATACAGGGACCAAGGAAAGATTCATTTTACTAATAATATTCATATTACAACACCACAGCTCAGTTATTCACACTCCCTTCAACTACAGACTTCTTTACTAGTAGACAACAAATACAGAGTTTAGACTGGGTCAACTGGTCTTGTCCACCATTATCTCAATTTTCTTTAAATAAAAGGCAAACACTTCTGGCACTGTGTTTCTAATCCTCAACTTATTATGCCAGCCTTGACAAAATCACCCAGAGATCTAATGCATTTCACATTGCACCAGCAGAGTGGAGGGTGTCCATCTGAGATTAGACAGCAGATACACAGCAATGTTGATGAACCTTCCTGCTCATTTCAGTCAGATAGTGTTTCAAATACATTATGCCATCATTAGTATTTCAATGAAAAAGTGCTGAACCATTGCTTTAGTTATAGACCTTTATGCAATTCGTTGTGGTGCCTTGCTCCAGTTCTTGATGAGTTTTGCCCACGGAAGATCAGATTTCCCTTACCTAAGAAGAACTTTGGTGAAGAACCAGCAAATATTCTATATAACTAAAGAGAAAAGCATAGCAAAATTTATACTTCTTCCAGTAAGGCTGTACTGGAGAGGATTTCAACAAATCCAGTGGAACCAATCTTTAACAGGTTTATTTCCATGCCACCCTTGTCTCCCCTTCTTGTAGTCACACAGGTGCACTCAGCACAGCAAGAGAGGCTTGTTTCTTCTTTTCTGCCCCTTCAGGCTTTGACAGATATTCTCCTTCTCCCTGTGTTTGTGTGTAGATAAGTGTGGAAAAGCAGAGGAAAAAGTTTGAGGATTAAGTCTTTCTGCCTCCCTGTCCTTGACTTGGAACTGATTTAGAGCCCTTTGCTACCACACCCCACTCCCTGCACTACTGTACCTGAGACATTAAGTTCAAAGACAAATGATTTACAGAAGATATCAAGGTTTCTAAATTATACATAAGTACAGCTAAAGTTGTCTTCTTCTACAGTTTGATCCTATTTCCACTCCAATCAAAATCAAGTGCCCAGTTTTGTGCTAGCACTTTAATAACAGAATATCTGAAGAATATGTTCAACAAAAACCCTATTCAAATTTTAGATTTATTTAATAACAGTGGTAAAGATACTTAGAGAACAGTTTATATTTTACAATAGCTATTATTGGTAATGATAAAGAATGAAGTAACTTTGGTGAATAGATAAATAGAAAAGATTGTTAAATTATTTTTCCTGCAATAAGTTTACCTGCAGTGCTGATATGTCTGCAAATGAATAGAAAATGACAGAGGACTGCTGCCTTTTCACTTTAGTCCAGTGTTATGCTAGACAAATATGCCATTTTAACCTTTTCCCTCAGTAATACCAAAGAAATACTAAAGAAATAAAATATATATATGTATCAAATATATGTACCTATTTATCTCTAGGGAACCAGTGAGGTAAAAGGGTTAAATTGTGTTTAACCAGAATGTATACTTAGTGTTCTTTATCTCCCTGGAACTTGTTAGCACTTTGAGGACCAATTCACTAAGAATGAATAATACCGTGAATGACATCAGCTTCCGCCAACACGCAAGAGGTTACTATGGCAATGGAGAAAGTTTTTCACAGTACAAAACAAGTACCATACTTGATATATTAGCCAGCCAAAGAAAGCAGTCGCATATAAACTACAGCATCTTTCTAATGAATAGCCATTTATGCAGCATGCATGTTAGCAATTCTGCTGAGTTCCTCTGAACATCAAACTGTTGGCAGTTATATTGAAAAACTTGGCAGATTTACAAAAGTGCTAACATTTTGTTTTCAGCAGCTTGTTTTTTTCTTTCTCAGAGCCCATATCTTCAGCATATTCACAGAGTCTTTAGTCAATGCCAACCAGGAAGGTCTCTGATCTGAGCTTAAATGTACTGTATATGCACACTGAGAAGGCAGGATGTCCAAGCCATGCAAGTGACTCAAAACAGATTTTTTTATTTGTGACAGAAGAACAGATGGCTTCTTTGTTAGGTGGTGCTTTCATTTTTATTTGTTCACCACCTCTTCCATAAGAGTTTAATCCACAAAACAATACAGTGTATTTGCTAACATGCAAAGGCCAGAAAATACTGAAACCTTCAAATCATAGCCATGCATGTATATATATGGTTATTTCAATAATGGATCAAGACCATACCAAAGCACATAAATATCCCCTAATTCTAAACAGATGCAAGATATTATTTCCTTACTCCTTCCACTTTTCAAAAAAAAAAAAAAAAAAAAAAAAGAAAACAACAAAACAACCCAGTAACTTGTTATTTTGGATGGGGTCCTAGAAAATCCACTCTTTCTTGCAGGACATTGAGAAATGAAGGAAAGAAGAAATCTGAGAGCAGTTACAGACCACTGATTCCAGGAGTCTGCTGGCAGATAACTCTAGGGTTTTCTACTGATGTAAATTATTGAAAACCTTGGCCCAGTGGACTGAGGTATCATCTGACAAGACCTACTTTGCAGCACTTTTTCTATGCTTCTCTAATGCATTTCCCTTGCCAAGGATGAAGAAGTGAGTAAAAAGCAAAGGAATGAGTTAGAGTGAATGAACTTTCATGCAATTCCAGAAAAAAGTAGTAACTGATCTTGGATTCTGTCTTCTGCCACCTATGTAATACATTTTGGCTGTAGATACTGCCAAATACATATATTTAAAATGCTGCCAAAATTAAACTTCACTTTGCAAGTCTTTCTATATATGATCATCCAGCCATTCAACCTGCCATTGTTTTCACAGACATAAAAGGTTTCTCCAATTACTCCTCTGCACATCTTATCAACATTTCAAGTGAGGTTTTTAAATGGATTTTAAATTTAAAACACCTTTCATTGGATGATTTTTTTTGTATATATTAATGTATTCCTAATGTCAGAATCAGAAAAAATATTCTGTATTCTAAAATTTGGATCCTGCTGCCTCTATATATTCAGCTATAGAATTTCAAAGATTTTCTATTCTCAAAATTTAAACTAAATATTTTAAAGGTTGTTTTTCTTCATGTTGTTTTAACAATTTACCTTTTTTTCTGTTGTTTCATCTATTACCATGCCAGTTGATATGTTGGTAATGCTATTCATTTGTTTCAGATATTGGCAAAAGGGTAAACAAGAAGTGGAAAAAATATAGGAAAAACTTTTTTGTTTTGTCTGAAATTCCATTCCTATATTTTTTACAGCTTTGCTTTATCATTTCTAAGACATTTCTTGTTTAATTGGGATTCTTTAATTGAAAGGTATGGCAGTTCCAAGAAGAGATACCCAGTCTTTGGAAATGGAGGAAACAGTAGTGCAAGTTATGCATGTTGGCCTGAGACCTGCAGCCTGACTAGTCTTAATGGGCTAGCACCATTCTGGTGACAGAACATAGCCCACTTTCCTGACCAGGAGTGTTCTCCCTTTTGTTGGTGTTTTCAGGCACTGCAATAAAAACCAGAGGTGATCATTTGGGTAGTACTTTTCCATACAGCTTAAATAACTTCCCTGTATTTTGGCAGTATTCTACCATACAGCTCATGCAAATTACCTGTTTTTTGACAATTTTGTTTTTTCTCTGGCCATACCTTTTACACCTCAGGAAGGAGCATAACTAGGTTTCTGCTTTGTAGAAAATTATTTAATGTGCTAACGCCATCTCAAAAGTGGCACTGCCATTAAAGAAAAAAATCAAATCCCAGTACTCTTTCAAGTACTGCCACCACATAACCCTGAAAGGATCTGTTTTATGAAATGAAGCTTGTTAGATCCATACTCTTAAAGATAGTTAAATGGTTAGATATCCATTTTCTTTTAAGTGAACATTGGCCTTAGCAGTGATATTCAGCTGCTTCCCCACAGGCACTGCACTAACCAGGAAGACTTAGACAACTTTCAAATCACTCACCACCTACATTCATCATTTAGGGTATTTCCTTCCCTTGGATATACAGGAAAGCAGCACCTTATAGGTCTCAGAAAACTCTCTCAGTAAGACTTCTGAAAGTAGTTACAGTTCATGTACTTTGAGTTAGACACATGGGAGAAACACGGACAAGATATCTCCAAGAGGTCAAAACAACAAAAAGGACCTTTACTCGGAACTTTAGAAAATCAAAGAACTTTTGCAAAAGTTTAGGAGCAACATTCAATCAACATAAAAAACTTCTCAACATGTTAACATAGTCCATTCAATTCAGCAAACTCTAAGCCTGTTCAACTTTAAGTTACTCAAAATTTCCAAGAAGAGGGAATTATAAGAACAAAGAGAAAAAGACAGAAAAGGACTTACACAACTACCATTCCTGGGTGCCAGAGGTGTTCAACTGACAGAAATCCCAAGAGGAGGCAGGGTCAAGGCTGCACGTTCAGCCTTAAATACCCCTTGGCCATCCTGGGCTCTTCCCCCAGGTGGGACTCTGGTAATTTGGGCATTCAGGAGCTGGGTTAGGGGCTCCGGGGTTGGGGTGTGGAGCACAGGCTCTGCTGTGCCAGGGATTGACAGCCACTGCAGGGTTGGGATACAAGCCTGGGTTGGGGGGTGGGTGTGCAGACAAGGCCAGTTCTGCCTCCTCCCCCACACAGGAACCCAAAGAAATGTTTGGAGCCAGCAATCCTTCCATTCTCTCCCACAGCCCTGGAGACAAGGTGTTGGACACCCATTCACATGTGTTCTCCCTGTTATGATGGAACATATGATAGGAAGCTGGAGTAGGAGAACTGACCACAACCTTGCATCTGCAAATTCTTCACACAGATTTCCGTCTCAGTGGGATCTCAGTTGAGCTGCAACATTTACAGACATTTTATATACTCAACAGAATCATGACACAAAATTTTATGCTCTGCTTTACAAATTTCAGAAGGTTAAGAACAAATTCAGGATAATGATGAATAGAGTACTTGGTACTGAAAATAGCTACTCATCCACACTTGCCGAACAGTTTTATGAACAATAGTTGGCAATAACTTTCACTTCATGTGACAACAATTTGTTTTCTGTGTTGCATTAATATGGAAAGGAACAAAAATGATCAAAATAATAACCCAAACTTAAAGAGAGTTGTAATGAGGAATAGAAAGCAGAATTCCTCACATCATCCTCCATCATTCTCCTCTGCCATGATGGTTATTTATCATTGGCACTGTTTGCAATAACAGTTTTTCTGGCTTATAGCCCAAAAATGCAATTTTTTTCTACTTTATTTTTTTCTAATTTATTTAAAATCAAAGGTACATCTCTATGGCAAAAATTTAAATGTTTCAGATTTTCTACATCCTTTTGCTTAAGACTATTACAAAAAAACACCAAACCAAACAAACCCAAAAACCAAAAAAAAAAAACCCCAGAAAACAACCAACCAAACAAAAACAAAAACCAAACAAACATACAAAAAAACCACAAAAAAATCCAAAAAAAAACCCCAGAAAACCAAACCCCCCAAATACAACCCAAACCATATAGGTAGCTGTAAATTAAAAAAAAAAAAATGCTTTCTGATATATAGACAGTTGTAATTACACCACCAAGATCTACCAAAACAATTTATAGCATTTAAAAAGACAAGTTCAAAACAGCATGACTCTACCTCTACTCTGACAGAATACAAATGAATGAGCAGAGGAAGCTATAGTATCAAATATCACATCATTATTTCTTGTTCCCTCATCAGCTTTACCAGCATGAATTATTTATACTGACTGAGCAGCTAGAATCAGTCTCATTCACAACTACACACAGGTGACAAAATGTAACAGTGATAATGATGGTAATCTTTTATTGCCCTCAGTTGTTTTTCTACTACTTGTGATTATGAACCTGAATTTTTGCGTCTGCTATTGCTTCATTTACATAGCATAAGATATCTGGAAATGTGACTTGCTACACTTTTTGAGTGTTTGGAATCCTGGAACAGTTTAGAATTCATGCACAGAAAAGTACAATTTCCTCATGGCTCAGCTCTCACTCACACCTACTAAAACAGTCCCTTGATGACTACAGAGTTTGGTGCTTTGTAGCTTGGACAGTGCTCTAAGCTAACTAAGGAAGTAATTGTACTTGATGGGGAATTTCAGATATAATTTTTGAGTAAATTTTAAGTTCCGTTACCCTGCTCTAGCCATTATTCTTCCTCCAGCAAGCATCTGATTTCAATCTGCTGTTTGGAAGCTTGTAACCCTGACATTAAATCTCAAGATAATCATGCACTATCGCACTCATGCCTGTTATGTTATCTTAGAATCTCCCTTTTCCTTCCCACAGTCCCCTCCTTCCACCATAACCCAAATGCATGGCACATCTGAGCAATACACAGAAATTCATACAGTCCTCAGGTATTGTTGGCTTGCTTCTGAATCTACTTTTCTACTTGAAGCAGTTTGCAAATGAGATGACATTAGATAACTTTACATTAGATGAGCAAGGTGTCGGGGAAGTGAACAGCTGGGGAGAAAGGGATGCAACAGAGGCTGGCTGTGAAATCCCACAGTATTTCAAACAGTTTTTGCCTTCAGAAGAAGACAAATCATCGTGTATTAGAGTGTCAGAGAGGAAAGCAAAGATGAATGTGGGAATCAGTCTCTGAGCGTGTCTTGAGAATGATACTTATCTTGTAAGTAATGTGCAGTGGGTGAGCTGGATACACTCTGCAACCACTAGGTAGAGAGCAGAACTTTGAATGGAGTCCAGAGTGGGAAGAGACTAATCCTGAAAGGCTGGCACTCAGGGTTTCAACAGAGTAGAATTTAAAGAAAAAGCAAAAGCCAAGCAAGAGAGGAAAATAGAGTACAAGCTGGTGTAAAACTGGTGGTGAGACAAGAGCTGGAGAAGAAAGGTGCCCAGGAAGGAGAAGTGGACCTAACCTTCTCTGGAACAAACAGAAGGCAAATCCTGGTCTTTCTATTCTAACTTTTAGTCTGGTTCATTAATTTTAATGTTGTTATCCTTTTACCACTTCTGGATGACACACTGTAGGTGGCTATTCCCAGCCAAAATGTTCAGGAGAGCTGTATATTTATTGTCTTTTTCCTCTCTACTTGAATTTTCAGATACTCTTGACCATCCTTCTCTTTTATTTATAGAATTGCCTTCAGCTGCCAAATAGCACCTACAAAATAGGAATAGTGTGGTTCTGAAGTTTTTTAAGCATGGCTTTTACTAGGGCTGTAGAAATATCAGATCTTTCAGTGATGAATAAAAAGTAGGTTTAGTAAGCAAGTAACAGAGGACTTGGCTGACTGAGTGCCAGACTTCAAAACCGTGGCAAAGAACTTTCTGCTACACTGTACTGCATCTCTGCCCTAGTTTGAGTTTTAAATAGGAATTATCTGCCAGCTTTCAGTTATAATGAAACAAGTAGGAAAGCAGTCTCATGCTATATATAGTATTTGGAATTTAAGCTCAAGGAGTAACAGGAAAGCCTAGTCTATGTTTCTTCCTCTGCAGGTATGAGAAAGAAAGAAAGAAAAAGAAGAAAAATTGACAAAAAGTGGCAAAAATGTCCAGAAGGACATCCTGGGCATGTCCCTCCTATTGTCTTTCTCTAAATAACAGCACCCCCATCCCCATTCGCTGCCTGACCTTGTCAATGGGAACTTCTTTAAAACTGATGCTTTAGTTAAATAGATAAAGCAAATTACTAGAGAGAAAAAAAAAAAATTGACATGACCTTTCACCACCTTGGTTTTCTACACTATAAGAGATTTTTAAATTTTGTTTTCTGTGATGTTTCTCATTCAAATGAAAGCAAGAACTCTGTGGTTTGTGGCTTCATCCATGTTCTGGGAGATGCAGCTTCAATACATCTTTTGGCTGAAGAAATTTAAATTTATATATGCTATTAAGGGTCCAAGCCATTAGACTAATTTCCATTCTTCATAGGTTGAAACTTCTTTCTTTTTCTTTTTTTTTCTCAGAGTGATTGATGCTTCACATTCACAAAATCCTCTTGTTCTGCTGACCACCTCTGGCTACTGACGATTGCCCCAGGAATGGTGGTTCTTGATAGATATGGGAGGGTTAATGAGGCCCTCCCTCTTATAAGATGATTAAGCTTGACAATCTGGCTCAGGAGATCGCACGACATAACCCCACAAGTTAATCAGCCACGTAACTAACTGCTGCCAAGTCCATGCCAGTTAGGATTGCAGACATTCATGTCAAGAGGGCATCCGTGTGTTCCCATCTGGAACGATTCCTTGCACATTTACACCTAATTCAGATGAACCTCAGCAATAACACTGGGCTAAAATCAAAGGTGAATTTAAAAAACTGAATGAAGCATTTCCTAGAGGTTATTGGGGTAGACTGCCATACATCACAATTGAAAGAAAGGAAAGCAGAAAGCCAGACTAAACATCTCCCAAAGAGGGGGCAAAAAGTGATTGAGACAGAACATTTGCTGTGGGTAATTTTTCAACAGCTGCTTTTACTTTCAGAACAG
The DNA here is from genome assembly GCA_024734555.1 of Trochalopteron elliotii. Taxonomy (NCBI): domain Eukaryota; kingdom Metazoa; phylum Chordata; class Aves; order Passeriformes; family Leiothrichidae; genus Trochalopteron; species Trochalopteron elliotii. Next base: position 787,007 of record JANPWX010000609.1, on the reverse strand, counting down.
AGTGGGCTATTGCTTGCAAGAGTCTTAAAATGATAGCACAATATTTTTATTCTGATAATCTATTTCTTAGATTTATCATAAGGTTATTCCAAGCTGTAGATTTACACAAACCCATACAGACAGGTTTCCATGTCTAGCTAGAAAAAGTCCAAACTCTGCATGGGTTTCACACACTTCTTGAGATATATACATTCACACAGGAGGGTGTCAAATATTACAATCACATCATGGAAGTCTGCATGTGAAGAACTAACAACATGCCTGTGTTTTTAAGGATGTTGTTGAACATCCTTAAAAACATAGTCGAACAAAGAACTTAAAAAATTCAACAAAGTAGAAAAAAAACCAAACACAGCATGCTTGTCTTTTATGCTGGCTTTGCAAGCAGGGCAGTGGAATAGATCTCAAAGTTTGGGCTACATATCAAGGTCTGCTACAGGTTTTTTGTCATGCTGTCATTTCCCCACTCTGCCTCTTGTCTTCATAAAGCATACAAAAAATTAGTAAATGGAATATCCATTACTGAGCTTATTTTATTGTAACACTGCTGAGCACTGCTACTATCTATGCGGTCACAATTATGCACGTGTAGAAAAGGGATATGCTTGTGCTAGAGAACATTCGTGTCTGATTAGATCCTCTGGGGCTACTGCATTCCAAACAATTAATCAGATCCATAGTATCTAAATTGGTCAGGAAGGCTACAGACATTAAAAATGGGAGGTTTTTGGCCTGCAAGCAAACAGAGGTCAACATGAACTCAGAAGACCTGTCATCAGGCCACCCATTAACAAGGACTTCACCATTAATTATTTCCTCTCAATACAAGACTGGTGCAAGAAATAAAGAGCAACTAACATGGTTTAATGAGTTTATTGCATAAATGTAAACTATTTCAGTTTGTCCTGCATTTCCATGTATTTTGAATAATTAAAAATTAAGTGGCAAGCATCAAAATTAGAAAAGATAAGGATATAGAGAAAAAATAAAGATACATAGATTTGATAGAATAGTAACAGAGATTTAAGACACTGACATTCCATATTAACATGTCTTCATTGTATTAACAGTGCTAGAATGAATAGCTGTGCTATTTGCAGGGGCTTCAATGAAAAAGAATGATCATGTTAGCTCAGTCCCTGTGAATAATGTATGAGGCTGATTTCAACTTATTTGCCTCATCTTGCATTCAGTCTAAAACCCCCACAAAATAAAGGACTACACTTAGCATTAAGTAACAATTTCTTGTTTTAACTTCCATATCATTATTTCTGTGCAGTTAGACATTGGTTAGAAAATTGCATATGGGGTGGTTTTCCATTTATTAGAATTTTCGGATGCAGTCTCAGTGTCAGATGGAGGCCAGTCTGGGAGTTCTTCTATTTTGCCCATTTAAATCCTTTAGGCCCTCAATGCATTTTTAATAGGCCATAGAAGAATCAATTAAATCTTGTTATTTGTATGCATTACAGGGTTATGCTCTTGTGGGTATCTAGCTAGTGTTAATTAACCAAAGAGGAAAGCATTTTGCACTTTTAAATGGTGTAAAATGCTATATTCACAAATTAAGGATCTAACAACAATTTGGAATGGAAAAATATTATTAATAATAGCAATGTATTGGTGAGAAATGGCTTCCAGCTGAAGAAAGTTATGTGGAAAAGAAGAATTCATTATCACCTCTGTTTAAATCAACCTATTTTTCTGATTTTATTCTTTTAAAGAAAATTATGCTTTATAATCACTTTGAAAACTTTAGCTACCTGGGACAGTAATAACCTTGAAGAAATGAAGTCACCCACTCTCCCATAGCAGACAAAAGGCTTCCTGAGGAAAATACCATGGAGTTCTGAGGAATCTTTCTAGCTCTGCTTATACTTGGAAAAATCAACCTACTCCTGTCCTAACTGGGCTAACTTAGAAACTATATCCAAGAGAAAAACCTTCTCTGCCACAATTCAGGCCATTTCCTTGGGCCCTGTCACTGGGAACCACAGAGAAGAGACCAGTGCCTGCCGCTCCTCTACCCCTCACAAGAAAGTTGTAACTGCAATGAGGTTTCCCCTCAGTCTCCTCCAGGCTGAGCAGACCAAGTGACCTCAGCCCATACAGCTTTCCCTTCAGACCCTTCACCATCTTCATGGCCATTCTTTGGACAGTCTTCAATAGTTCAATATCTTTTTTATATTGTGGCATCCAAAACTGCCCCCAGCATTGGAGGTGAGGCCACCCCAGTGCAGACCAGAAGGGACAATCCCCTCCCTTGCCCAGCTGGTCATGCTGGGCCTGATGTCCCCAGGACAGGGTTGGCCCTCCTGGCTGCCAGGGCACTGCTGCCTCATGTTCAACTTGCCATTGACCAGGACACCCAGGTCCTTTTCCCGGCACTGCTTTCCAGTCTATCCTTTCCCAGTCTGCCTGTACATCCAGGGTTGCCCCATCTCAGGTGCAGAATCTGGAACTTGTTTTTTGTTAAACTTCGTACAATTGGTGATTGCCCAGATCTCTAATTTGTCAAGGTCTCTCTGCAGGGCCTCTCTATCTTTGGGAGATCAGCAGAGTACTTCCAGTTTACTATCATCAGCAAACTTCGTCAGCATACCTTTGAGTATAACATCCAAGTCATTTATGGACATATTGACTTAACGAAGGAGAATCAAATGGGATGGTAACAAATATCTTTCCAGCAGTATGATATCCCCATCCCCTGCTTTCTCACTGCTGGGGAAAACCAACTTCATGCTGAATTACTCCTTCTGGAAAGGAACAATAGCTTTACACATACTAATCTCCGGATGATTTTTTTCCAGGCATGGTGCTTTAGATCTCCTGCGTGAAAGTCCATACATAGCCACAGGCTTTTTGCCTTAATCCTTCTATGTCACTGCCAGTGTAGAAAAGAAGATATTATCTATTTCTCACAGTGTCCATGAAAAACATCATCCTGGTGTTGCAACACTGGTCACAGAACTGCTGGACAATGTATGCCTGAAGAGCCAAATGGGAAGGGGAGTAAAACCCTGAGGACAATCCAGGAAAAAGTCACTGGGACCTTTTAAAAGGAAAAGGGCACTTTTCATACAGTTTAATATTTTTAAAAGATATTTAAATGTTTGAAGATGTAATTAATTTCTGTACATGATGTACAGATGATGGTCACTTTCATTTTGTTGCTACTACTCTGTTATTTATGCAATGACTGACTTTGTTTGTTGGTTTGGGCAGGCCATGTTGTACAAAAAAATCTATTCCTTTAAGGCAAGGCCAAAGACAGTAAATAGTTCTTTGAAGTGGAATTTAGTGAAATTCAACAATTTTTTCCCTTGGAATTTATGCTTGGTGTTTCTTCAATTACTTGTGTTTCTCACTACAGCTTTTGGTAAGCTCAGGAAAGATCTATTTGGACTAAGTACTATTATAAATAAGCTTTCCTTCATAGTAATATGAGGATCTTTATCTTGTCCTGCTATGATAGAAGAACAACAACATTTTCCTGGAGCAACTGGCATCCATTAAGGGATCCTATCATTCATCAAGCACAAACAGTTTGCTAAGCCAAGTCCTGTCTGTGGGAATAAAAACATCCCCATATTTCTAAGGAGGCAGAGCACACGTTGTCATATCTCAATAAGGAGCTGGATAAATATTGTAAAATATTGTTTCAGTAGAGCAGATGCTCAAACCATATTGACACCTACTAACAAACTCGGACACCCTGGGGCAAGAAACTTTATTTACAATGGAATTGAATTATCTCTGAATGTATGAGCAACATCCTACCTAAGGCAAAGAATAAGATTACTTTACAAATTTTTTTAAAAATAAACAAAACCGAAATACAGACCCACAATTTCCTTGTTCTTGAGCATCAGCTTCAGAAAATGAGAAACCATCTACTGGTCCTTAACATAAACTGAGAAAGAACAACAACAAAAATAATTCAATTGAAGACATTTTAAACTTTTTTAAAAAGCTGTTGTTCTATTTCTAGATATGTGGACAAGTCTGATCTCAGCATTTTGTTTCAATTAGCATATAGACTGTCATCTGAAAAGAAGATCCAACAGAGAACAAAATAAAGTCTATATAAAGTAAATGGCATGTGTTTTTTGTTTTATATTAAGGAGCAGCATAAAATAGCTCCAGGAGATCCCTCAAGGCTTTTATAAATGATCATTTCCTAAAAATAGTTACAGCACTATAGTCTGAATTTCAACCTGCTGTGTTTTAAAACAGGAGTCCTAGAATCACCATTAAATATTCTAAGGATGAAACTGCTGGGATAGAGAAAGAGCAGGATTAACATTTTAGGTTTTATATGAACTCCATGAGCACAGGGCCTACCCTGCTGCTGAATCAGTTTTTTTGCAGTGTTCCAAATACACAGATTTCTCATGGATTGTAAAAAGAAAAAAAACAGTTATTTTATATAGTGAGGAAATTATAGGAAGTTTGAGCATTCTTAGACCATAAATGGTCTAAACAAATCCTTAGTGAGATCTAATTATTAGAAAAAACAGCAGACAGCATACATGAAGCCATGACAGTAAAAAGAGTGAGGTGATGAAAAGGGTAAAGTTAAGCCTCAATCTAGAGGGTCAGAATTTATGTACCACAGGTCCCACATAAAATCTTAGAATTATAGTACGGTTTGGGTTGGAAGGGACTTTGTCATCCAGGTCCAATGCCCCTGCCATGGGCAGGAACACCATGGACACTTTTCACTACACCAGGTTGCTCAGAGCACATTCCCCTCTACATTTTCTTTTTATTAAGTTAATAAAGCCTAGTGAAAAGTAAACAAAATAAAGTTTAGAGGCATCAGTTCTCTGTTAAATATTAAGGCCAAATCATGAACTGAATGTTAATTTACTTTGCTGAAAACTATCCTTGATTCCAGTATTCTACACACTAATCTGTTCATCCTGAAAGTGAGTTACCCATAGCTACTACAAGAATCAAAATAATCTGAATTTATTTATTTATTTTGCAGAGCACAGTTCACCTCTTTCCAGTGAGTAAGTACACTATATATACCTCTTTATTCTTAAATTGAAATTCCTACAAGAGTTCAAACATAAGGCATAAACTGTCTGTAGAGAAAAACTCAGCAGAAGCTGTATTAATATGCATTTTGTGCATATTAGGTTCCACATTAAGAGCATTTATACCGTTCAAACAATCTCAGTAGCGTCAAGCCTTTGGCTGTCAAAGAAAAAGATCCTGTGTAAGGCAGATAAGCTCCACCAAAGCCCTTATTTGTAAACAGAGTGCAGCTGCCAAGTGCCTCAGAATTCTCTTACGTTACCTGATCACGTAGTGAGGAGCAGACTGTAGAACAGACGCTGTCAGCTTGCAAACAGAACGCGTGTCTCCCGATCTGCAACACATCTTTCAAGTATCAAAAATACATAAAGATAAGGTGCTATTCAAATCCTACATTTACTGGTTTATAACTTAAAAAGCCAAATTCTTGCTCAGGGCAGCAGCTCCATCCTCCCTTCCTCCCCTTCCTTCTTCTGCCTTTAATTTTAGACTGTACATTATTAATCAGGTGAAATTGTCTCCCCCCATTTATATTTTTTAAGAGATTAAATAAATCTGAACTATGTAAACTGGGTTACTGGAAAAACTAATTTTTGCCACTTACATTTTTTTTTGCCAAACTCAAAAAATACAGAATACAGAAAAACTGAGGGAGAAATGTTTAAAGCAATTGTTCAACACCTTTGCCCTGTAAAAAGTAGATGAGATAATAAGGAAAAGAGGACTGACAATCAGGCATTAGCTGGCAATCAGAAAGGGAACATATTTCTAGTAACATGAATTCATGTGTTTTTCTCTCTTAAAGAGTATATTAGAAGTGGTATGTACAAATGAGCAGGACGTGGGAGCTTTAGAATAATACATGCTATTAATAAAAAAAGAGTGATAGACCTAACAATAACTTCAGCAGGAACAATTTTTACTATAATTTTATTGTACTTTTTTACCTATATCTTTACCACTGTCTGGTCAGACAACTGTTATTATCCAGCCTGTAATCCAGCTAATCCAACTGTTATCCTTCCCCCGTAATCCAGCTTCTCTCCTTAATCAGAAAAGGAGTACAAATATGATTCCAGTAAATGAGTTCACTGAAGGAGTCTCATTTTGAGCGACTTTTGTCTTTCAAGTGTGACAACAAATTTCACATCTTTGGTGAGTGTGATCACGGTTTCACATTAATCCTTTGCAAACTGCCCTCAGCAAACCGCCTGAGGTGCTCTGCTCCTATATTCTCAAGCATTGCCTCTCTGGGCACATTTTTCTTTCTCCAACAGTGCTCTACATCATCTCAAAAGATGTTTGTGAGAGGGATAGACGCAGTGAAGAATCACAAATTATATGATCTAATGCCAAAATCTGTCAGTATGATTAAAAACATTATGTTCTGGTTGAAAATGGGTATATTACTAAATAAATGCAAGTATTGTTTTTAGCATAGGTTTGTATGTCCTAAAAATAAAGTAAACCATATAATAATATGTAAATATAAGTAAAATAAACCATATAATATTGTGTATCAGGGAAGAATTGTCATTTATATGTGTGGTGGGTTGACCCTAGCTGACACCCATTCAGTCTTGCAATTTTTGCCCTTTTGGCAGATGGGGAGAAGACACAAGAAAGGAAAAAAACTTGTGGATCATTGTTGTGACATTTTTACAGGAAAAGCAAAAGCTGCACATATAAGCCAGGCAAAATAAGGAATTCAGTCATTACTACCCCTTGGCAGAGAGATGTTTAGCCACTTGCTGGCCAGCAGACCCTCATCATGAATAACACAGACAAACACTATCACAACAAACATCCCTCCTTTCTCTTTCTTGACTGGAGTCATTCTAGCTGAAGCACATCACTCTGTGTAGAGCATCCCTTTTGTCAGGTTGGGTCACTGGACAGGCAGTGTTCCTTGCCAGCCTCTTGCATCTCCAGCTTGAGGCCTTTTGGGTGGGGGTGGGTGGCAGGAGGCAGGGGAGACAATCCAGTAGATTTCATTTCCCACCTTGGGAATCAAAATTTTGTGTCTTCCCTCTACCCCAAAAGTGGGAGTAGCAAAAGGCTGACAGAGGACACTGCCAGGGTGGCAGACCCAAACTGACCATATTCCATTCCATGTGATATTGTGCTCATCAAGAAAAGCTCAGGACAAAGAAGAGAAAGGGAGGGTTTGGCAATGGCATGAAAGGAGTGAAAGAACATAACTGGCGTAACAAAGACAAATCAGTAACACAGTAGCACACTAAAGGTTGCATTTCTCTGTTTGAGACACTGGATTTTGTTACTCATCTGTTTGTGGTCTTGGCAGGTTTTTTGCCTGTGAAAAGATCCTTTGATAAGTTTCATTAAAGTATCACCACAGGAATAAGAAATGTTATGTTCTGCCATCAGGATGACAAATGTCTCTTCTTCCTCCTCAACCTTTTAATCAATCTGTACAGCACAAAATCAGTGTGTCAGCTTGGTGCCCACAAGTACTTCTCATCTTGCTGCTGATTTGTAACTGAGAAAAGTCATAGCAGCTACCACATCTAATTTGGAAATCAATTTCAAAAGTGGGTCTGTGTCGTCTTTCCAAGAAGTCAGATTTCCAACAGATTGAACTCATTAATATGTGCTTCTTAAAAGAAAGATATTTCAGTTCACTTCAATGAACTAGTTTTCTGAGCTCCTAACATTGTTACAGGGTGCTTCTGTATGGGGCACAAGGAGAGGAAGAGGCTTTTTAAATGTTTTTGAATCTTCCTAACTTTGATTTTGGACAATTAATAAAATAACAGGAAATTAATAGAAGTCTGTAATTATTTTATTTTTTGCAGGGCAGGCTGGAACAACTGAAGTATCAAGCAGGTCATGATAAGAAAATTTTACCACATAAAACTCGCAATATCATTGTCTAAACACTTCTGCAATACTCTTGAATGAATTCCTTGTTCTGTAAGAGTTGAATGAATTCCTTGTTCTTCTTTGGCTTGTCTGCATGGCTTTTGCTTTACCTACTAAACTCTCTTTATCGCAACCCTTGAGTTTTCTCACTTCTGCCCTTCCGATCTCTGGTCCATCCCACCAGGTGGGGGGGGATGAGCAGCTGGGTGGAGCTGAGCTGCTGTCTGGGGTTAGCCCAGACAGAGGGCCATGATCTTGGGGGCTGCTGGAAGTGTGGTGGGACAGGTCACACCACAGCAGTGCTGCCGGGCATGGGTGCAGCATGCTCTTTTAGGAAGGACAGTGCTGGGGTGCCATCAGGGGTGGGGGTTCTCATGGGACCTGGAGCTGCAGGGAATCACCATGGCTTCTGTCTGGACAGTGTTTTTGTGTTTTGACAGGGCAGCCAGGCCCCTTTCTACTGCCTCAGCTAAGGAGCAGGGCAGGATGGGGAGCAGCCTGGGCAGCCCCAGCCCTAGGTGTCTGGCAGGGTCACAGTGACAAGACAGGTCTGAGGTCACCCTGGAAAATCTGCCATTGTAATAGGAGACATTTGTATTGGGTCCTCCTCATACTGGGTTTCCTTGTACTATAAATTCCTACTCTTTGCAGAGATGTAGTGTCACTGGTGTTCAGGAATAAGCCAGGGGGTTGTCATCAAGCCTGATTGGAAGCTATTAAAATCACTGAATTAGGGCTGGTGTGAAACAATATTGTGAGACACTTGATTTAATTAAAAACTGACCTGTCAGTTAAATGTGTTGAACTTTGCATTTCAAAAAAGAAAGCTCAACAGTAAAAAAGCTCTAAAAATACCTTTCACATAATGTAATCACAGTATCATATAGAAATTGATTCTGGATTTAACAAAGTAGATTTTTTTCCTCCAAAATAATTAAATTCCTCTGAAATAATTCAGAATGTGCAACGTTCCATAATCTTAGCAGCAGAAAAGAGTAAAATGTAGCCTCCAAGTTCTGGTCTGGAGAAGTTATCCAGTTTCATGGATGAGAGTTATCCAGTTTCATTGAACCCATACAAACTTCTTTTTAGGTTCTGCTGTGGAAGAATGTCACAAACACAAAGAGAATCATATCTCTTTCGGTGCTGAAATTTTGGCACTTAAATCTCTCTCAACCTTTAGTTTTTTATCTCCTGTGGAGGGTCCAATTTCTCCTTTAAGAAAGTCAGCTGTTCATTTAAGAAAAGAGTTTGAAAATGCTCTATATTAATGATACAATTAATCAAATGCTGTAAAAACTAGGGAGAAACAATTATTGCAAATATTGTTCCACTTTTGCTTCATAAGATTCAATCTGACAGTGTGGTTGGTGCTGGAATTCAGTGAAATATGATTTCCTTGCTTGCGGGAGGAAAGGTGATAGCTACAGATCTAGGACTTTTCTTCAACTGAAAAGACTTACAAAGTATACCAAAATTTCCTACTTGCTCAAATACCAGCATTTGTTTTCAGAATGTCTGTCATTTCAAAAACAATTTGGAGACCGCCTGTGGTAAAGTTGCCAGCTAATTCATCATAATACTTAACCCTACATGTCATTTAAGTTTCACTGGGATTTCTTCACTAATTACGCTGCAGTTTCTTGCAAGGAAGAAATTCTTCCTGGGTGATGGACATAGGGAAATTGTAGTTTTGACATAATGATTTGGGTTGCATACAACAGCCATTCATGCACAGAAGAGTAAGGACACAATAGTAATACTAAATTATTTCTGCTATGGCTAATATTTTAAAATAGGAAAAAAAATCAATCAGTGGTGCTTAATGTAGAAGAAAGAGTGCTAACACAGTAATTGTGACAGCCTAGATAAAGCCTCCACATTGCCAGTGTAGCTTAGCTGTGTGTTTTGTACTGTGAGTATGTAGCCGTACATAGCTGACAATCAGGGAAAATTAGAAATAAGATAAATGTTTCTCACAAAGTAAATGAGCTAATCTTTGCAATGTATTTGCTTGCAATACTCACTTTGTTCTCAGATTTAAGTAGGAGGACCTATTAACCTGCTTCTCAGTAGCAGAGAAAATTAATCCACCTAGTCTAAATAAGGGAATTGTAAATGAAAGGCTTTCCTGTAGATTTGTTACTCTCCTACAACTCTTCAGCAGACAGATGGATACTTACATATAAATAGCAAAATGTGGAGGATGCTGATGTTGCCTGGGACCACAATTCATTTAGAAGAGTATTAACCAGCAAGCTATTTTTTTTGTATTTAGTGACAGTTGCTATTTTTTCTGTAGGTTTCAAACAAACAGAACCAGCATGGGCTTAGAGGTAGTATTAAATCCTTTTGTATGGAGAGGTTCTTTTGCACCAAACAAATATATGCATCTGACAAGAAAAAACAAGAAAAAGAAAAAAAAAAAAAAAAAGAAAAAAAAAAAAGAAAAAAAAAGAAAATAAAAGAAAAGGAAAATCCTTGAAAGAAGATTCACAATCCACAAAGTACAGCAAGATTGTCTTTTAAAAATGACCCAGAGAGCTGCAGTAATACTTAATTCTGAGAGGAAATGTGAGCAGCCCTACAACACAGAAATCAGAAGACCTGCCATGTTGCTCTTCCCACAGAAAGAAAAGACAGCAGATACTTTAACTACAATGGGGCTAAAATGTTGCTCTTGTCTCTTCCTCCACAGCTCCACCATGGCTATCCCATGAGACTGTGATTAAAATGTGCCCATTTTTTTCATTGGTTGAAAAAAAATGAAGAAAGACCATTTGTTGTTTCCCAACCTTCAATCATTATCTAGCTATGTAAACATCTAAAGTGGTTTTAACTAGCCACACTATATGAAGCAAGTCTTTCCTGCTGAGTTTTATTAATTTGCAGTGAAACAGGAATAATGATACTTGCCTGCCTTTGTAATAAGTTTTCAGATCTGTAAATGAAATGTTTAATATGAAAAGCCTAATGAAAGTTAAATATTTTAGAAAAAAAAATCATGTGAGTACAAATGCATGAAAGTCATATTACATAATGCAATTAAAGCATTTGCTACAATTTATTTGCATGCATATTAAGACTCACTTCATATATGTTTTCATGCATAGAAATTTTAACACACAAAGAATTCACACAATTCACACATGGCATATTGATGAGCATAGACAGTAGAAAAAGTTAATATGTACTTGTTTAAATACAATACACTTCTAATTATTTTTGCTAAATTTAAACTCGATGAGAAATAAATATTGGCTGATAATTCACTACTAAAGTGAGTATAGCTGAAATTTTATTTGAAAAATTCTGACATTACATAGTGTTTATTTTTCATCAACACAATTCAAATTTGTAAGATGAAATAACATTTTTTACTAATACTTAGTAAATAAATAATTATAATCTTGATAGCCATAGCAATAATTTCTTCTTGAATAAAAGTGAAATTAACAGAAAAGAATCCCCTTAAATGGCAACAACTTTTAAGTACTTAACCTAGTCCCCAAGAGTCTCTATGCCATTTGTCATCTAAATATTTGAGTAGCATGAATAAGGCAAGTATTTCTTACATGATCAGAAGTTCACAGAAATGAGCCATGGAAATACACACAAGACTACGAGGTCAAATTATCAAAGCAATTCATTATAGACAGAATACTCGTGTAGATTGTATGACTACCTCAGTGTCTCACCAAAATATGTAAAAACTGGGGAAAATGTTAAATAAAATTCTAAGCACAATATTTTCCCAGATAAGTGTCAACGCAGAGAGTAAGTTCCATTAAGAGGAAAGACCCAACAGCATGACACCAAAAAACCCATTGCATATTAAAAAACCCTTTTATTCACCTCTCTTGGTTGTTACACAGCCTGTGAGGCCTTGTCTGTTTTGGAACTTTTGCACATAGTGAGAGTGTGAGTTTATAGGACAGTGTTCTCAAAATCCTTACATTTCAGTCTTTAAGTAGCTGACTCTATGTATTTTGTTTTCTTCTCTGACTCAACTCCCACCACTTTCTTTTTCATTTTCAGTAGCTTCTGAATTTTGACACCTGAGACGCTGCCTTCTGCCTCCTTCTTCCGTAATTCCTCCTGAGAACATCACTTTCTCTTCAGCATCCTCAACTGTAAGTCTTCAATACCTGGAAAGTTTACTTCAAAAGATAATTCTGTCAGCAGCCAAATTAATCATATTTTCTTTCCTTCATATCTTGTGCACACAGATTCTTTAGCATCTAAGAATAAGTTTATAAGTCTTTCACTCTGCGTGACTACCAGTAACCCTGCAGTTTGCAGCCCATTTTCATCAAACTTTAAAGTTCTGAATGTGCTTGACATCTCTGTACTTTTTATCAACCCTATTTGAAGTTGGCCAGCAGGTTCAAATGCACAGAACACAGTAGTTTAAATCCCACTTCCTTTAAAGAGTACACTTAAAAATACTCCTTCAGCAGGTGAGGACTTTGCATTTGTTATTGATTTACAATTATGATTAAATCTTAGATGTAGAAATCAATACTTAGTTTTTTCTGTTACATACATGAAATTTTCACACTGCATAGAATGTGACTTAAAAAAAAATATATATATATAAATGCACATTGACACAGTAGCTTAATACAAACAAAATGATGATTCAAGCAAAACAAACACCCAAAATTTCAGTCTTCCATAAATGCACACATCAAATCAATCCAGGAAAGTGGACCACTGTGGATAAAATGACACTATTACAAACTGATATAGGAACTATGTAATTTCTAGCAAATTATGTTCAGCATTGCAAATTCAGTATAGTGTGTGATACAGTACTTCAGAGAGAATGTGCATTGCATAGAAACTATCTGGGGCTTGTTTTTCCTGGCAGACTTGCTAAGTACTTTCTAATTTCATGCAGAGGAATAAAAGGCCAAAATTAACATGATGATATCTTCTAATTTAAAATCTAAATGTTGCTTTTGTTTTGGAGCTCCCTTTATCTATATCAATACAAATCATAGCTCCTTAAATCATCCAGCAGTATTTGTCCCAGTCTTCACATACATATTTAAAGATGTGGAGGAAGTATTTAGGCAAGCATTTACCATAAATAAATTACAAGTCTTACAATGGAAAGAAGGTCTACATTCTGGGAGGCCCACAAGCAAATTTGTTGAACACTCTGCTTGTATTAATGTTGGATCCTAGTTTGATGCTTGTGCTGAATTTGGCTGGGATAGGATTAATCGTCTTCACAGTGGCTGGTATGAGTTTGTGTTTTGGATTTGTGCTGAACACAGGGTTGATAATACGGAGATGTTTTTGTTATTGTTGAGAAAGGCTAATGCAGAGCCAAGGCCTTTTTCGTTTTTCCTCCTCCGCACTGGTAAGGAAGTTGTCATATTCACTTCCTAAACTGAACCTTCTGGAATTTCAGTAGAAAGATTATTGAATTGTACCAAGGTGATGAGAGGAGCAGCTGTTCCTGATTTTTTATTAAGCCATGCATAGGCAGAGGACAAAGTAGCTCTCTACCTGCATTCTCTTCTTACCCATGGAAATGACTGAGGAAGTAATTCTTGGCAGGATTTGTCAGAGTCCTGCAGCTCTGTATGGTTCAGCAGACTATTCATGAAGCTGTCTCCTGTGGAATCCTCCCATTTCGAAGTAGGTGAAATCTGATCTTACTCTCCTTATCTCCTCCCTTGACCCATACCCTAGACTCCTCCCCCAGACTACCTGATAAAGCCCTACCACCTCGCCCCTGTAGCTCTCTCTCCCCCTCCCTCTCCCTCTCTCTCCCTCCCCCTCTCCCTCTCTCTCCTCTCTTGGCCTTGGCTCTCTTCACTTTTTTCTCCCACCACGGCTCGGGGTGGGGTGGGAGGAGTAAAATGGACTCTTGTGCTTAACAATAAAGACTTGTCTCGTCTGTTTCTGTTCTGGCGCCTGTACCTCCCTGGACACGATGAACACTGTTGCCACGTGATGCAACAGTCTCCCATCTCTTCCAGGAAGAAGGTGCTAGAGCAAATTTTGTTACTTACTTCACCCCAAGAAAAAAAATAACCTTAATCAGATTACTTAGATACACTAGAGATGAAAAGGGCTTTTAAGGCTCTCCAGGCCACAAGATGCTAACAACAAACATGCGCTAAACAATAACTATGAGAAATGTATGCTACCACAGTTTCCATTCTACTCCTAGCTGTGCAACAGCTATAAATTTGGAAATGTTTTGTAATCTATCTTTGATGGACATAGAGATGTTTTCAGCAGGGATCCTCTGCAGGCTTCCCCTGAATAGTCTGACTAATAGTGCTGCATGTTAGAAATTATTCCCCTGTGAATTATGTATGAGTTCTGGTGTGCTTTCCTGTGCAAACCTTTAGGGTCACAGCATAAATCTGCCATTTCTGTGGAGTCAGGCAAACTCCAGCACTAGGGTGTTCCAAGAGAATAATTATTTTCAGTCAAACAGTTCAGAAAAGGAGAAGATCTATGATCAGGGGTACAAACCAATTATGACTAGTTATTAGCCTCTGCTTATTACATATCCAGCTTCAGACCCCCATTGATTAGAACTGGTCTGTGAGACAAAGCTCTATTTTGCTTATGATTTCAAATTTTGGAAATGATTTCTGTCTACATGAGGCTATCAAAAGTAAATTAGCAATGGAAAATCAAAAAGATGCTGAATTTTTAGTGCTTTAAGCAATCTTCTTGTTGACAGGTTGGTCAGAATAAGATTGACTTCAGTGGAAACTTGTTTCTGCTCTTTCCAACAATTTGTCAAAAGGAGAATATTTCTACATGGTGATCCAGTTCCTGTGGGTTGGTATTTTCAGTGGGAAGTGTCCTAGTCAGACCTCTGACCAGACTGAGTGGGTATTGTGTGTGTCAGCTACTGCCAGACTGAGGCTGCAGGTTAGTTCAGCAGGTAGGATGATCCATAGAGAGGATCATGGTCATGGTCACAGGAACTCCAGCTTCCCCAGGTGCTTCCTCACTATGGCAAGAAAACTCTAGGGCAGAACTGAGGGAAAATAATAAGTTTGGTGTGGTGATTTTTGTGCGTTTAAGTAGTATGGAAAGAATCATGAAGAAACATCCCTTTCCGTATGTTTTGGGCACATGCAATGAGTTAAAGGAAATTTGGTTCACCAGTATTTTAGAGCAGCCCAAATTAAAAGCTGTGGGAGGTAGTGATAAGATTTCTCTTTTTTTTTTTTTTTCCTCCAGATATTTCCTAAATATCATTCAGAAAAAGCACACAGTGAGGATAAACAATCCCACCCTACAGTACAAAAAGAAGGTAAGGTGAGATAAGGTAAGAACAGTTTTACTGCAGTGTTTGCGAACATTGGCACAGAAAGCCATGTGATTGAGACTTAGGGACAAGCACTGGAGAAGATGAGGACACAGCCTCACATTAAAAATTCAGGAAACTCTGACAAATAGAAACTGTCTGATTCAGATATTGTTTCTGTGACGCAGAAAAAAAAATCAGAAACTAAGTTACGTGTAGTAAAATAATCCTTGTCTTCTCCTATCCCACTTTTCCTCCTCTCTGAATCTCATTTTGCTAACTAATTTTGCTCCATTTTTGCTACAGAAGATTTCAGGGAAGGGCATATTGCTGCAGAACTGCTGGTGCAACTTTCCTTGTGAATATCTCACTTGCAAAGCAGCAACTCTCAAGGGAACATGGTTTAATTTATACACCAATTAACAGTGTAAATTAATGCTTTACTGTTCATCCTCTCTCCAAAGATTTTAAGTGCCAGTGGAGATTTCATTCTGAATGAAGATGAAAGACTTCAGAGCAGAACAGATGAGAAAACTTCCAAAAATTAAAAAAAAATAGCAAGCATATAAAATGCCTTGAGTGCAACTTGCTGTAGCTGGTTTGGATACTCTCATGAATTGTCCCACTTCCACACAGCTGGCAGACCAGGACAGAACTAGCTAGAAAACAGGTTTTTCTTCAATTAAAAGTTTCAGATTTCATGATCTGGAGTTCTAAATTTGGATGAAAAGCCAAATAGTTTCTACAAGCCTAAAATTCCAGTTTTACAAGTTCAAAGCCCACTGTTTAATTTTTGGACCTAGGATAGGAAGTCTAAGGATGTATTTTTATTAGTGTTTTATTTCACATAAGAAGTAATATTCAAGCTAATTTCCCAGTTATCCCCACTTACTGTGTTTTGAGTCATGCCAAAGAGCTCTGAGACAGAGCACACAAACTGGATTCCTTTTGGAAATTAATTTTTTGAAATCAAATCAAAAGATGTACTCTTAACATGTGCCAAACAGTAGTGACCCTCTAGTCGCCAGGACTGGACTAACACTAGTCTGAAGTAAATGTTGGAATATGAACTTCATTATTATTTCCTTCTTGTTTGCTCCTACTCTGCATGTAACTCCTTAATGTTGACTCAGTCTAATAATCTAAGTCACTGACTTTGTTCTTCCATCTGTTGGTGTCAGGTAAATATGAGGAAAACTTTTATGAATAGCAAAAGTGAGGACTGCTGCATGAAACAAAACTTGAAGAGTGGAAAGAAGAAATATATGGGAGGGGGAAGAAGAATGAGTTTCCTCAAAGCTCAGAAAAGCACTGCAGGTCTTGGGAGCATTTTGCAGTGACATCCAGGAGCGGCAGCTGCTGGATACCAACAACCCTGGGTGCAAGGTAAAGCCTTTCTTACATCTGCAGTCACCCAGGCTGCTTGGAAGGCCCCTGAAGCAATGACTGACACATGAGCTAGCACACCACTTGCTTCTTACCAACTCCACAACAGAGTGTTTAATCCCACAATCTCACCAGAGCCTTGTTTGGTAAAAAAAAAAGATGAACTGCCTCAGATTTGTGGCAGTATGTCAGAAGAATTGCAGATATTGGCTCTTGTTGCATCTTAATGCCATCGTTTTTAGTAATAATGCCTACATACCCTTCTAGATCCCTAAACCATGGAAAAGGATATACACATATGTTATTATAACTCTCCAATACGTGAGGCCTTCCAAATTTCTTAAAATGAAGGATCTGGAAGGTGCAAGAAGGAAACAAGAGGAAAAAATTACAAATGTAACAGGTATTTGTAGTAATTCATGAAGAAAACATAGACAAATTTCATTCTTTCTTCAGTTACAGAGCTCCATCAGATTCCTTTCAAGCACTGCCTAAATCATGCACAAATATGAGAATCTGCTTCTGCTATGTTACCTTATCTACTAGCTTGCCTTTAGGGTGCATGGAAGAATTTATATCAGCAGCTGGAGCAATCTGATGTCAGACATAAATCACAATATCTGTGTTTATCTTTGCTAATGTGGGATTTAGATAAAGTTGCTCTATCAAATTTTGTGCTAATAATTTAATAAAATTTATCTCATCTATTGGCAGTTAAAGTCTTTGAAAACTATTATGATAAAAACTATGTATCTGTATATATTCTTCCCTATAATTCAGCAGTAAGTTGCTAATGTTGGTTTATCAACACAAGGTATATCATCAGATATGTTTTATCTGCACAAAGCTGTTTAGCTTTGCTTCACTGATAGTTCTGTGATGAGACACCTCCTTTCACAATCCAGCTTGACACAGACATGTGGTAGAGGGTGCATATGTGGCTCACAAACAACATTTCTATTTACAACATGGCAGAACTAAAGATTTACTTAGGAGAAAATAAAGCAAAAGCAGCCTTTAATTACCAGTAACTGAAATTGTTTTGCAAAACAAACTTCCATATATCAACCTGAAAAAGACTGAAACATGCATTATTTGACATGCAAAAGCAGGGCACAAAATAATGTTATATGATGTAGGTCGCTGTGTAACTGGTGTAGATTTCTTGAACTTTGAGGGATGATTGAAACAAGTTTTTACCTATTTCCTAGCAGTCATATTCAGTACACTATTTCTCTGAATCTTCTAAATTTTCATGTGTTGCTTATAACTAAATTTGAAATTGCATCTGTTATGCTGAAGAGGTATCCAAATTCAGTGTGAGGAAGGAAATTAGATACTTCACATATTTTATGTGAATATATCTCTTTCACATATTTTAAGCTTTTTCTGTAGTCTTATTTTCATGCCTTTATTTGGTCTTTTCTTCCGTAGATATATATTGGTTTTAAAACCCACAAAGTCCTTTAAACCTTTTTGCTTCTTTATTATATCCACAGGCTGATTTATTCTCCAATGATTTTGCCAGGCAATCTATTGCAAAACATATTCCAAATCTTCTCAGGGAAAATACATTTTTTCCTTTAAATGTGAATCTTTCAAAACATTTCTACATTCCTACCAAAGAAACCCTAACACTTAATTAAATCTGTGTTTTCTATACCTAGGCAGAACTTTCAATGTGCTGTATAGAAATACAACATTGTAGAGTTTTTAAAAGCACTGGGTCTACTGGACAAAACAATCTCAGCATTACCTGTAATAAAAGTGTCCAAAGCACAAGCAATACTCAAACTTGAATATGCTTTTAAATACTGAACTAAAGGAAGGCTCTTTTGTAGGTGACATACAATAACATCTGCAATCATAATTTTCGTTATCCTATAGTCCTATATATGCTATCAGTATTAAGAATCATGTTCAAGCTGAGTGCACTCTAATATGTCTGCTATGATAACTGCCTTTTTACACTTTGAAAAGTGTGCATTTTTTCATCATTCATTGTCATGCTTTAGTAAGATTTTTGACACATGATCCTACTGTTTTTTTAATAGATTCTTACAGGATTTGTCCCATTAAGGTAAAAAATAACATCAGTTTGAGTATTGTGTTGCATTTAGGAAGCCATACTCAGTCTTTGTTTTTCATGATAGTGCCACACTGTCCATATTAAACCACTAAAACCCACAATAATCATGCATTCAAAACAAGGTCTGTATTATTTTAATTAAAAATAGGACCTTTGCATACCCATTATTAAAAGTGTCCAAAGGTTTCAGATATTAAGACTTTCACACATACACTAATATTTCCTGTCCCATGGCCCAGCCATAAATCTGCATCAGACTCCCACCATAAACTAAAGACTTCTATTTTCTAATGAACAACTAATAAAATTTAAAGTAATTAATTTTGCTTGGTAAACCATAATGGATACAAGCACTCCTTGATAAAAACTCTTTTCAGGTATGTTGTGTCTGTAACTTTAAATAAAACATGTCTCTAACTCCCACTGGAACTAGACATGGTTTTATTTAAACTTACAGATACAACATACTATCCATATTTATTTTTTCAAGGAACTTTGGTCTATTTCAGTCATTTTGAATTTATCTTTAATAATCTAACTTAACTGAAACTGCCAATGATTTGTATTCTATAATGTATTAAGAAATGCACAGCTAGACTCCATTTAATTTATCTGGAGACAAATTTTTGGTTCAGTGGAAATTCTTTCAAGAGGGAATTTCACTACATGAAATTCCCATCTCTGCTACTGTTTCTTTGTGGATAGTCTTCTGCTTCTCATTTACTTGCTGTTGTAATACTTGTGAAAAAGAGGTGATGGAGGAAAAGGGTTTCAAATTGACTTCAAGGATATTCTACTTCCTAGATTATCCAGAGGTTTTTGAGGAGCTAACAAAAAGAAATATACAAGTTATAGGGTAACAAACAAGATCCACTGGTATTGAGAAAGGCAAGAGATCACTGATCTTGGTCTGTCCTCAGACTGACCATCTCTGCATTTGGGAGGTATTTGGTGTTGATTAATATAAAGGTTCATTTCCTTTACAAACAAATGGTATTGAGATTTAAAAAATGCCCATTTTGCAGGCTTAAATTACAAATGTAAATTTACAATCTTTGTATGCTCAGCACACACCTTTCTTCTTTATCCTCTCTTCATCTTCCTCAGTCTTTCTCCTCTGGAATCTGACATAACCAGTGGTCTGACTACATTATTAGTATCCTTCAGACTGAGATTTGGTGCATAGAAATGGCAATTCAAATTCTGTTTTGAAATTACTTTAACGGGAATGAGAAAAATCTTGTCATTGCTGAAGTCTCTTAATCACAAGAATGGGTAAAATATATAACATAGCTCATGGCATCTAGGGACAGCCTTTTGTTTTTCCCCATATGTTTAACCCAAAACTATTATTTATATTTGTAATATGATTCCCTTACAAAAAATTGAAAGATCAAAGTAAGTTAGAGCTTTTCCACTCTTCTACCTATTGTTAATGCTTCTGACCAGGAACAGGAATATAATTTTTCCAATATGCCTGGAGTTAGCTGGGGTGTAGCTCACAGTCGTGGCTGCCCTGGGGCAGTGTAGCAGCTCCCCAGCTCCCTGCATCAGCTACACAGCACCAGGGAAAAGAAAGCTGAAAGGTTTTTCACTAACACCTCAAGGAGGAGCAGGAGACAAGACAAAAGCTTCCTTAAATACTGACCCCCAGTCTGTTTTTATTGCTATTAATTTGGAGTTAAATGCTGAAGGCTAAGATACGTGGGGAAAGATCTTCCAGAAGCTGGCAGAACCTAGGACTAGGAGCCAGTTTTTAAAATTTCTTGCTTTTAGCTAAAGTTAATGGTAATAACTCGTCATGTCCCCTGAAAGCGTCGTAAAGAATCTGCTGTAAGAGTGTATCAACCCTGCATATGCAACATAAACTGAGTCAGGATACCACATGAAATATGAAAGTTCTGCTTGAATCAAAAACTATTCAAGATAACTAGTTTGGCATTTTTGAATAAAATCTTTCCCCAGGCAATGTTTTCCATTAAAAGCAAGAAGTTTTTGTAGAATTAATTTACTCTTAAATAAAATTTACATTAATGCCTATTGAGGTGCAGAAATGAGCCACCACATAACCTGCCCTTTTCACTGCAGTGTGAAGGACTTAATTGCTGTTTTTGTGTGCACATATCTTGGCTGAGCAACACTGAAAGCTTTTGAATTTTGATTTAGGTTTCTGAGAAAAACAGATAAATATAAAAGAAGAAATGGTTTATGAGAACGTAAAAGAGAAAAATGAATTATGTTACTGAAATGGCAAAGGCAGGAAGGGAAGGGAAGGGAAGGGGAAGGAAAGGAAAAAGAAAAGAGAAAAGGAAAAGGAATTACTGCACAGAATAGTCTGAATTACCCAGATGTTTTTACTGTTGGGCTACACCAGAAAAGCAGCTACAGAGTTCTAGCCAAAGTACTGACAGTGGGAAATTTACCAAGATGTCTTCAGGTATTGTAAAGACCTGTAAGGAATATTTTGCATCTTCCAAGAAAGGTTTATATACTTTGATCTTATTTCCATTACCAACAGCCTGAAATATGTACTAGCAAAATGAATTGAGCCAGCTCCTTGTAGTACATGATATGATATATGAGAGTGAACTACTGAGCTACGACAACTTGCAAGGGTGTACTTTGCCCCATTCCTGAAATTAATTTTTCTAAATGTGAAGTTTCAAGTGATTCTGAGTGTTGCAACCCACATCTAAATTCTCTTTCTACCCATATCTGTGCTGCATATGCTACTTCTGTGAATATTGGTACTGTAACTAATGAATCACAGCAGCATGAGAGCACAGTTGGAGTTAGAATTGCTCTTCTTGATAATTTTGATTTGCTATGAAATTACTTTGGAACTGGACTGACACACAGTACAGCCTGGTAAGTTTTAATTGTACAAGTGAAAAAGCAGCAAACTTTTGCTGATGCTGGAAAAATAAGTGGGCCAATTTGAATATTTTTAAAGGCCTCAAGGCTTAAGTTACTGAATTACTCACAAGCTCTTGAGATTCTGCTGTACAAAACATCTTAAAGCCTGGTCTGTAGAAAAATAAAACTCCAGACTTCCTGTTCACACTCCAGAAAGTCTTGTATATTGGCTTATTTCTGCTGAATCTCTTTAATGATAAGGTCACGGATTTTTATGGTAGTGTACATCAAATAGAATATTCAATTTACATCAAAGACTATTCTGCCAAAAAGGACAAATTAAAATGAGATGGTTTTCTGCCTGAATTAATACTAGAAGGAAAACTGCAAAATATGGTCTCTGAAAATCAGAAAAGGTAGAAACAGGATTAAATCTGTCAGCACATCTGGGAACAGTCCCAGAACTAAATGAGGTCAAACTTTAATAGGTTTCACTCTGTTTTAGATCAAGAGTCTTTGTTTATCCCTCTTATCAGTGAATTTTTGTAGTTTCTGATTGACACCTTGCTTTCAGCACTTCATACCTTGCTTGCCTGTACATAAAAACTCAAAGTGAGGTGACAGAGCAGAACAGTAGCATCTGCTGAAATGTTTCTTGCCAGATGTGGAATGATCCTTTTTTACTGCAAAGAAAAAAATTATGCTCCAAGAAAGCAGTCAGTCTAATCAGACTTAATCTAACCTAATCATTTAGATTTCAAGGCATACCACATTTTCTGAAATACTGCTCTTGTAACCCTGGAAGAGTCAAGAAGTAGGGTTATACCACCAGGCCTAAATTTTTGTAGAACACCAGAACTAGACCTGGGGTTTTTCTTTCCTAAATATATATGTCTATAAGCTTACTGTCTGCATCTGACTTTGAAATTTTTAATTCTTTCCACAGTTAGTAGATATTTACAGAGAATGTTTTTTTCTGACATGGTTTGCATGTCTACTTCAAGATGTTTGTCTACTTCGTCTGATTTATCTTGGGTTTTTTACCAATTCCTAAAGGACCCTGATGTAGCCACCTCTGATATGTGCTATTACATACAAATTTAAGTGTAATTAATTCTCTGCTAAATGTCTTTTCACTTTCCAAAATGAGAGATTAAATACGGAAGGTTACTTTGGAAATATCTACTGCTGAAAAGAAAAGAGCAAAATAGTTCCAGCTGGAAGGGATGTACAATGATAATCTAGTCCAACTTCCTGGAAAAA
>JANPWX010000609.1:741381-759194 GCA_024734555.1 Trochalopteron elliotii | reverse complement strand
GAGAATGTCAATAACATTGACATCGGAAGATGACTACAGATATTGATTATGTACAGCAATTATACCACAGTGAAACAGGCAATCTTCAGCATACAGAAGCTGTCTTAGTTTTGTATATATCATCATTGTGAAGTCCATGCGGTGAAATCATATAAGGACAGGAGGATAGAAGCAGTTAAGGAAAAAAAAAAACAAAACAACAACAATGAAAGGAATGAAACAGAATATGTAAATTGTTCTTCTCTTTTATTAACAGAAACCATATTCTTGGGTTTTCATAGGATTTCTACTTGGCAAGTAATCTACCTCAAGGGAAATGGTGGATCACCCCACCCGGCACTTCACAGATCCCCCCAGAACATTGCATGCATTTTTGTGGCCCCACTTCTGCAGAGGCAAAGTGGAGCAAGTTCAGCAGAGGCCAGCAGGATGACAAAGGCTGGAACAGTGGCTGGGGCACAGAGATTTGTCCAGCCTGGTACAGAGACAGTTTTGGAGCCACCTCACAGCCCCCTGGTGCCTAAAGGGAAAGAACAAAGAGGAAGTAAATCAGGCCCTTCAGAGAGATGACAGGTAACAGAAATAAGCTGAAATAAGAGAGGTTCTCAATATATATAAGGAGAACTATTTTTGCTAATACAACAGACAGGCAGTGAAAGAGACTTTCAGGGAGGCTGGAAACCTGTCTTTGAAAGTTTTCCAATATCTGACTTGGTAAAGTTGTGATAAACCTGGTCTGATCTAACAGCTGGCCCTGATGTGACAGAAAAGAGACATAAGGACCTCTACAGGGGATCCTGAGGACTCTGTAAAGAGAGTAACCATTAACTCTGAATCAGTCATACAAGAGCCAGCTCTAAGAAAAGTAGAAATGCATCATGTTAACCACACTAACAGAAGATGACTGGACAGTCGTGATTTATGACAGCCGGTAGCAGACCCGAAAAAGAATTTGTTTACATTTAAGAACAGCAGTAGAACCACAAAATCTCTTGCTTAGCATGAAAACTGCTTTAAATTTGGGTTTTGACTTTGAAGCTCTTCTTATGTATGCCTGGTACAACAGTTCTCTTGAGCAGAGCAATGCCACAGTCCCACACAAGTACCATTAGATCCAAAACTAGGAAGAATCAGCCCTAAGCTGCAGGTTCTTCAAACATTTCTTCCTGATGGGGTAATTTAAAACACAGTAAAAAGATCAGGCCACTCACAATACATATAGATTGTGGCTATTTCCCTATAAAATCAGCAATTTTGACAGCATAATATGATAACACTTGAAAGAGTGATAAACATTTCTTAGAAATTCACCTTCAGTATGAAATAAGGTTACGTGCTAAACTTTTCTGGGGTAATGAAAGAAAGAGAGGGAAAAGAACATGGAGAGGACTAAGAGCCTTCAATATAAAATTCATAATTCAATGTTAATTAGGCTAGAAGTACTCCAAATGAGAGGAATCATATAAACCAGTGCCTAAAACATTCACTCATGGCATGGGAAAGAGAGTTTATTAATTTCTCACCCTTTATGATTACTTCTCAGGCTTTTTGGTAACAACTGGTAAATGTAAAGTGAATAAACAGCCCTTTGTGTGTAAAACCTGGTAAATATAAGCAATCTCCAGTTCAAATCCAGATGTCACTGAGAATTACCTAGATTTTGAATTTGTTTTCCACAGGAAAGCTGGAGGTTGCCAGGTCTGATGTTATACCACGTGCACCATCTTCGTCACAGAGCCTGGATTTTGCACCCAGAATTTTAAAGCTTTTAGGGTCAGCTCACTATTACAAGGCCCAAAGGACTAAGATGGCCTACTTTCAGGTATATAAATTAAAATACATCTAAAAATACTACATTAGGAGTAGTTTAAAATTACAAAGTCACATACTTTAAAAATGGGATGTGCTAGACGTGAAAGTTATGTAATATTAATCAGGTTTTTGTGAATGCATTTTAGGATGCTGCCCTTAATTGAGTCTGTCCCAACTGTCACCCTTCCTTTTCTTTGGCTCCCTTAGGTGCTCCTGTTCTGATTCTTTGACTTCATTCTTTGCCGAAACAGGCTGTGCTCCATGCTTAGGGAAGGTACTCTTCCTCACTCTCAGCCTTCCTGTGGGCTGCCTATCCAGTTCCAGACTCCTATTGTCTGCATGACTGGGAAGCAAAATATCCCTCTCACTTTGCCTAGGGTGGGGGTGGTTGGCAGGATTTTAAAGAAGTGTGTTTCACCCAGATTTTTAACCTTCTTTCATAAAGGAAAAAATGTGTGGACTCATGTACATATCAGGCAGCATTTCACTCTGCTACAGCTTCTGTAGGACTTTGTTTAAGCAATTCCACAAGAGTGTAGTAGCCCCAGAAGTATAAAGCTACTCCAAGTTTCATAACATCATTTGTTCAGAAGAGAGACATACTTAATGCAGGTAAGGGAAAATGGATTAGTATTCATTCAATGCATACAAAAGGTCAGAGGATGCATTTGAGTTACAAACCACAATATTCAAGTAGCTTTACTGCTCACATAACAATGTGTTTACCTTGGACTTTTTTCTTCTTCTTTCCCTCTTGGAAATAAAAATTGGTCTGGAGCAGACAGCCACCATGGAAAATTTAAGCCTAAATGGTTAATTTGATTTGGCAATATGATAAACAGCTTGGAACAGGGGCTTAATAATAGGTAGCACTAGAGTCCCACATGTAATTATTCATTATGTCCCAAGTGACAAACCACAAAATGTTTCCTTGAGATGTAGGAAAAGCAGCTGCATTCAGACAATTTAGGTTTTGAGTTGAATCCAGCCTAAGGTAGTGTTTACAGATGAACAGTGGTTAGAGGAGGATCTGAAAACTTTCCATGGTGTAGGGAGGAAATGTGCTACCATAAAACTCTCAGCAGAAGTCTCTCATCTTCAGCCTGGTAATGACACAAGTACTATTTCTGTTTTAATTGTATATGTGACAAGGTTGGTTTAGTGCAATAATTATATACCATTGCAACCAATAATGCTTTACAAAAATAGAGAAGGAACCAATTCCCTTTTAAATGCTCACTGTTTTTAGTAAAAGCAAGATGACATTGTGGATTTCAGAGAGTATCTGACTACTCAGAACTCCAGCTAAGTCTTGGATAGATTTCAAAACCATGGTTTCTCACACAGGCTGAGTAGTGTTACAATAGTGCAATTTGATCTGCTGCTTCATACTTCCAGGTATAGTTAAGACAGTAACCTTTCAGAATTTTGTAGGTTGTCTTTTAATCTTTTTCATTAAATATATTCTCAACTTTCTTCGTGCCATACTGTACTACTCTTCTGTACATTTTCTTCTACCCTGTGCAATTACATTTTGGTCAGCACTGTTTTTTGTCCTCTTGGCTTCTGTAACATAGTCACTGAAAGATGTGTCCTATTTCTTGCAAGACAGATAGCAGTTCTTCGAGTGGAACTTATTAACCAGGATACAAGCAACATATTCTGGTCAGGTAAAAGGGACAGGGAGTGGGGGATGGAAGGCAGAAAATATGGTGTCAGTGAGTACTAAGAATAGCTGAGTCCTATTAGAAATTGCTGCAGGGATAGAGGGGCTCTGTGGTAGAAGTGGCACTAACACAAGCCTGAGAAGGCAGAGTGTTCTTCAATTGCACAGAGAAAAACTGAGGTGCCCAGCTTTCAAAACACCACAGTACAGATGGGCCTCACTGGTAGAATTCCTCTTCTGTATTTATTTAGGTCTTCAAAGGAAAGTCAGCTTGTTTTAAGAGAAGGCAAAATTTCATGACCAGCTCTGGTGAGCAGTGGGAGAAATGCTGCTCCATCACTGCATTCTCTCTCACTCCTCCAGTGGTAAGGAGTAAGATGATCTTTGCACATCCACTGGTTGATGTAGCTTTGCCTTGCAGACTAATTGTATTACAAAGGCTACCTGTAATTACAAGGAACTCATCACTAATTAGCAATCTTCCCAAGTAAACACAGGTTGTTTTATAACTGTGTATCATACATGTGGCTGTTCTCACTTGACTTCATAGACTAATGTTCAAGATACTACAAGTTAAACCATGATTCCTCTTTGAGCTCTAATAAACAGCATTTAATAATCTAGATCATGGGACACAGGAATGACTTCATTCATCCCTGATCACACAGGGATTTTCAAATTATGTATTTTTTCTTCATCAGGGCCTGAAAAATTCCTATAAACTCAGAGAAAAACAGTGCCAGCAGAGACAAGCAGAGTTGAACCCCTTGTGCTGAGGAGTTTCTAGGCTATGCAGTTTGTCCTGGCTGGGTGTTTGTTAACCCTATTAAAGCAAATCAAAGACTCCAAACCACTCTAACAGTTCCACTGTGTCACAGTCCTTACAGCTATGATATGTCCTTCTGTGTATAACCAAAGCTCCTCTCTTGCCAGAAAGAGGCACTCCTCTTGCACTAAACTTCATTCTTTGTGAGTAGAAGGTAAATGAAAATTGATCACAAAGCTTCTTTATAGCAAGGTTTTGTACCAGAAGCTATGAGTTTATTTGTTAAGTTTGTTTGAATCTAATTCCTCCAAATTTACTTAACAGATGACTTTTTCAAAGGCATTTACCAATTCCACTGATCTCCTCTAGATTTTTCCTAATGCTTATGCAGTTTCCTTATAATGGAGTAGCCAAAATCTGGAAAAATACCTTGTAAGTAGATGTAATACTCTGATTGTCATCATGGCTACATGAGGGTAAAGACACATTAGGCATCATATTCCTCTGCCTTTTCTAGAAAGTGTATTTTTTCCCCTCCTCTTCACAGCATGGATGCTGAAGTGTAAATGGTTGAGAATAAGCTTTTATTCTTACTGGTTATAAATTATTTTAAAGAAGTGTTTTAATATTTACCTCTAAGGAAGAGT
This sequence comes from Trochalopteron elliotii, assembly GCA_024734555.1. Classification (NCBI taxonomy): domain Eukaryota; kingdom Metazoa; phylum Chordata; class Aves; order Passeriformes; family Leiothrichidae; genus Trochalopteron; species Trochalopteron elliotii. The sequence goes on along the minus strand of JANPWX010000609.1, from coordinate 754,303 downwards.
TGAGGGAAAGAGAAAATCTGTATCCTGTGTGACAATGAAAGCTGTTTTCCAGTCTACCTCATGGCAAATGCTCTTCTTGTTGAGTAATGTGCCACAGCAAGTGATGCTGGATGGAAGGAGATCCTCTTTATTAAAGATACAGATCACCTGGCATTAATTCTGTCTTCCTCACAGAACACTGCCATTTCATAAAAGCTGGCTGTTATGTTTAGGACATCTCCATTCTCCTCTTTGCAAGCACTAAGAAATTAAAATCAGATATTATTAAGCAGTTTGTTCAGTTTTTTAATGTGGTGCGGTAGCTGCAAGTGAGACAGGCCTACCCTTCATGAGGGGTAGGGTAACATGAAGTAATTGCTTCATTACTGCTCTTAGAGGATATTTGGCTTTAAAACTGGACTTGGTCATAAGTATCAGATTAAATGGCTCTATTCCCTCATCCACCAGACTGCCATGGTTGGAGAGCTGACCTATCCTGTTCTTATCTGAAAAAAAACAAGAAATCCCACCTCTCTGGTGTAGAAAAATGATCTGTTTTGTGTTAAATGAATAACATTTTCTAAAATGCTAATTAATTATATATCTGTCTTGTCTTTTCCAGATAGCTCAGAGTTTGTTCGGACAGGTGAAAAGCAAAATGAAGAATTTTAAGAGGAGATCCCTGAGTAGGGCTTGGGTAAAGTACAAAACATGAACACAGCTACATGGGTAGGATTCTGTTTAGAAGTGACTCAGATTCAGCTAGTTCATAGTACCCTGGTGTAAAGTGAGGCCTTTCTGGAAATACACATCTATGTATTAAATGTTTCACAGATTTGTTATATGCACTCTTACTGTACATTTCCTTAAGAACCATATAGTAAATACTCTGTAAGTAATATACTGAAATGATTTTCAGTCATCAGTCTGTGATCTACCTCGAAAGATTTGCCAAAAAAACCCCTTCAGTAAGTTTCCATTTGGCATGGACAAACTTTGCAAAAATTGCAATAGATTTCAATCACTTCAGTACAGATGAAGATTCAAAGCTGGTTTTGTCCGACTTACTATTTTCTATTTGCAAAGGCTTATTTAAATTTTCTTTCCCCTTGACAAGATAAGTTTAATACAACATTCCATGTGCCTGAAATTCAAAATATGACATACATTAACACTGTCCCACTCTGAAGTTGGCTTTGAATATTTGTGTACATACACTATTATTTATTACCATAGCTGCTACCCCTGAAATAAACATGGTGCAGCAGGTGTATTTAATTTTTTTCACTGTTTTCATTTATGGTATGCCAGACACCCCAGACCTGGGTAAAACCTTCTGATGATGAACATTACAGGATTCCATTGGTAAAGCCTGATTTTATGTCTAAGTCAGTCTTGCTGCATCACTGCTATCAGTTCTTTAACAAATTGCAAGGCTGTCTGGGTTAGCTGTACTGCAATCTTATTAATCCTTCCTGGTGAAGCTGAGATGTTTCTCAATATGACATTGAAAAATGTGTAAAAAATATCCCTGTATTTTAACAAGTTCAATTAGCTTTTTTTTTTTTGCTTTAGCCTCAGTCTCAGCAGCCAATGGAAACTTTATTTCATTTTTCATTTTGAGATAAGAATATATCTAAAAAAAAAAATCCAGCAACCTCCCACATGCCAATCACTTTCTTTACAGCCTATTCAGCTGAAGATACATGTAGTGCTTCCTTGGTTGGCATACATACAGCAGCAAATTTGGCATTGCCTCCAGCAACAACTCAGTGAGAAACCACCATGCTAGGCAACCAAGGCAAATTGCTACATAGGACAAAATCATGCACTGCCAATGAAGCTTTTCCTTTGTTGCTGCTACTGCATCATCCATGTTCTGTTTGTGTATGGAGTTTCCAATGAGGAAAAGCTATGAGATAGTAGGTCTCATTCTGTCATTTTCTCATGCTAAAGTCATAAACATGAGTTCAATGTTATAAAACCTTTAAAGACATCAGAAGGTCTACTTTTACTTGGAGAAAGATTATTTACAAGGGCATGTAGTGACAGGAAAAGGGGAATGGCTTCATGCTGAAAGACTGTGTGTTTAGATTAGATATTAGCAAGAAATTATTTACTGCAAAGGTGGTGAGGTACTGGAAATGTTGTGGATGCCCCACCTTTGAAGGTGTTCAAGGCCGGGTTGGACGGGGCTTTGAGCAACCTTGTTCCACCTTGTGGTGGAAGGTGTCCCTGCCCATGGCAGGGGTGTTGGGACTGGATGATTTTTGAGGTCACTTCCAACCCAAACAATTCTGTCACTCTAAGATTCTGTGATTCAACCCATCAGCCACTCACACCCAGAACTAATAGTCCTTATATTGTTGCCTTCTAAGCTTCACTTCTTATCAGAGCCTAACAAGAAGATATGCAACTATGAATTATTATAAATTAGGCTGGTTATAAAAAGTGTGCTTTAAGAACTTTAAGAAGGCAATTAGAAACACCTAAAAAGGAAAGTTTATTTTCTTATCCTTTCTGTGCTTATGAAAGACTCCAGGTAGTTAGATATAAAAATAGATATGAAAGATGAAAGAGAAAAAGTCAGTTTAAGACCCTTACATTCCATGCACATGAACATACTATGATGGTGGATTTCTACTAGGTCTCAAACTTTTTTTCTTTTTGAAGACTGTGACATTTAAGTAATATCTGGAGCACTGTGGAACAAAACTTTTTGGTTTCAAAAACAGTTTGCTGTTTTACACAGAAATAAAATACTTGCATTTCTTACAGAATAAATTGTTTAACATCAAAACCAGTTTTAATATAAAAAATTTAATATATAAATTTAAGCAGGGTCTGCATAAAGAAATAAGAAACCAAGTAAAAGATATTTATGTATAAACAGTTCAAACACTTGAATTATATTTAAAATATTAAGAGACAACAAAATATTTTAAATCTAAATTGTCCTTTTTTTCAGTTAAAGACATTATCATCTCCAAATAATAATTTAATAATTATTTGAAAATTATTTCATAAACTTCTTTTGATAAAATTGCCACCTCTAAAAATTCATTGAAAGTAGAAGCAAAATATGTCAGAAAATGCAGTAATAAGTGCATTTATAAAATATGAACTATATATTTTTTTACCACAAACTCCTTTTGATTTTATCATAAGTATTGCTTATGTTATGAGGAGAGAGAATTTTACACAGCAAACACAATCCCTTCCCCAAGGTGACTGCAGCATGATGTGGTGGAAGCACACCATCTTCTGGCACTAAAGAGATCACTGTTCAAGAGCATGTGGAAGAAAATCTGTTGCACTCAAGACATCAGGAACACTCCTCATATACATCAGGGTTTTTTTTTTTTTTTATTTAAGATGTTCTAAACAGTTTTTTTTTTTCTTTTCCATAGAAAATTGTATATGAAGAAAATTGCCTGAGTTTTTTAACAAAACAGTTGCAAATTAGCAGTTTACTTTCAGCTGACAGGCTTAAAAAGATTAAGCCTGTCAATTTCTCATTGCTCAAATAACTGGAAGTCAGAAGAGACAGATGATAATTCTGTGCCGAAATATCTACTAGGAAATAAGTTTTTGGGGTTTTTTTTTTTTGAGTGTTTTTTTCAAATGTATTATGATTAGTAACACTGAGCATGATTGTTTACAAACCGTTTTGCAAAATGATTATTAACTTCATTTACCCTGAAAGAGAGAGAAATGATGCCAAAACCTATAGCTAAACACTATATTTAAAGGATTGCAAAACTGTAATTAAACTCTGGTAAACTGATGGCCTTTGCAGAGAATTTTAATGCAACAGAAGCAGCTCCTGCTGAAGTACACCAGCACAGGCTGCTGACAAATGCTGTTCATTTCTGTGAACCCTTTATAGACTAATGCTGTGACTTCCTGCTTTCTCCAACAGCAACAGTGGAAGGTGTTTGGGAACTCCATCAGCCCCAAGAACTGGAACTACAACCAGGAGGACATACTGTGTTCTGGCTCCTTTTGGTTGGAGACCCATATTTTTCCCTGACTTCCTCCTGTAACCTATGTACTCAAACAAGCACTTTCTTCTTCTTTTGATATGGCTCACCAGATACAAATCAGGTCGGCTTTGATTTTCCAGACCTTGTGCCTAAGCTCGACGTGCTTGGGTAGTCTGTCTGTATTCCTGCCATGCTGTCAACAGCTAACAATGGAATGGGTCAGGAAATGTGGTCTGGAGCTGGACAGAAGGGGCCTTAGGACTTGGGATGAGAAATAGAGTGCAGCAGGTCAATGTGCTCCATTCTTTAAGTCATAGAATCATGGAATGTTTTGGGTTTGAAGGGACCTTTAGACATCATCTAGAGCGATCCTTTTGCCATAGGCAGAGACATTTTTCACTAGATCAGGTTGCCCAAAGCCCCATCCAACAACAGGTTCAGGACTAAGATACCACAAGTGTTTTGGGCACTGTCTCACCACCGTCACCCTAACAAATGCTTCCTTTTGTCCCATCTAAATGAACTCTCTTTTGGTTTAAAACCACTGCCCCTGGTTATGCTTATCTGCCTTGGTAGAGGGTCTCTCTCCATTTTACTTATAAAGCCCCCTTCATATACTGAAAGGCCACATAATGTCCCCAGAGCCTTCTCCATATTGAATAACTCCAACTGTTCGCATTGTCATTTCTGCTGTGAGAGTTTTTTTACCACCAGGCCCTTCACTCCTGTTAATGTGGATTCTTTGCCAAACCCCAAACCCTTTTCTCTGTTTTTTTGTTGCAGGGCACAGACTTTTCCTACTGTAAACATTATCCCTAAGAGAGACATAGCAACAAGTGAAGGCAACGCAAAATTAGAAAATGAAAGAAAACTGATTGAAATTGTCATGGAAACAGAAGAACTTGCCAATAAGTGCAACTTAAAAATATAGCTACAGATCATAAAAACACAGCCTCCGGCTATAGCTTCAAAGAGAAGGGAAGGAAGAAGGTCCCTGCTTTACACTAGAAGTGTGCATTTCTACTGAGTGTTTTTGTGCATGTTACAACATGTTGTTCAGCATTTTCTGATGGGAAAATGTGGGAATGTCAGGACATTGGTGTGCATTGGTGGTATGTGAGAGTGTATCAGTGTGTGTGAGTGAGAGTGCTTACACATGTGATTGCTAGGGTGTCAGTATGTGGGAGTGTGTGGGTGTTTAAGTGAGGCAAAGTGCTGAGTCCTGCACTTGGCCACAACAACCCCAGGCAGTGCTGCAGGCTGGGGAAGAGTGGCTGGAAAGCAACCTGGCAGAAAAGGAGCTGGGGATGCTGGTTGACAGCTGGCTGAACATGAGCTGGCAGTGTGTCCAGGTGGCCAAGAAGGCCAATGGCATAAATAGTGTAACCTGGACTGTTTCTCTCATCCATGTTCTTATATGACCTGCAGGAGCCCCACCTGCTCGCACAGTGGGCAGCAGCTTCATTTGGGCAGGGCCAATCAACTGGAAGGTTCTGTAAAGTTAACTAAAGAAATGACTTCTGCTAAATTTGTATCCCAATGTTTGAATGTCCCAGCACACATCAACAATTCACTGTACTGTTCAATGATCCCAGAGGCTGGGATCATGGGGGATGTGATGCACCCAGTCAATGCTGTGTTCCTTGGCCTAGGTGTCTATGAGGTTGTTTGAGTCACATTCACAACTAATTCAGCACTTTTGGGGGTGCAGTGTCACCACAGAAGTTGTTTTTCAATGCCCAAGATGGCCAGTGGCATAGGTCACGGAGTATATTTCCAACCATCCAGTAGTTGGTTCCACCTTTGTAAGCACCTGGTGCTTACCATGGAGAGTTTGTGGTAGTGTGATATAATCAACCTGCCACGTTTCCTCATATTGGTATTTCAGATATCATCCTCTGTGCCAAAAAGGCTTCAGCCACTTGACTTCTTTACTGTGGTGCTGTAAATAGCTCACCCTTTTGTACTTTGTCCAGATCCATCTGAGCAACTTCAGTTCTAGCACCCTGGTTGTCCTGGTTTTGGTTGAGACAGAGTCCTTTTCTTCTTGTTACCTGGTATAGTGCTTGGGATTTTGTGATTTATTATGAGAACAATGTTGACAACACACTGATGTTTTGGGTGTTGCTAAGCAGTGCTCACCCTAAGTCAAGGACTTTCCAGTTTCCTCTGTCAGTGAGGAGCTGCAAAAGAAGCTAGGAGGAAGCATAACTAGGACAGCTGACCTGAAATGGCCAAAGGGATATTCCATACCATAGAAAGTCATGCCCAGTATTTAAACTGTCTTTACAGTTACCCAGAAGGGTCTGATTGCTGCTTGAGCATGGGGTGGGTGTCTGTTGTGCATTGTTTGTTTCTCTTGTGTTCTGTTACTGTATTGCCTTTTCACTACTATATTGTTATATTAGCATAATTAGTTTCATTATCATTATTATACTTATCTCAAATAATTTTTCTCCTATGTCAGCCAAAGAGGCCTTTTCTTTCCGATTCTCCTCCCCACTGAGGAAGGTGGTGGGGGAAAGGGCAAGAGGCTGCACGGTGCATAGTTGGCAGTTGGGGTTAAACCATGATAGTCCTTGTTAGGCGCCCAGCATGAGGCATGAAGAGTTGAAATAATGATAGATCTGATCAGAGATTGTTAAAAGAAAGTGGTTATAAACATTTATTACGTTAGTGTAATAGTCGCTGGTCATCACGTTGCTTTGTTTGCTCTCAGAGTTCCCGTGTGTGTGCTCAGAAGTGCATTATATACTCGTGTTCTTGCTGGCTGTGTTCTCTGTGCGATGTTCATGTCCTGGAGTCTGGACGAGGATTATTGGTGCTGTGTGCTGCGTTGGGTTACGCTGGGACGGAGCCGGCGCCGGGAGCGAACCGCGCCGGGACCGAACCGCACTGGGACCGAACCGCTCTGGAATCCGAGCCGTGCCGAGACCGAGCCGCGCTGTGCCCGAGTGCCCTGGGACCGAGCCACGCCGGGACCGAGCCACGCCGGGACCGAGCCACGCCGGGACCGAGCCACGCCGGGACCGAGCCACGCCGGGACCGAGCCCCGCTGCCGCCTTCTCCGTGCTGCCCCCGCCGCCCGGTGGGCACTGCCCGTAATTACATCCCTGCCTTCTGGGTGCCGGGAGCAGCAGCTCGCGGCATTTTTTTCTTCATTCCTCTTTTCTTTCCTCCCGACTTCTTCGGAAGCCCTTCAGCCCTCTAGGCTGGTTGCAGTAGCATTTGAGAATTTTAAAGATTTTTACTGTAGAGTCATGGAATGTCCTGGGTTGGGCGGCACCTTAAAGATCATCTAGTTCCAACTGCCCTGCTGCAGGCAGGGACAACTTTCACTAGATCAGGATCCTCAATTTGGCCTTGAACACTTTCGGGAAAGGAGCATGCAAAACCTCTCTAGGCAACCTGTCCGAGTGCTTCACTACCCTCCAAGGAAAGAATTTCTTCCCAACATATAATCTAAATATGCCCTCTCTGGGTTTAAAACCCATGCCCCTTGTCCTATCACTATCTGCCTGTATCTCCATCTTGTTTATATGTCTCAATAAAGTCCCTGGAGGCTCCTTTTCTCCATGCTGAACAACTCCAGTTCTCTCAGTCTGTTTTCATATGAGAGACACTTCATCCCTCTAAATATCTTCTGAATACCTCTGAAACAAACTTGTTGTTGAGAGTAGCAACGGTCTTGCATAGAGTTGGAATTGAGAGTTAAGTGATTGAGAGCATCCCAAATCCCATGAAAAACCCTTAAGTTCGAAAGAGGAGTAGGGGGACTTAAGCTCCAACAGGGACTGCAGTTACTCAAGCCTTGGTGACAAGCATTGCAGTTATTTCAATCCTTGTGACAAGCACTGCAGCCACTCTAGGAACAGGCACTGGGGTCACTTCCATCCCTCTGACATGCACTGCAGCTATTCACATTCCAGCAACAGGCACTGGGGCCATTCAAGCTCCAGATAGTTTAACCCCTGTGACAAGCATGATGGCTGCTCATAATCCCAGTGGACAGATGTTACAGCCAGTCAGACTTCAACAGTGGGAAGTGCAGATGAACCAGAAGACCAGGCTGTGCTGGTAAGTAGTCGCTCCTATGCACAAGAACTGCATATGAAAATCATCTCATCCCATAAGGATGGACAAGGAGGGTGAACAGGGCAAAGCAGGGTCATCACAGGAGCATGAGGATGACTCACAACTGGAGTTTGCCACGACTCAATCCCAGTCACTGAGTGAAGTGCATTAATGTACAAGCTTGTGGATGAAGGCATATATGACTGCTGAAATTCTGATCTTTCTATCAGTGAGATTACTGTGTTAGAAAGGACATGTATGTGTACCTACGTCACACAGGCAACCTGTGACTTTTCCCTGTCTGACTGGACAGGTGTTCTGGGATGACATTACACCTATTACCTATCCTAATTATATTGCAATATCATTCCTGACAGTGCTCAAGAGCCTTTTGCTGAGACCTATAAAACCCCAAAACTGTAACAACAATAAAACTATAAAAGATGAAGTTCTGATGACCCTCCAAGGTAAACTTACACAGGTTTTAATAGAAGGTAAGAAGACAAATAGAGGCAGTGAATAGTCTGTAATAACGTTTATACAAATATGATAGAAACATAGAAGAGCCTTGTATTACATTGGAAGATGTAGTGTATAAATACATATGCAATGTACAGATACATGCTTTACTACAGAATGAAAAAAAAAAGTTGTTTTTCTGAAAAAGGGAGATTCTTCATGTTAAATTATGTTAGATTCTACATTCAAGGTATCAGAGTAAGTGGAGGAAATTTGTTTCACCTTCTTATATCTTGGACCACAGGCATTCAAACTTCCATAGAAAAAATTACACAAGCCATAGGCAGGCTAGAGGATTACAAATAATTGTTTTGCTAGTAGAGGTGCAGTTGGGAGCTCATTACAGACAACACAAAACTTTTAAATAGAAGCTCAAATATCAGTTGTACCCCACTGCTGCCCGAGTTCAGTCATTCAAAGGAAAGTAATCCTTCCATGCAGTCTGTCTGTCTTTCCTTCTTTCTGTATCTCTCTCTTCCTTTTCAAGCAATTATGTTTATATCAGCAGAGGTAATATTCTCCTTATGGGACGCCGAGATCATAGAAGCCTTAGACATATACTCAGAAGGCTGCTGCTCACAAGTCTCAGGGAATGATTCAGATTACATACACACCATTTAACCTCTCAAGGAAATCTATAAAATCAGTGTGTGTTTCCATTTTTGCCAAACAATTTCCTGTGCTGCCAGCCTACTTTGGCCAGTATAAATGGCTGGGACAGGAACTTGCATGAAGGCATGATCTAACACTTCAGTGGAATGAAGAAGGATAGAAACCTTGCTGAAAAATGGAATATTTCCTTCTGTATCTTGCTCCTATGATTTTTTTTTTTAACATTTCTTTTGGTAGTAAAATCCATCAATAAAGTTTATGAAAAGAATTTTTTAAGGAATCATGGCTATAGATCACCCTTTTAGGAATCCTGCCTTTTCCAAGAGAGATGGCTATTAACTCTCTTCAGAATAGCTTGTACTTTGCTATAATGTAACTAAAAGCAAAAAGTGTCATGAGCAGTCTGTCCAGAAAAACTGCTGCAGGTCATCGTAAATGGAAAATAAACTCCTTCTTGTACTTGCCTTCATAAGAGGGTGCTTAATTCAGACTCCTGAGGTCCTTCTGCTGCCTGTGGCTGTGCACCTTTTTTGGTTAGATACTTAACTGTTATTGAATACCTATTATTAGTGGACATTTAGAAGAGAGACTCGACAAGGAAAAGGCCTTGTCAAGCCTCTAAAGGGGGGAAATGATGCCTTAAGTTTTAGCTTTCATGTTTTTCAGATTCTGTGCTGCCTTGGAGTGTAGTTCTGAGCTTTGTATTAAGTGTTAGTCAGCTCTCTTCACAGAATAAGGAGACAAAACAAATCCTTTTCCTACTGAAGACCAAGGACAACTTTCAGGCCCAAAAACATAAACAACAATGGACTGAAGAGAGAAAACAAGAAGGATGAGACCTCACAACCTGAAGCTGTAACTTTTAATTAAACAATTAAATTGGACAATTAAACCCCAATATGCAAATGGACCAAAACTAATAAAAGTGTAAGACCTCGTGACCGGTTGTCCATTTTGTGACCATTCTTAGTCCACCTTGGGTGTAGCCCTGGTCAGGCTCATGTGCTGCCCAAGGTGTATCCTTAAGATCCTTCAATAAATATCTACTTTTTTCTCTAGCTCTGTCCAGTCTCTGTTCCAGGTCAGCCTTCCCAAGGCATCAATAGGTTTACAGCTTCTTTTTTTTTTGTTGGCTCATGGCACCCAGGAGTGCAGAGCCCTTGTGTTGTCCCACAGAGGTGGCCATGTCACGTATGCTGCTCCAGAGGGGCACCTGCCTCATAAGCACTTGTGTCATCATCCCTGCTGTGAACCTCTCACACCAATGCAGGCCATGTGTGCATCCATGGCAGTCTGCATGGACACAGTTTTTTAGGAGCAGTCATATGTAAGTCAAGAGCTGAATAACAGGCAAAGAGGTCTCTCGTATTCTCTTCATTCTAAAGAAGCGAAGGTAGTCATACCTTCATGTTCATGAATATGTATGTACATACTAAAATTTATAGAGATAACTCAAATAATACTAATTTTTTTATGGGAAAGAAGAGACAAATAGATTTAGAAGAGTTTTTAGGCAGTTGAGACTGCTCAACTAAAGCTGACAATGGGAAGATTAAAAAAAAAAAAAACTAAAGAAGGCTGTTCCACAAGCAATAAGATTAAAACAGGGTGGAGAGAGAAAAAAAAAAAAAGTCCCAAAAAACCAACATGATTTTATCTGACAAGTGATATGGTACACAGCTCAGTTTTTTATTTTGATAGCTGGTATAAGTAAGGCACATATCTAGAATGTCCTTGAAAACCTGGGCCTTTAAAACTGCTTAAATCTGTAAGAGGCTGTGATAAACCATAATCGTGTATGAGGGTAAAGATATTACCCGATCCAGTGTTCTGCTGCCTTATGATTTTTTCATCACTGAAGCTATTCTTTCAGATACCAAGAGTTATATGAACTATTACAACTACAGGGAATGATTAAAAATCTACAGTATTTCACTTCAGACTGTTTTCTGATGCTGATATTAAATACATTCATATAAGCAGAGGCTATTGAGAAAAATCACTATGAGAATTTCATAAAATAGTTTTAATAGCATGATAATTTATAAGATAGCATACTGAAAAATCACAAGCCACCAGTGTCAGTAAATACAAACTAGGTAAGATACTCACAGAGAGTCACAGGTTTTTAATGTTTTTGTAAACTCAAGTAGAATGAATGCTTTTGTGCTAATATATTTTACCAAAGATTTTCAAGATGAAGTAGAAGAGTATTACTTATTAACTAGAAATTAATACTAATGGCTGTTAATATTTGAATATTATATAATACTCTAGTAAAATAAATGATGTAACAACTTCTAGTGCTTCATATTCATTGTTCTTTTTTACACTTCACAAGTCAGCTTAAAACTAATTTCAGTAATTTTCTGAATTCTAAGTTCAGCATTTCCAAAACCATGAAACATTTTTGCTTTGAGCCTACTAAATTTAATTTTCATGACTGGAAAATAAAAAAAAAGGAGAGGAAAAAAAGGAGAACACTGACCTTGAAACACAGCATTAAAAATAGGTCTTGTTAAATCAAAGCCCTTTAAAATAGTACTTTTGCATTACAAGCTTGCACTTGTCTTTCAGAACTGAGTATTGACCTCAGAGTAGATCCTCTTGCCTATTTAAAATCACAAGTCACGAAAAGTATCCATTTTACTGAGAACAGCTGAGCACCAGGACAGCTCCAGCACTGCAGAAAAGAGACATGCAGGTTCATCACAGGGATATTGAATGCAATTTTATTCCAGAAATCAATGGTGGGAACATTTCTAATGAAGTCACAAAGAAACAGCTTAGAGAGTCTGCATAGAACAAAAACATGGATGATTAGGAGATCTGAAATATTTTTATATCAATGGCATTCTGAAACCAAGGTTGTGCTACAGACTACTGCAGGCATAGCTATGTTGGTCAAAGGTGTGAAATGCATTTTTGTCACTGTGTTGGCGGGAGAAAAATGGCTAAAATTAAATAAAATGCTAGAAATGTTTGATTTTTTTTAAACAAAGTGCATCTTCAGCAGAACTGGTGGTCTGTACCATATTCCACTGTGCCATTTGAGTGCTCTGAAAATGGATATGACCTCCTGGTTTTCACTCATGAATGTACTGTATCTTCTAACATCTCACTTGAAGATCTACAGGGTTGGAGGGAGATGAGCAGACAAATGTATTAAAATACCCTTGGAATTTTTGCTTGTACTTTATGTGTTGTGATTTGGAATCCAAATAAAATGTCATCTGTAGCCTTATAAAAATGTTGAGTACTATATTTTGCTCTCTTAATGCCAATTACTTGCCAGTTTGCAAAATAAAAGATTTGATTGCTTCTCCCTCATGTACATTTTATTTTACTATGTGATTTTTTTTTTACTCATACCCTCCCTCTTGACTTTTTGCAGTTTGTAATTGAGTACTGTAATGCTCTCTTTTTGAGGGCCAGTGATGCAAATTCTACTGCATGTGTAGCTTGGGGAAGGGCATTGCTAGACAATATACCCACAAGTATTTATCTATTGAGTCATTAAGAAATATCTTTGAAATTTTGAATTGTCTTTTATTTTCTTGTTACAGAAGTTTAAGTAGTGATTTCACAGGTGGCATTGTATGAAGCAAATTATCGGAAGCAGAACTGGAATTCTCTTTTTTCATTTTTAAAATAAACATGTCTGTAATGGTTAATAAAATACTTCCACAGAAAACAAATGAAATTTCCTTGTATTTTGCATGCCACATGTATACTAACTGTAGCATTCATTT
>JANPWX010000609.1:645914-741030 GCA_024734555.1 Trochalopteron elliotii | reverse complement strand
GTTCTTATCCGCGTTTCCCTCCCTCCCTCCCTCCCTCCCTCCCATATTGTATTAACAGGCACTGGCCAGTTTCAGAATGTTACACAAACCAACAGTTCCCCTACATAAGTTTTATGACTTAATTGGTGTCCAGCCATAAGTGTTCAGCAATACCAGGTACTTTATTCCCATTATGCTCCCAAAATCAATGTTTTTCTCTAGGAGCTTATGATCATCAGGCTAGCTTTTGATTGTCAGACTTCATCTATGCCCCGGTTTACCAAGGAGATGCCTAGATAAAACACTCTACGAAATAAGTAACAAGCAGTTAGTTGAATCAAGACCCTTTTTTCTATTACTAATGCACACTCTAACTCACTGCACACCTCATTTGAGGCTAGGTTTGTTCATATAGATAACTTGCTAATTATGAAATCCTGGTATGTTTTGGTGCCCTAACTGTTCTGGTAACCTATTTCCCTGTAAAAAGTGATTTTATCTTTCATTAAGAGCTTCTGAATGCTTCTGTATGTTCTCCTAAACTCTTGATGATTTTTTTTTTTTAGCACAGTGTTTTTTTCAAGCATTTTCACCACTAGAGGGTAGAGAAATACAGTGTTCGCCAGCAAGGGAAAATTCCTTGCTCTGCAAAGAAAATAACAGTTTATTGCTGTTAGGATTCAGAGGCTCCTCCAGCATTCCTTTCAATGTGACTGTTCAGAAGGACTAAATGTAACTGAATACAGCTCCCAAAAGTGGATCAAACCCAGATAATTATCTTGATTGCTTGCAAAGGGTCCTCTGCCATCCTACATTTGAATAGCAGGATTCACTTTCATCTGAATGCTAAGTTTGCAGCCCTGTACCCAGGTATTCTCTAAGGTGGGAGAACTGAAGATGAGCTATGCATTAGGTAGCTTATTAAAACTACTTGTGGAAGTACACAAGTACTTTAGTAAACCTACTTTCATAGTGGTGGTGGGATTCTTGATAAATAATTGTCCTCCAAATCCAAAAGTCTTGTGATCATGATAGCCATTTTTGTGATGTGTTTTTCAATTATCTGAGAGAATTTATCTGTATGCAAGATATCCCAGCATCTGGGAATATGTATATGTTTAAAATACAATTAAGCAAATTTCTAACCATCTTGTAATTTAATTGAAATATGGTATATAATGAAAATATCTTATGCGGAATAACATGTGATGTGCAGAATTTCAGGGTTAGACTCAGCTTCTTGGTTAAATTTATCCTAAGGCTGATGCACTGTAATTAAAGAATCTGCAAGTTACAATTTGGATAATTAAATTCTAAGACAACTTCTTTTGAGTGCATACAGTGGAAACAAAATGCATGAAATGGAGGATATTTTGCTACTTGGAAGATCTTTCTAACATAACCCAATAAAATGTATTCTCTACTGAAAACAACCGCAGGTCACAAAATTTTGTTGCAGACAGGTCAGATAGGTTTACCAGGTTCCTTAACTCTTCAGAGATATACGTACTGTACAGGGTTTAGGTGTCATTCCTGCACTAAAACGTTCTGTATATTTTGTTCTATATTTGGGGTTTTATTTATTTTCTGTTTGCTTCTGTGGAGTAAAAAACCTGCTCAGAAAGAACCAAAAAAACCAAAAAACAAAAAAACAAAAACCAAAACCAACCAAACAAAAAAAACAACACCCCCCCACCCCCAAAAAACAAACAAAACAGAACAAACAAACAAAAAAAACCCCAAAAAACAAAAACTAAAAACATTTTCTTCTCCCAACAAGTCATTCATTGCTATCTGACTTCTTAGCAAAGAAATGATAGAAGCCAATTAACCCTTTTTTAGAAGAACTTCTGTAATTATAAGATAGAAAAAGATTTCCTCAAATTACATATAAAGTAAAAGACAATAAGAAGACCATATATTTCCAAAAAGTTGAATTTTATATATTTAGAACAGATTTTGACTTCCTTAAAGTTTGCTAAAAGCATTAGATGAAAAAAAACCCACTTTATTTAAAAAACATCTGTGGTAAAGAATTCCTCCTTGAAACAGTCACCTTTCATTGCCTGCTGCCATACATATCAAGAGCTTTGCTTCAGCTCAGGCTAAGGCAAAGAAAAACAAAATGAGAACAGACACAGACCTGATGTGAATGAATGACCTGAACTCTGCTTATTCCATACTTCTGCTATGGAATCATTTAAGTTGGAAGAGACCTCTAAGATCATCAAGTCCAACCGTTAACCCAGCACTGCCAAGTCCACCACTAAACTGTGTCCCTAAGCACCACATTTACACATCTTTTAAATACTTCCAGGGATGGGGACTTAAACACTTCCCAGGGCAGCCCGTTCCACCCTTTTGGTGAAGAACTTTTTACTAATAAACTTTTTCCTCAGCACTTTCTCCTTGGCACAGGCTGTTTGGTAAGGGTGAGGGGGAAGCTGAATAGCCTGACCCTTTTTATGTGGAGCATCCCCTGTGTATGGACCACTACCTACAAGAGCAAGAGCACCACCTCTAGTCCTATCACTTGCAGCCTCTCTGTGCTCTGGAGACGAAAGGGTCACTTTAACTTACCACAGCTGTGGGGAAAGGCTTATTCCCACCTACTGGGTCCAGTCAGCTGCACTGACACCAGCTCTGTTCCTGAAGCACGGCCAGAGGAAAGCAGTTGCTCTGTACCCTGTTTGCCAGTGCTGCTGGAAACGAAACAAAGGAGCATGACACTGAGGCTATTTCAGAAGGGAAGTGACAGTCTTTCTGGCTTTCTTAAAGTCTGAGCTTTTGGATAAGGAGATAGACCCAGAGAAAGCTGATGATTTACTCTATGCTGTGCTTGTTGAAGAGGTGTGTTCACTGCAGGCACAGTTCAAGTGACTGGCATCCCACTCACAGAGTGCCTGTTAGTTGATGTATTGTTGACTTTGTCCTTCTTGTCGGCTGATGTCTCCAGAAGACACGTCCTCTAATTCTCTGTACTGCACAGGTCCATGTGCACTGTGAGTGATGGTAGTGGGAAAAGTCTCCTTTCCTGAGCACACACAAAACTCTGTGGATACTAGTGGACCATGAGCTCTTAGGCACAGCTCATCCCTGACCTTTTTGTGGCGTGGGCAGCTTAGCTATGACTCAGACTGGCTGAGATAATTATGCAGAGACGTCATACCCTCTGTCTGTCTTGAACTCAATGGTGTATTGACTATATAGTTGAACAGGTGTCAGAGGAAATCTTTAGCTTGAGGCCATGCTTATAAAACAAATACTTATAATATCAGAAAAGTTTCAAAAAGGTAGAAGAGCGGTGATATGATGGTGATGTTTAAAATGCACAGGAATCCTAAACTAGCTACATTACCAGCTAAACAAACCTGACACTTTCCATTGCCATTACTAGTTTGGGAGGTCGTAAATGTTGGGTTACAATCTACCTATGGCTTTGGAAGCCTTACTATAAAACAGAGTGAATTCCAGTTTTAGAGAAAAATACTTCACAGTACCAGTGGAACGTAAATGAAATGGATTAAGAATACAATAACTGGCATATTGTGAATAAGGCAGTCCTTAGTGAGTAAATGTTATTTTAAGACCTGCTTATCTGCCTAAGATCTGCCTTAGATCTAGCACAATTGACATAGTCTTTGTGACTTGGAGCAAAAAGTTACAGCTGAGAACTTTTGCTCCAAGGACTGAAGAAAATTAAATAATAATCAAGACAAGTCAATCCTACAGTGATTTTGGATTCCTTTGTAAGCTGGGTCCTTTCCTACAAAAGCAGGGCATTCACATGATGGACTGCAAAAGGCAAGCTGACAAGTAGCTGTCTTTTTAATTTGTCATTAACTGCCAGAATGATAGTCTAGAGAAAGATTTTGTAATCAGTGAATTTATGCACAGAAGAAAAGAATAGCAGAGGCCTAGAAAGCTGTTCTTCTGATAAATTTTCAAAGGGCTTTGAGAAATAGCAGAGTTGCAGAAAAACAATTTTAGGATCACAGAAGACAATTTACAATGGGTTACTTAAAAAGCCTTGATTAGAAAATGTTAGAATTAGAAAAGAGGTGACTCCTCACAAGTATGCAGGTTTCTTGGGTGGAAAGGGGAATACTAGAGTCACTAATATATAAACAAATACAGTGGCTGTCAGCAGAACCTGGCACAAACAGCAAAAAAGCCACCATTTTGATCTCACATTGGAACAAACTATTGAAGAAGACTTCTGTAGACTTCTCTCTTAACTTGTTCAGCTCAAGCTTGGATGCCTTTCTGGTATAATACAGAAATAAGGGGATGAAACATAAGGTCTTTTGGTACCTTGCAGGTCAGATTAGATGATGTAATCATCCCCATTGACATACAACTCCATGAGTCTCTGAAAAGGCTGATATCCAACATGTTTGAACAGTTCAGTGTAGACAAGACAGTCTGGACTGAAGCACACACCAGGAACCAGTGTTTTTAAGCTGTTTTGCAACATTTTTTTTCATTATAAAATAAAATTTACTGGTGCAGTGTAGGAAAAAAGCCAAACTGGCCTTGAAGTAAGAATGACCTTCTTGGACCATTTGTCCTTGGCAAGCTTAATGCCTAAATAGCAAGTAAGGTGTTGTCTAGTCAGGGAGCAATTGAAAGCTACTGATGCTTCTCTGAAACAGCCTTTATTTAGTTTTTCCAACTTACTGTGCTTTTTTCAGTCAAGTTCCTGAGCATATGAAAAAACAATTATGCCATATTTCTCATGCTAATACAAAATGTTCACTGTTAAAACAGTGTATATTTTGTTCTCCATTCATAAAATCTACTCCTTCCCCATGACTGATTTTGCAGATTAGCAAATATATCTGAAGTTTTGGTTACAAAAAAATTTCTCATTTCTTTCTTGCTCTCTTTTATATTAATATATGAATTTTAATAATCTAGTATGGAAAAATATTGAATCTTTTTTTTTAATTCTCCTATAGTTGTGCATGTGTCACTTTATATGAACTATAAATCCTGTTACATTCTTTACCTTTTAAAAATTATTTTGGCTGTAGCTGTAAGGGCTTGCTCAAGAACAGGACATACTGACTTTATAAAGAGCAGTTCTTGGTTTTCACAAGATGCAGGTCTGCTGAGTACCCAAATTCTGAGGGTCTAGGACTTTCTTAATAAGATCTTCTTGTGGAATGCAATTTTTTCAGGGGTTGTAAGTCTAAATCCTCCATTTATTTTCAATGTAAGTACTAGACTTATGTGTGTAAATAGAGAAATTGACATAACCTTTCTGCCTTTCAACCATCTGCAGATATAAAATGTAAGCACAGTTAGAGCTTTATGTATTGTGCTGGTGTAAAGATGTTGTACAAAGGGACTCCATATTTCTTATGCTAATCCAGTTCTTATACTAATCCATATTTGCCCAGATTTGTGACTTTACTTAGGAATCTAACTTTCTGTGGATAAAAAAATTCCCTGGCTTTCCTCCAGGCTCTGACTCCTCTAACCAGCATTTCTTTCTGCAAGTTCATGCAGTATATTCCTTAGGCAGACCTGAGTGCACAAACAGAAACCCAGACTGATGCCAGTGAGCCATTATGGTCTGTCTGAACATGGCTGAGCCATTTCACATGACTGCAAGTATCTGGTGGGTTATTATTGCAGACCCCAAACAATCCTCAAATTTAATGCTTGCAGATTTTAATGTCTGATTCTTTTCAGGAGCATGACTGCATAAACAGTTCAGCTGTCAGAGGCCAGGAGCTTTTGCACCTCCAGTTGATGCTAATGTGGCAAAGCAAGCTTTACATGATTTCAAAACAGGCCTCCAGTTTCTTTGTCATGCTGTTTACAGTAGGAACATTTGCATATGCTGATTCTTCCACTTCTAGAAGCAGAAGTTTCTATCACAACAATGATGCTATGAAGCAAAATTCAGTTGGCTGGGGAAAGATCTAAATGGTGTGATTGATTTAAACATCATCCTGAAATAAGGCTTGGTGAGAAAATAATGCTCCCACACACACTCATGAGGTTTCTCTATTCCAGCCAATGTTTTTCCAGGTGCTTTACTGTTTATTAACACTATTGAGCTTTAGCTCTCAGCTCCTTGTGTTGTTTTGCTTTTGTTTTTTCTTTTTCTTCCCAAGTATTCCTCCAGAGGAACATGTCTTTACAGCCTGACATGTAGGTGCATTCTGCACATATAGGTGCATTCTGCAAGGACTCATGAAGACACTGACAGTGGGTACAAGGTGGATAGAGGTGGTCATCAGTCTCTCAGTCTAGTGTGGACAAATAAATGATGTGCCTTATCTGGGTGTAGTGTCTTCGCCCTGCTTCAAAGAAAGTTAGACCTGGAATGGCTTCTGTTGCATGTTCTATGACACTAGTTCTCTTTCTTTGAGGTTTTGTTTTTAAGAATCATGAAAATGATGTCCCTTTTTTTGTTTCTCCTAATGCTGGTGCAATATGTTCTATTTAATTTCTCTGTCACATATGATTATATGAAAAAAAGAGCAAAGATAAATGAGAGGCAGGGGAGAGGGGGCAGTAATTGAGCAACATTTCTTTTTCCTGCCTCCATCCTATCAAGGGATGTGTTTTCTTCCCTGTTAGGCATATTTTACTTCTCTCCATACAATAGAATTTATGTTCACCCGTTAAGAAAAATACATATATGACCTAGGGGTATATATGGCAGCAACTCAGGAATAATTTAGTCATGAGATCATATGTGAAGGGAAGTACATTGCCGCTGGAAAATGTTCTGCTAGTATTATGAAAACACTGGGACCATTGTATTAAAAGACACATTATTGTGATAATACACACATAGTAAAATAGTTAATATGTTAGTGAGCATAAGGATGAGAAGTAACCAAAATTAGGAAGTGACAAGTTACCAACAGCCAATGATGAAGTTATACTTGGACTAAGGCTAAAAATTACTCTGACGGAACATTTCATTTACAGGACTGCTGAATTAATCACTGCCCTTAGCTAATGCACTTACCAGACCTTGTGACAATACGGATAAAATCTAGATTCCTTTATGCTTTTTTTCTTCCTAGCATTTACATGGAAAAATGTATTATGTCACCCTAAATCCTCAGCTCAGCTAGTCTGTAGTGCCAAAGAGCTTAAGAACATTCATCTCACATTCTTCAGGAAGTTATCTATCAAATTTTGCAAGACTCCTTACTGATGAAAGTAACATATTAGTTACTTGGTAGTTCATTGTCCATAATCCTAGAAATACTATGAGAAATACTGAAAGATATAAAAGATAAACAACCTAAAATGGGACATAAGGAGATAATTGTGTAATTTAAAACAGTCATGTGAGATGGCAAGACAGTAGAATATATCATGGTGTAAAGCTATTTTACAAGGGGAACATTACAATCTGCATTATCCTGTGTGGAAATATGAATTGTAAATATATCATGCTATTCACTTCTTTATGAAAAGTTTCTTTGCATCCTTAAAGCAAAGGGTAAAATTTGGCCAGAACCCCATCTGTAAAGGCTGTATAGAGATTATCCTAGGTCTATCCTAGCAAAGATCAGGGACCAGTGCATGCTCCATTTGCTGGATCTGCCGCATGAGGAAGTTGGTGCTATGACCTCACAATACCTGAGGGTTTTGGTTTTTTTTTTAACTTAAAACTAACTTCAGACATCTCCCAGACACTGAAGCTGAAACTGCTGCATTATACTACATGTGATCCTCCAGGTTATCTTTCAGCTTAATTACACTTGAAAGAAATCCAGTTTGTTCCGCTCCACTAACACCTTCATGCAAAATGATACACTGTGTACAGGAAAGTGCAGGGTGAACTACTTCAGAAGAGTAGATATATCCAATAAAAGCATAACCATGACCAGATCTATTGATGGCTACAGTACAGTGGAATGTAGTGCTCGCAAGTAGGAAAACCCTATATCCTTTAATATGCAGGAGTCATTTCCTAATCAATGGCTGGTTTAATGGTTTCAGAACATGCTTACAACCTCTCATGAGTTCACTTAGTGGATAGGAGCTATGTGGAAAAAAAAGATACATGTTAAGGGTTACAAACTTATGCTGTCAATTCTTCTGTCAGTTACAGAATTGCTTTGTCTAGTGCTAATTAAAACAAGGGGCCTCAGAGAAAGGCATGTCTCTTAAATATATTAGTTCAGAAGTATCTATAAACAAGCTAAATGCTGAGCTGTCCAACTTCAGCCCAAAACTTGTGTCAGGTGTGCTTAGGTGGGGCTTGACGAACTCCAGCTTGTCCCTGGTGTGCTGAGGCTGCTGCACGCCCACCTTGGAAGCCAAGGGTTTTCTTGGATCAGCACTGGCTCTGGTGGGGCTTAGTTTAGACAGTAACAAATCTCTGCTGAGCATCACAGAGTTTGAGTTAAAACTGACTCAGGTTCAGCAGCCTTGGATTGTGGGATGGACAGGATTTTTTAGGGCTGACCAGCACTGGGTGGGTAGGTACATGCCTGGCACAGGCATGTCCAGCCATTGGGTCAGGGTTCTCAAAACTGTTAACAAAAACTTGGTTGGCAAACACAGTCCTGTTAATAGATTAGAGTTTTTTTCCTCTCTGAACAAAGGCTCTGTTGTGCTTGCTTCATATTAACATGCTTTACAACGCTCCGGCCCTCCCTCATTCCCAGGAGGATATATATCAATGATGAAGTATTTCCTGCATACACAATATTTGTAAATAGTCTTGTGATCCTTTAGAGGGAAAAAAAGATATTTGAATGACAGCTGTTTTAACTCATCTATAATTTACTTATTAGAAGAAAACCAATTGTCCTAATCAGTTTGATGTTGTACCAAAAAAAAAAATTATGGTAATCAACATAACTTACATAATTAAGATTGACTACCTAATGGGAATGAAAACAGTCTCTGTTATTAAATAAGTAGATAAACAGTTCAAACTCATTATTTGAACTTACAGATAGTGATTCTGTGTGGTTCTCTAGAGGTTTTTATATTTAAATTTCTGTAATTCATTATTTCAACACAAGTAACTCTAAAGACAAGTGACTCTAAAGACATCTCAAGTTTACAAGTCTATTTCTTATAGATGCAAAACTATAGAAAAACACAAACAAGTTACACAAGACACTGGTTTTGGTTCCTTTGCAATAGATCTGAACAAAATGAAAGTGGGAGATAGGTAATTTTAATATTTATTTAGATCTGAATATGCTTATATATGAATAACATTTGTCCATATGTAAAATGTGGTTGAAGGTTTAAAGGAAAATACTTTTGTTCAGGATCAGGATGATGAGGCTGATACCTTACCGTGGTTTCTCAAGGAAGTCTTGGACTGATAGAACCAGGTCCTCATGGGTGACTTCAACTACCCATGCACTTGTTGGGAAAACAGCATGCCAGTGCCTAAGTCAACCCTCATGTTCTTGGAACACACTGGGGGCTGACTCCTGCTACAGATGCTGGATGTACTGACAAGGAACAGTGTACTGCCCAATTTACTGCTCGTGAGCCAAGAAGGCTTGACAACCACCAGTGAACAGACTAGTCACAACTCTGGGGAGTTTAAAATCCTGCTGAGCACTCTAAAGACCAGTTGTAGGTCAAAGACATATGATTTTAGAAAAACCAGCTGCAATATCCTCAGAGCCAAGCTGTGTGAGGACCCATGAGCAGTAACAATTAAGGAGGTCTTTTGTCTTTCCATCTAAAAATTGGAAGAAGATTGTATTTGGTAGGAGGTGGATTCATTAATAAATCATGTGAATTTCTAGAACTTGCAGTGAAGGTAATGAAACAAAGAGTGACATCACTCATGAATCCTCCATATATACATATCAGGCAGGTAAACACAGAAAAAGAATTCCAGATTTAAGGAGAAAGATGTCCCAGGACAAAACAGTTAAATTACACTTAAGAGACGGCTTTAGGAGGGTAGCTTCCAGAACAACCTTCATATAGTAATGAGACTTATAATTAATTCAAATAGATATTTAGATAAATTTATTTCTTTTTAAAAATAATCATATGACATATCTGCCTGTAAAGGCAGACAATCAGACTCTAGGACCCAGGAAGTTCTTTTCATTATCTTGTGCAAAGTTAGCTAGTACATAAGTAAGACTGCCATATATTTTATATTTGTATTCAGGGCTACTAAAAATTCAGAACTGAAAAAATTATTATGAATAATGTCTAGCAGTAAAAGTTTATAATAATTTCAGTATCATATGTCTGAATATGTGCCACTGAAGGAAGAAGGTTATGAAAAACTTAAAGGGAAAGATGTACCTGTGTGCATTGCTCTGTTTCTGCAACGTTAAATAACAGGAAGAAGATTTTCTGCCATGAGACCTACTGACAGCTGCTGCCAGAAGTTCCTACAGTAACTGATTGGGAATGGTCCATTGCTGAAGGGAACATACAAAATGTTTGTGCAGTTTGTACTTTTAGTTTTTACCAATGTGCATAACCGTCTAGAAAAAAATGGGTCCTGATATCTCTAAAAATGCCCAGCCAATTTTATATTCTTATGCATTCCCTTGGATTTAAAATCAACTTAATAGCATTAATGTTATTAGCACCCTTTTTCCTCTCTCCTTTGTGTCTCCAAAGCAAAGTAAAAAGATGGGCCCTTATTCCATTCCTTATTCCAGGAGGCGTACAGAGAACAGCTAATTGATTTTTTTGTAGAAACTGCTCTCTCTCCGCTGTCAGTGTTCCTCTGTTTGGAAGACAGCATGCTGTTGGAGAAGAGTTGCTGCTGGGAAAAGATGAGCTCTCAAGGGCCGTGCTCTGGCCTGGAGAGTGAGACTTGGCCTCAAGCCAAACAAGAGGAAGCTCCCCTGCGTGCAGAGAGAATATTGCAGATGGACAGTATGTGCTACCCAAAGAACGCTACAATTGCTCATTGAAGTATTGGAGCAAATTAGTAACCTTTTGTAGAGGAAAAATTATACTCAGAAGAGAAATGCTGTAATTTTGAGAAATGATACAATTACAGCTTATATTTCCCTGCTGTTCTATGTGCTTTAGCACTCTCGTGCCAGTGAAACTAAAGCATGAGATGAGTGAGAGGAGTCATTATTCTTCTTTATTTTAAGTGTATCCTGTGAATGCTGTATCTGTGATGATCTGTGAAATATATACAAGTCAGATAAGCAATAAAAGAGTGTTATATTGTAATAAAATAAATTTTAATATTATAAAGATGAATATGAATGTATTATGACTATTAATAAGTGAAGATTAATGCCAATTCAATTATATATGGAATAAAAAATGCCCATGCTTACTACTATTCCTATAAAATGAGAACACAGTCCAGTTGCAGCCTTGGCTCATCTCTGATGCTGATTAACACCTGATGTAGAAACTGATGCAGAGGTGCCATCAGCCACAGTTACGGATGGTCTATTACAGTGGAAAAGGGAGAGAGTACATCAGATAAATGATTGTGCAAGTTGAAGTATGAAGGAGTGGCACTAAATTTCTATCTCCCAAATACAACTTTTGGTCTAGAAATTGAAGTTTCAAATCTGTTGAGCAGAAAGGGGATGTTTCCATATGAGCTGTTTCTGCAGGTGTAACAGCTGAGGCATTTCTTAAATATCCTAAGTGAAAGCTATAGAGCCAAAAATGGGAATTTCAGAAATAAATCTAACTCTTTTAAAGAAAAGTTACACTCTTTTTCTAAGCTGTTTCCAAAATTATAATGAGAGTTTAACTTTGTGTTTGCCTACATATACTCTGTCTTTTTTATCCATGCACTTATTTGATAAAACAGTGGCCAAAGGTGAGGAATTAGGTGATTTTGCCTGTTTGGAAGGAAAAGATTGAATATACAAGAGTGTGTGCCTTCAGACCTTGTGGATCTCACACACTGACACGTGTACATGTCTAGGGGCTATGGCCCATTCCCTGCTAAGCCTGGGGAGTCTGGGTTCTGGTTTTGCCAAGTCCTGGAAAGGCACCTCCTCTGTGAGACCCAAATCAATCCTGCTCCTGGAAGACACAGGTGGCAGTGAGACAGCTCACTCTGGGCTGGCTCCTTGCCTATCACACCTGTCTAGCAGCTGTTATTGCTGGACTCTACAATGGATACAGTTTCTCCAGCTTAAAAATTGGATATCTTACAGGTGTTTCAAGGGAGCTGAAGACTTGGACTATCAAAGCTGTGTGCCAATAAATATTATACAGTGAAAGAGTGGTTATTTTCCAGCCCCTAAGAATTAAAAGGTTCTTTTACCACTGCTAATTTAAAGGAAAACTACTTCCAACTGTATCCCTTGGAGGCAGACTTTAGAGGCTACATATTTACAAAATGACCCTAAAGAGTAAGAGACATATTTACTGTTATCTGAGCTCTGCTCAGAAAAAAAATATAGATTTTGATAAAAGCTTGTATTTCATATGTGGCTACACGATTTCATGGCATTTCCCACAGAGATCATAACAACTGTTTTGTTGGTTGTAGACTTTGACTTTCAACTTTGATCAAAGCAATTCTGAGTAAAAAATAAGCATTTTTCACTCCATTTGATTCTTCTGAGGTTCTGTAAAAAAACAGAAAAAAAGACAACATTTCAAACTATTATTAAAGAAAAGACATGCAACTTATGAGCCTGGAAAACTCTATATGGTTCTCATCATCTCATGGCATGTAGCATTATTTTAAAAAATAATAAGATCTTCACTGTAATATATTGTGGGTAAACTAGTTGCTACCTAAATTCTCTAAGTCAATTTGACTTTGGTTAGATTTTGGGTCTAATGCACTAGCAATGAAATAGTTACTTTTGCATTTCCTTTTGCAGCTTTCCATTATGTGTGAAATCCAGATGTATTTGTTTTCTTCCAAAGAGTTACCTTGGGATACAAAATCACGGCTAATGAATCTGAATATGTTGGATCAGATCCCAGTCCAGCCCTCTGAAAAACCCAAATACCATTACCTCAAAAAAACTAAACCCAACATACATTAAAATTGCTTTGTATGCCAAATAATTATGCTTATTGATCATATCAAAACCTATGGTTTTTGCTTAACAGGAGGAGTCAACAGACTTGAGACAGTGGAATAAAAAATTTACTCTATGAGTAATCCTTTAACTCTTTTTTCTCTCTTTACTTTTAAGAAGCAGTTCAGATAAAATAGGCTCCCCAGGACTGAAGGTTTTGTAAGTTGAATTTTATCCCTTTATGCCCCAGAAAGCTTTTTCTCCCCACTAAGTTCTAGTTTAAACATCTGAAAAGGGATCCTTGCAATGGAAAACTTGACAAAATTCTAGCTGGGTTATGACACTGCCAGTGTAGTACTATATTAAAATAAGTTTTAGAAAACACGACAATTTAAAACAGAGGTGCTGGAATTAAAGCTAGAGACAATTTTACAGAGATGACAACAAACTTATTCCAGAAGGAAATTATACAGAGGTAAGAGCAAACTTCAGCTCCTTTCCCCTCCACCAGTACAGAGGATCTTCTCTTGTCTCCATTACTGAATTTTTGTTAATACTGTTTTGCTCATGGTGAATGACCCTGTTGCTGGTGCTGTAGCACTAAAGACCCTTTTCAGAGTAGAGCTGCTGAGGAGTCATCTGCTTGCAGTTAGGAGAGGTGAGACCTCAGAGCGTGATTAAACTCTAGCACGTACAGAGCACATAGCACTGACCTGCTCCTCTGCCTCCCTTCCAATATTCTTGTGCTTCCAAAGTGTCTAGAGGCTGGCTTGTCCAAATACTATTTTCCAGAGCAGAAACAATAAATCAGTGAAAAAGGCATACCAAACATCTTCTTCAACAGTTTTGGGGTATGCAGTATCCTTTATTACTGATACAAAGTGGCTTATGCTCAGCATCTCAGTATCTTATAAAATAAAAGCTGCAATTTTTTTAATACCATATTAGATAAAGTTGCACACTGTTTGTGGAACTGTCAAATCAATTATTCACTTCTTTATCTTCCAATTCCATTAATCTGTTTTCTCGCTTTCCTAGAGGAAACTGCAGGATTTTACATTTTATTATAAAACATAGTAAAGTCACTAAAGATTTATTACTATCATTTCCAGTAAGATAGAAATGATATTATACTATTTAGTGCATCCTCTTGGAAATCAAAAGCCAAAGGTCACACCTCTACTGAGTGTAAATGATCATATGCCATTGAAATTTAGACATCCAAAGGCTTATTCTACCTACAAGTCCAAAAAGATACATTAAAAAAAAAATTCTTATTTATAAGTCTTATTCTCAGAGATAAATTACAGTATTTTTCCACTTCTGACATTGTAAGAATGATAAGGTCAATGAGTGAATGTTCCAGAAAAAGAATAATTTATAGTATTTTACACAGGAGTAGAAGACAGAGGCAAAAATTCAGTGAAACAGGTTTGCTTTGACCAGCTAACTTTCATAGGGTTGCCCAACACTATACTGTTCCTTTTTTGACTTACAAAAGTGAAGTTGAACAAGGAGACATCAATTTCCTATAAATTTATTTGGGATGAACACAGTTTTAAATATACCTATCATACATCCTGTATATATATTACCAGGGTTGACCTGAGATAAAAAGGAAGTCGAAGTATAGAGAGAACGCAGATCAAGCCAATATGGTTAACAGGTACGTTCTGCTTTATTTTAGCTAAGATTGCTACTTATACACATTTCTATATAGTTTACAATCACAGCAGCTTTTCATTGGCATACAGGAGAGAGAAGTATGAAAACACACTTTATTTTACTTACTCTTAAGGTGGCTATCACGTGCTCACTAACAAGTCTATTCAGTGACCTTCACAACCTTATTATCTTTCCCTGACACCTTAACTACTAATTTCTAACTGCATC
The DNA here is from genome assembly GCA_024734555.1 of Trochalopteron elliotii. Taxonomy (NCBI): domain Eukaryota; kingdom Metazoa; phylum Chordata; class Aves; order Passeriformes; family Leiothrichidae; genus Trochalopteron; species Trochalopteron elliotii. The sequence continues at coordinate 726,211 of JANPWX010000609.1, read as the reverse complement.
ACACTTGGCTAAGAATTTCTAGCTGCATCACAGGCTTCAAGGCCTCACTCAAGCCCCTGTTAAGGCCTCAACTCAGGTAGTTCAAGGCCTAGGTAGACATCATGTCCACCTTTCCTGAGGAATTCTGCAACATATAAATATTCAACATTTTCAGCAGGTGACAAGTATGAGGGTAAAGAGAAAAAAGAAATGGTGGCAAGAAGAAGACAGGGAGTCTTTCCTGTTTCAGAAATCTTTGTTTCATTCCCCGTGTAGAACAGGGAGGCATTTTTTTTGGTTGGTGTTTTGGTTTTGGTTTCTTTTTCTTTATTTTTTTAAATTTAATATTATTATTTCCTTGATTATATTCAGTTTGAGTTCTGTGTGTGTTATTTTAAAATTAAGTAACATTATATGCAAGCTTCTGTCCTTCACACTGGAATTCTTCACAAACAAGATTAAAATTCCAGACAGACATGATTATCTGGTATTGAAGAAAATAATTTGATTTTGACTCTTTCCTAAAACTTCCTTTGGATGACTTCAAATTACTCTGTCAATATGCTACATTTCTTTCTGGAGAGCAGAGAACATAAATGCAATACGATAAATATTATATAAACTTTTGTCGACTGTAAGGCTTTTGGATCAAGGACTGCATTTTGGGCTTTGGTCATACCCAGAATATTTCTTGGAAATTTCTTTATTAAAGAGGAAGAAAGAATAAACAGTACATAAATTAGAAGCAGATAATGAATAGTAAACATCCCTTAAAAATTTATTGAATGCAGAAAAAGTGAAAGCTTGGGGATTTTTAAAGTAATTTTCTTTCTGATTTCTAAATATCCTTGAATTAACACATGTGTGAAAAATTAGGTCAAATAGAAAATCATTTGTGGAAGTTATAAGCCAGAAAGAAGAGAGGAGGTGCTGGAATTCAGCCTCAGTACAGGTAACTACCATCCAGTGTGCATAACAGTACACAAATAAACATATTAAAAAAGTAATGTAGTAATAGTATTTGTTTATATTCATTACTATTACTTGGCTTTTTCAGCCAGGCACAGTCACTTCAAGTCTGACCTAAGCAGACCCACCAGGGCTGCAGGAATCCAGTGTCCCATAATGGGATTTTGGAGTTACATAAAAAGAGCTTTCTGAGTTTTTGAAGATGAAAAAAAAATCTGCCTTTCAAAGCTTTTCTTTTTTGTCTTTGTGGTGTGAGAGCACAATGAAAAGCAGAAGGTTTTGCAAGAAACTGGAGAAGGACTTGAGCATTTGCAAAGGAGTTTGAGATTTTCTGATGACCTTGCCTGTCGCAATCCCAGTCACCCAGAAAGACTCAAACAATCAGCAACAGCCCGTGGAAAAATAAGGTACTTTTCATGCATGGCAGTCTCAGTAGCATCCCTAATGAAAGATGGTCTTAACTCAGAATTGAAAGATAATTGCACATATAACCAAGCTACTCAATACTTCTATTTAAGAATAAAATGGAAGGAGCTAGGTGGGACAGCTTGCCTTTTAAACTATATCAGGGACAAAGATTTGATGCTCTGGGAGCTCTGTGTGTGTGTGTTAGTCGGAAAAATTCAAAATTTTTCTTACTATCTGGCCTGTTTTCACTCCAGTGTCATTATATAATTACAGTAAAATAGTCTTTATGGCGGGGTCTGTGCTGAGGTGCTGACTGTATTAACCCACTTGTGCCTGCAGACCAAATTAAAGACATTGGAATTATGGACATCACATTTTCTGATTGTTTTCATGGTCATGGCTGTGAGAACTGCCATTCAAAAACTTGATACAGATGAAAGAAAAGAGATTTCTTTCTATTTTGGATCAAAAATCTTGCAGGAAATCCTTCAGATTTTGACATGCTTGGCAGTAAACTGGTTTACAAGTGAGTTGGATTTTCATAAGAAAAGACATGAGACTTTTTATAGCTTAGGATCCCTTTAAAAATACTTGGGGACTAATGCCTTAGGTTTTGAAATCAGTGAGAGTGGAGAATGCTTGGAATCCCTGGAATTATGCAGTGCTACAAAAAATATTTAAGGTACAGTGTTTCCTTTGTCATATTTTACATGAGAAGCATTAATTTTTGGTAGAGTCCCTTTCTAAGGAAAGGAATCATGGCATGTGCTGGTATTTAATATAAATGCAAAATGTATCCAGGTCTTAGGTTGGCTTTGTGCAAAAGTACTTTTTAATTTCTGAATATGCTGATCAGAGAAATTATTTTACCACAAAAGTCTATTGAAAGAAACACGAAAACCAGCCAAATTTTATGCTTTCAAAAAGTTTATCTGAAACTTCAAAATCTTTGAAAGCCTGCTCTCATGCCCATCAACACTCATGAGCTTCTCCATCTCCATTTTAAAGAAATGTGATCACTATCTGCATTCATTTGTATTTGAACACAGCACTTCCAGGAGGGAAAAAGTACACTGTGGAGAGAGTTTTATTTACATGAGAAACATATCTAGCTGACAGCCATAGTTTTATGACTGGCAAAGAGCCCTACAAAGACTTGCCTCTGTTGGGAAAGATGGGACGGGAAAAGCTTAAAAATATGATTGCCTAGCAAGAGATACTGAGAATATAAAACCTATGAATGAAATAGAAATGAAAGCTAGCTTTGAGATGTAATCATGGCAGGCAGGAAGACAGTGATTGTAACAAACAATGGGACACTAAGGGCCCCAAGGATGTAGCGCCATCCCACCCTGCCAAGGTATCAGGGAACAGATAGATAAGAAGATAGTCTTTAGAATTTAGAATACAGAGTGATATAGTAATATAGCATTTCTTATAGACTGTATGCAAAGTCTCTAGGTTTTGTGTCTCGCGTGGGTTGGTCTCTGTAAGTTAGAACATTCAACACATAAGTAGATATAATGTATTGTAGCAAGGTTCTCTCTCTCTTACTTTACCTCTCTTACCTGGCCCACCTCTCTTACTTCACCGCACTTACCTTACCTCGCTTACCCCTACTCTCTCTCTCTCTCCCTCTCTCTTTGGGACTTCCCCTCAGCCGAGGCTGGTGGCTGAAGGCAAGGCCCTTTTTACCCATGACCCTTGCAATACAACCACGTTCTCTCAAGAGTGTCTCAGGTTTGCAGAGTTCCCTCTCCCTGCCGTCCATAGATGCTCCTATATGCCTCCTATAATGTCACATTGCACTGTTTTCCAGAAAAAAAATTTCCTCCTCGTGAGACCTGCCATTTGTACAAGTCAGTGTCAAGGATGGATTTCAGCACTACGATGACAGATTTGGAACCCATAGTGTAGTTTACATGTCAAATAAAATTATGCAGACATTCTTCACTTTTCACAGCAATCATTCACAAAACTCAGGAACATCAAAAGATTTATAGCCTGCAGAGTGTTAAAATGTTTTGATGAGCAGTGTCATACCACATCACTCACCCTTAATATGCTCTTCTACATTTGTGTCGCAAACAAAACCAGCTCAGGGCAAAACAAAATATTACACCAACTGCTGCTGGCCTTCCGTGTAGAAGGGCAAACAGAAGGCATCAGACCCTCTAGCTGGCTTCATTTGCAAAACAGTCAATCTTAATGAAAGATTACTAAAAATCTCCCACAGAATGGGACAATGGCTTAAAAACCCTGATGCTCCTGCAGCGAAAATAATTTGTCATGCTTAGTCTGGTGGTTTGTTCTTTGAAATTTTGGGGGCAAGCTGTGATTTTCAGTCCCCAGGTGATTTATTTATTTATTTCTTATTAAAGGAAACAAAGGGTCAGTAGAAATGCAACATTACACTGTTCCTTTTTAAGACATTCACATCTGCATTTAAGTATTTTGGTCACAGAATCATTTAGGTTGGAAAAGATCTTTAAGGTCATTGAGTCCAACTGTTAACCCAACAGTACCAAGTCCACCACTAAGCCATGAACCTGCGTATAGATCAAGACAGTCTGGAGGCTGAAACAGAGTACTTCTTGGTTTAGGTGGGTCTCACTGATCCAACTTTCTCCCCCCTCCCAGCCTCCCCCATGCAATCCCTTCTCATCCATGGCCCTCAGGTCAGTCCTGTCACTCAGGCTCTGTAGCAATCACCTGGCCACATTGCTGGCTCAGGTCCCACTTTCCCTGTCAAAAGCCTCAGGCTGGTGAGGCTGGTTAGTAACACTCCATATGGCAATCAGTAGAGACTTTTTCTTTCTTTTAAAGGGCATCTTTCTCTTCTTAGGGAAATACTAACCCTAAGATTTCATAATCCAATTCTGTGACAAGAATGCATAGTTAAGTTACAAAATAATCACTGCTCTTTTAGGTGTATAGCAATGTGGGATGCTATCCCCATCTGAATGATTTTGGAGAGATTCTTGTGGAGACCATGCTTGCCATTCCTTTTTCCCTGCATTGGAATTGTTCTTTTGTTACCAGTCATTCCAGAGTCACAGCAGAGCAGCATGAATATCTTTGTGGTATCTCTACCTTTATTTGCTGCAACATTATTAAACAGATCCTCAGCCAGCAGCTAACTCCTTCTGAAACATTAAATTACTAGTTTGGTTGATAATCTTAAAAAGAACCTTTTCCTCATCTCTCTTCTTTGTTCTTGTAATGCTCAGACACAGATTTCCTGTACTGCAAGGGGCACCATGTTCTTCCAAAGTCTTGGATTTACCAAGCAGGGAGTTAATTTTCCACAGAGAAAGTGCACAAAGCCATAGTTGATTCTTGCTGCTTATTGCAAAAATTCACGGGTAGATTAAGAAGTTGTACAAAACAGTATAAAAACAGCACACAAAAGTGCACAAATGACGTAAGATTACATTATACAGGAAAGGTATTTAATTTAGTTAACACATTAAACTTGATGTCCCAGCATGGATTTATGACCACCTCCTACTTGTCAGCAGCTTCTGTAAACAAGTAGGAGGCCAGTTTCAGGCTGGAGATGAGAGAACCATGCTGCCTGAGTGCTGTGGCACTATTTTGGTGAAATGGCAGACACCTGGCCACAGACTCAGTTTCAGCAAAATCAGAGATGGGTTTTTCTACATACTACTGATATTGCAGACAGCAGCTGTGATGCCACCATTTTCAGAGTCCTACTTTTGAAGCTAAAATACTGTTTAAATGTGCATTTAATTTTCAAATCATAATTATTTTTAAAAAAAATTTGGAAATATTACTGAAGATATCATTTAATCCTGCATCCCAGCTTGCAGGTGGAGGGGTAGAAAAGAAATCATGCTGAGTTGTAACTTCAATTTTATCTGAATGAGATTGTTCTTGGATCAGCACTAAATTTTACAACAAACATGAAGAAGGCCAGATGAAGAAACATACCCTCTAAAATTTGACTTACACAAGAGTCTTAGCATTAACAAAAATCCTTTTTTTTTTTTTTGTGCAAAAAGAAAACAGTTGTGGAAAGCACAAAAATTGTGTGTGAGAGGTTTTGTATATGAAAGAAGGATTTATTTCTATATCTAGATGGGATTTATTTTAAAGGAAGCATACCTAATTGAATGCATTATCCAGTAAGTCATAATATGCCAAGTATCCAATATTTGTGTAGATAGTTTGTCGGAGCAGACAGAAACTCACAAACAGGCTGGCATTCTGCTGTGCTAGAGCTCTCAGATACAACAGTCCTGGGAGAGCCTAAGCCCTACCACATATACAGAAAATACATACCATTTAACTGAGATATCACACACAGCTTACCTGACTCTACCATCCCTCTTAGGCCAGATGCTCCTCCAAGACAATGACTCCAAGAAAGAAACAGCAGTTATATACTAGCTATGAAGTAGTCTGTGCTGTCAGGGGGAACACATCTGATGGTCTCATTTTCTTGCTCCATTTTGAGACTTTTAGGAGGGTACACAGGCTGGAGATTTCTGTGGCAGCCAAGCAGATTTGCCTTTCCTTAACTTTGTTTGTTTTGGAGGGGGAGGAGATGAGTAGGACTATAAATCAATCCCTTCCCAGCCAGCTCAGTTCATTTTTTCTGGGCCCCATCTGGGCCCCATTAGTTTCAGAGCACCAGGGCTGCAATCAGCAGAGCATGGGGCACTGTAGTAAGTAGTAAGCTACTTACTACATAGCTTCTGAACAAATGCTGTTGAGGGAAATTAGGTCATAAAATAATTTCCTGAATCTGTGTTGTAAAAGAAACTGCAAATAAGCATGTGTTTCAAAATAGAGCTCTGTTAGGATGCCTCTCACTTTTTTCCCCCCATCTCTTGATCATTTAGTGTTGAATTAATTCTATTTTAAATTCATAATTGATATAATGGCAGTACTTCATAATTGTGTTTGAAAGGCCTTGTTATTGTCTACAGTCATATTAATGATCTAATCAGATGATGTTGGTCTCTTAGCCATTTGTGTATTGTATACTTGGATTTTTAATCAGATGCATTAGCCAAGAGTACAAAAGAGTATTGGGAATAAATGTTACAAACTGGAAATTTTCATGCTGGATTTACATTGCTAGTTAATTCTGTAGGAAGAATGAAATAGTTTGAAAATCCTCCTATTGATCTCTGCAATGGAAAAAACTAAATTGCTCACAACTCTCTGCATTCCTTGCTTTCAGGTGCTGGACTGGTAATTAGAAAAAAAAATCCTTTAATCTGAAGAGATATCTGCTCATGTCATTATTCTAGATGGCTGTCATCATTTTATAGGAAAACAATGGCACTTGTCGTATCAGTAGTGAAATACCTGGAAGTAGGATTGATATTCTGTCCATAAACATCACTCAACTCTGGATACTTCATGGAAGAGCTGCAGGACAGAACCAGACTGAACTAGTGTATTGTTGTTGTTAATATACTCCATTCCAGTGGTCAGAAAGGTCTGAACCTGCCTGTTAAAATGGAGTGGAAAAATGAAGTGCATGAATATCTATTTATGGTAGTGGAAAAAACTGAAAGTAGGACGAGATCATTTTGTCCATAAAAGGGGGGTATGTGGAAATGCATCTCAAGCACAAGGCAGGATACTCTGAGTGGCCTGTAAAACTGACATGCACTACCTGCCAAGCTGGGATGCATTAATCATTTAGACTCAGTTCCTCTTGACCACTTTTCTGTCCTACATGTGTATTTGCCACATGAAGTGTTATTGTTGGAAGTAGCTCTATGTATCTGTGTAATGGAACATTTTTTTTAAGTTCGAATTAACTGGTACTGTTTAATCTGGTGGGTTTTTTTTTTCAATTCTGCACATATTTTTATAAGTATGTTTTTCAGCTTTCTCTGACACGAGCACTACAGGAAAGTGATTACAGGCATAAGCTGAAAGGGCATGCTAGGTAATGGCATACACATTCCCAAGTTCAGTCCTGTTATACAAGTTAACTCTCAATTTAAATTTACTTAGGCCAGAAACTAGCAGGAATCCCTTAGAAGAATTAGAAATGACATGATAAAATGTTTGAGAGCATATATATGAAGAGAGGAGGCTATCTGCTTTGCCAGTACCAGAACTGCCCATGATGCACTGATTGATCACAAGATCTGTTGTAAAAAAAACCAAAAAATTCTCAAACCAGATGGCTTAGAAGGATGGGCCAAATCTTCACTTTAGGGTGAGGTTTTGATCTCACAGGAGGTTTTAGTCTTTGGGTGTTTGAGGAATGAAATAGAGGAAGAACGTCAGTGATAATTAGCACCTCCATGGGAAAGTGCATTGATTAAAATCTAAAAATCTTTTATTTTGATTATTTGGAATGGTTACAGTTCACAATTAGTTTCTGCGGTTTGCCTTTTCTTACATTCAAACCTTGCTCATTTAAACCCTCTTTTAGTGAAAGGTAGTTTAATGAATGCTTTGCTTTGGCTCACTCTTTTCTGCAAATGGCATCAGTTCTTGTATTCATTTCTTCTGCTTGTGTTGTTCAACTAGCTGTGCTTAGGCACAGGAACACTGCTCTACAAAAGCCCACAAAGAAGTAATAATAAGAATGGACACTTTTAATATATGCAAAGGGCTTTCTTGGATTTGAAACTGGATGATGCAAGGAAGTAAATGCAGGTGTTCAGATTTATACGTGCTTAGTTTCTTGCATTATCTAATATGAAAGTGAAAAGATCTGAAATCCTTGTGAAACCTGAAAGTTTATTTTCTTTGATTACTATAAGTAACTGAATGGTTGAATCATAAACGAGAGGTGTCCCTAACAACAAATCTCTGGGAAGGTCTTATTTGAGCTATTGTTAAGTCAGAAATGTACTTAGGTGAGAAAATGGTAGACAGAATTTGGTTCCTGTGAAAAATGTGTGACAGGATGAGTAGGAGTAGCCACATTGTAGAAGTGACTTTCTGAGGATACAAACAAGGCAGTTTCGTAGGGTGAAATTATGGCTTTCATTTGGCTAACTGGTATTTTGAAAAAGCAGTTAAATTTTTATTCCACAAGACTTTGGATCTCAAACAGAACCAGTAGCATTCAAACTTGTTAGGGTTGGTTAGCAATTCTTCCAAGTTGTCCTGGTTTTTGCCAGACAGAGTTAATTTTTTGCAGTATCTGGGAGGTGGCAGAGCCTGGAGCCATGCAGGCATGACTGGGTTGTTATTCTCTATTATTCATGTTGGGACTGGAGGATGGAATAAGGGATTCTCACTTCCAGAAAAGAGGGGACCTTAGCTTGCAGCTTTGAACAAGAAGGTGGCTCATTGTCTCAAGACTCTTCACATGGGTTCCAGTTGGAGCAATTTTTGTATGTGAATCACCCTCTTTTTTTGTATTCTTTTCTTCTAAACATTGTTGCTGTTACTGTTTCTTATGTCATTGTCGTTTCCAGCAATTTTTTCTTATTCTGGCTCGCGATCCCTGCCTTTTGTCCCACTCATTGGAAGAGGTAGTGGGGAGGGGGTCGTCTTGTGTTTTTCATTTTAGTGGGAGCATGGAGTTTGGGAGTGCCACAAGCCTAAGAAGATAAACTTTTTTCCAAGAAGAGAGCTCGAGAGGCTGCACACTGCAGGGAGCAGTTTCAGGTAAGTCGGGCCTCAAGCATCAATCTCAGTGTCTCGGCTGCTGGCAGCAGGTGCTGGAGTGGGGATCTGCAGCCCTTCAGAATGCAGTGAAATACTTTTGAATATAATCCATTATTGTCAGTTACTTTTAACTTCAGAGAAAAAATCTGATGTGTACTCAAATTTTAATTACTGTTACATTATTTATGAGAAACATCTGTGTTTATCACTGAGAAACAAACTGCTTTGAGCTATAAACCACTAAATATATTAAACTGTAGAACTTCCGCAGTCAATTAAAGTACATGGGAAGGAATAATTAGTTATGTCTAGATTTATGATATCTGCTATCAAATAATATATCTACTACACATGGATGGGGACATCTTTGTAATGTTAATTTTTTAAAGTATTAGTATATTTGAATGTGGCATTTGAAAAGAAGGAATGTTTAATCTCATTTAGCTTTAGCTCTAAGAAAGTAAGGTGCACAGCCTCCTCTGTGATCAATGCAAATGGCATATTAAATGCAAATCATCAGAGAAAAGGCATCTGTGATTCCTGGATCTTGGTTTGGAGGAGAGGTGAAGAGGCCAATGTTAGTTGAAGCCCACTGTGAATGTACAGATGTAACTTGCATCTGCTTAATGTCTCTACCATAGAATGAATCTCTTTTCCTGATGGTGTATCCACATGCTCGTGTTTATCTCAGGTAAAAAAAAAAGGAAGGAAAAATGTAATTTATTTCACATTGAGGGTTATGAATAGAATGGTGCTAAGACATTAGAATAAATGAAAGAACCAAGTTCTGTTTTGATATTCTTATACATAAATATATGTTATGAAAACTTCTCTAAGTTTCTGTGAAGACAAATGTGGTTGTGTTATTGTGGTCTTGAATTTTCCTTAGCATGTTGAATGATTTTGTAAATATCCCTGCACAGTTTTTTGTTTAGAATCAAAATTCCAAACTCATTTAATCTAACAATCAGGATGAAATTTCACTTCTATGGCTATGTTATTTTTAATTTTTAGAAGGATTCCTCCCCACCTCACATCAAGATGGATACCTGCATGGATACTTGCAGTCTTTGGCTCCCTTGTCTAGGCTAGACAAAGAGTAGAATCACTTAATTAATATACATGAGGTGGTGTTCTCTACAGCAACACAGAGATGCAATGACAATGCACAGCAGCATTCTTTGTGTAAATGTAATCAGTGGGGAGCGGTAGTAGTAACCCACATACCTGAGGTATGTACTAGCAGTATGGTTTCAGACTCTACAACTGCATATTCTGCTCCCTTTTGTGCCAAAATATTTACACCTTCAATCCATACCTGGACAAGGCATGTTTTGCTGCTGTACACTAAAATCACACCTTCATTTTGTCCATGTGATATTAGTAGATAAGCCACAAAAACATCTGCGATTATCTTCATTCCAACTACTCATGAATATGAGTCAAACTTCCCAAATCATGGAATTCCCTTAAATATCATCTAAAGTTAAGATATTCTGGGTTTTTTTTCTCCCCTTCTAGCTTTTGAGCACTAGAATTTTTATTTCCAGATTTTTCTGCAATCAGGAGAAGGAGAAATGAGCTGTTACATTTTATGAACTCTGAGAAACAAAACTGCATCACTTTAAAGAACTGTGACAATTCACCAGGAGTTTCAGGACACTTTTAAGATCTGATTTCAAAGTATCTTGAATTTAAAAGCCTGAGACATTGGTTAACAAAAATAAATTGCAGCTGGATTATTAAACTTCTAGACACTAATTACATTTGAAAACTCTGTGTATTCTGTAGAGCAGCCATCTAATGATGGTTGGTTTTGTACATTAATATTTATTCCTAACCACTTATCTTTTAAATTAGCCTTAACTGGACTTTGAAATAAATGTATTTGTTAAGGTGTATTTTGAAACAACATATTACCACTTCAGCATTTATTGGCTTTTACATGGGTTATAAATGATTGATTATACTGCTTTAATCAACACTCATTTTCTTCCTGTAAAGAGACTGTGGCATAAAGTTACAATAGACATTAGAGAGATAAGAAAGGAATTTAATATAAACTGCAGTCACAGGATGTGGTAAGAAATATGGCTGCTCCAAAATAAAGTCCACATCTGTTCAGGTAATAGTGGCAGAGGGAGAAGGAGGGAGAAGAAGTCAGGAATTCTTCCCTAGGTACTTTAATGGGAAACTCTGGATTTCCCTTTGTTGTTAATTCAGGAAGTACTGATATATGAGGAGCTGTGACCGAAATTTAAACAAGAGAGAGTGAGCTCTGATTTTAGTAGTAACTTTGGAATTTCCACAGCAGTGAGCAAGCAACCTTCTAAACACCTTGGGCACAGGACAGAGTGGAATTTCAAAAAATTAAGTGTTGTGTATGACAGGTCAGCATGTATGACAGGTCAGCATGTAGTCCATGGAGTATTTTCATATACCAAAACCAGGGTGAAGAACAAAAGGGCTTACCCAAATATAACTTCTTTGGAATTTGAAAGTTGTTTGCAGTTTTAGGCTTGTGACAATTGGGCTTTAGTGACAATTTGGGACTTTTTTCCAGTAAAAGTAATGTTCATCACTGACTTGAGTCTTCACTGAAATCCAAAGGACTTTTACCACTGATTTTAGTATTTTTAGTGTTATTTTAGTATTCCTTGTGTGGCTTTCATTACACTGGAAGGCCTGTTCATTTACTGTTATCAGTAAACCATTTTTTATGAATTTGTATTTCTTTCTTCAAGATATAAATAAGTCCATATAAAGAGCCATAATGAATCAGACTAAAGATGATCTCATTTTTTTTCCTGTTTATATAAATGATAATAACAGCTGTATAGGAAAAAGTGTATCAGAAGGGAATGAATAGCAGCATACTTTCTCACCACCATCAGATTTCCTGAGCTTTATAGTTAATAGCCCTGATTGGCTTCTTCCATGAATTTGTTTGATCTAATTTTGAATTCATATAGGCTATTAGCATTCACAACAAACTACCTAGTTAGATTAATTCCACTTGTTGGTTTTGGACTGAGTCTAAGTGCCAGCGGAGCTGTATTAACTTGTTCTTTATCTGCAGAAAGCATCCTAGATGACAGTGGGAATTAAATCTCAGGAACACATATTAAACAGAAACATATTCAATGTTAATGAATAATATGCAACAATATGCTCTGTCTTCCAAAGAACTTAGTGATATCATAGACATCTGTGCTCCATCAAGTCAGATGTCTGAGTGAGCTATTCAAATATGAAGACTCAAAGCCCCTGGAGTTATGACACCAATGCATGGAATTTCATGGATGTCTTCTTTATATACATTTTCATTCTCTGAGTGACAGTAAAACAAATAAAGAAGAAAAGTGCAGATTTCCAGAACAGATTTGCCTGGAAAAAACTCTGTAACTTCTTTATTAAAAAGTTGAGACAGTCTTTGGGCTAATTTAAGACCCATAGTAAATCAAGTTGTAAAAGCAATTAAGTAAAGATCTACAATACTGCACTTAACTCTTTGAATATATGAGCATATAAATCACAGAAATGGAACTGTCATTTAAACATAGCTTTTTAAAAGATCTAAAATATGCCTATTCTCTGTACAGATGTTTATCTGACTTCATAGCTCCTGAGTATTCAAATTCAAGGGCTATTGTCTTTGTCATGATTGGCATTGAAGAATGAAATGTATGGAAGGCTTGAGTGTTTATTAATGGCAAAAATAATAGATAATTTTTTTTTTTTTTTTAACTAGACTGCATCCAAGAACATTCAATGGTCAAAAACCCAGGTAAAATTAAGTAAGAAATAGGTGAGGCAATTTTGGCCATAGGAAGTGTAGACTACAAAATTCACCTTTTTATTAGTAATTTTTCTTGCAGATTGGCTAACCACCCAAATGACTTTCAATATGTTTTATTTCTGAAGAAGTGTCCAGCAGTCAAAGCACTGTGTGGAGCAGCCCTGTGGGATCAGAGGCAACCTGAGGAGTTTCATGGAGCCAGGGAAAGGCTGTTTAACAAATCTGGGAGCCAGAGTTTTAACTGGGAGAATTTTTGGAGAAATCCCTGTAGAAATACAAGGATGCAAATGTTTTCTGGAGAATTCTTGATCACTTCTAGCTTGTTTTTTTGTTTGTTTGTTTGTTTTTTTTTTTTTTTTTTTTTTTTTTAACCATACCTAGGTAGCACATAGAGATTGGTTGCACAGCAGGAGATGGTTTGGTGCTGGTGTCATTTAAAAGTAACAAAACTTGCATCTTTAGTACACATGCAGAAGCAGACTTTCAGGAGTATTTAGCAACTAACCAGAGGCAAATAGTCACAGATTTTTGGCAGCTTATTGAAAAATTGATTTGAAATCAAGGTACCAAGCTTACTCAGATGTTTTAGAAAGCCCCATGAGGGACAGAACACATCCTTAAATACCCAAAGCAAATGATGAGCACATAAACAACCCCGAATCTCCATGAACACACCTGAGCATCCATGCCTGAATGAAACTGCTAAGTAATGCAGGACTGTGCTACTGTAGATGCTGGTATTGACATGGCAGCTGCAGTTGTATTTATGGCTCCAGGAAGACTATGCAATATTCAAACCTCTGAGTTCCTGGCAAGGTCTTGCTGTGCAGTTAAGTCACATGCTGCTGTCTTGATTTACATACTCAGATGGCTTAAAGCTTATCTTTGTCCAGCAGTAATGGTGCTGGAACTCAGTACAGGTGTGGTTCCCTTCATTCCTATGAGATTTCCCTGTGAAGTGATCTTTGTTGTTCCAGAGAGCAGTGAAGAGAAAGAAACAAGCCCAGATTGTTTCTTCATTCACACAGATGCAGCAGATGAATACTATAAAACAAATTAGAATAAAGGATCTGACCCACTCATTTTTGTTATTCAATGATCACATTATTTTGCTATTTTGGTCCTTTCTCCTGAAATTAATGAAGTACAAAGATATTTCCCAGTGTATAAATTAATTAAATCGGTTTTAATTCCAACTTTGAGACATAAAAAAGATTTCTTTCTTAAAATGGTGGAGGCCTGCATATCATCATTAGGAGTTTTACCATTCATCCCTTGAGCTGCTGATTTTTTTTTACTTTAAAAGCTCCCACAGTCTGCAACTGACAGGAGCAATAAGTCTCAAAAAGCTTGCCAAAATTACCATGCCCTTTTGTATATTTTTTTAAAAAGTGATATTTGGACCAAAGTATGCAGTGCTGCTAGGTGAGGCAGTTGTTTCTTTAAGCTTATGGACTAGAAAGCTGTTGGGGAGTGTGTTACTCATGTCTGAGCTGGTTTTAGTTACGGGAACCCAGTACACTGGAAATTTAGGCATAACAGCATCTGGAGCTCACAGAAGTGCTGCTGAGGTTTGGCCAGCTTAGATGAAATAATGGAGCAGATCTTTCCTTAATAATATATAAACATTTTGAGGTATCCCTGCCGGAAAACCTGTGCAACCTGATGAAGAGCTGCAATTTGTAATTGATACTGCCTTTAAAGACACTGATGTTCTCACAGAACAAGACCAGCCAACGCACGTGGAAGTATGGCTCTGTTTCTAGAGGTCCAGATCTAGTCACCCTTACCTTATGAGCAGTCTCAATGAAATTGCAGAAATTTAACTGAAGAGCAGGACAGGATCCAACTGGAGTAAATTTATCAGAATATTTTAACTATGGAGTCTCAATTTTTTTACTTACAGAAACTAGAGAAATATCATTATAAAATCTCTGAGACTGAAGAATAACATGGATGGATGGTAGATCCTTATGTAACCTGCATGCCAATACATTTGCTCAAACATTTTTCAAGTATCCTTGTTCTCTGAAAACACTTTCCTGTTGTTGCTTATGGTTTTTATTCATAGCATGTATTTTTTAAAAACTTTTCTTCCATGCTCCTGGTGTTGTGTTTGTTTGTGGTTTTTTGAATATCAGATTTATAGTCTTATTTGCTAGAGATAGGGCAATTCTTCAATGCTGATATTGTCAATTAGTTTTCTACCCATGCAGGGAAGAAGTGAGCAAGTGCCATACACTGCTAAACAGAACAGAAGAATTTGTGTTATCTACTGCATATGTGTAACACTAGTATTAACTAGTGTATAAATTGCTGCTTTTCTGTTTTTCAATAATGACCTATACTGGGAAAAGTAGTGCTCACCTCCTTAGACTTTCCTCTCAGACCCTGATACTCTGGCCAAAGTGTTGTACTAATTTGACAGAAGCCTGTGTCTCAACGGCCTCATACTGTGGGTGGCCATTCTTAGCAGATTGCTTTTTTCCAGTTAGGTTATTGCTTTGTAAAGACATCTGAATTTTATTATCAGCTGTAGGCACATCTACAAGGCACAGCACAGTGAGCACTGTGTTGTTTCTTCATTAGAATTGTGATGCATTATTATCTCTCACACATACCAAAGAGGCATCAGAGGGCAGCAGTCTCCACACTTTGGTCAGAGAAGAGCCAAATTAAATCATCTTATCTGTCATCAAAAGTCAGATGAAAATTTTTAGGGTAGGGGGGTTTTGTCTGTGTGAATTTTTGTTTTGTTTTTCTTGTTTATTTTTGGTTTTTTTTCATGTCAGTGAATATTCTTAATGTAGGACAGATTCTTATTCTGGATCAAAATGGAGTCCCTGAGGTTTGGAAGTCAGTATTCCATTTCAGTGAAGAAAAATCCAGAGATGCTACAAATATACAAAAAATCAAATGTATGCCCACAGATCAGCAGATGTATGGACTCTGCATGAATTAAATGGAATACTAGTTGCTGGTCTAAATGTATTATAAGGACTGATCACTTTTTAAAGTAAAGGAATACTTTAAAAGGTCATTTCTAGACTCAATTATTTTATCATTTGGTCTAATTTAGTGATGCAGCAAATAATATGACTTCCAGTAGCTTATCATGGCAGAGGTCTCTTCCAGTTATTTTAAAGCAAAGAAAAATTTAAATAAATTTTATGCCAGAATTTTTGGTCAAATAAAAGCATATCAAACAAAATGATATCATACAAGTTTAGCCTATTCTAAGGAAAAAAAACCCTATAAGCAATGATTTTCATGCAATATATCAAAGTGAATTGTTACTAGATTTTGAGGTTTTTAAAATATGAGACTGCTGTTACATGGGGGCTAAAACCACTGTAAAACAGTAAATTGACTGAAGGTGAAAGGAATGTGGTAGTAGACACTCATTAACTTCCTTTCTATGGTGAAAAAAATCAGCAAATTAGTTTTGAGTCTGCAGGGTCCATTTAAAACTAAAAACATCTGCTCAGGAGCTGTTGAAATGCCACTCAGAATTAATTAATTTTATCTAGAGAAAAAATGCTTATGCAGTGGTCAGGAATGGTTTTGAAAGGATAAGCTAATATAAATTTGAAAGAACTGAACTGCAAAAGCAGAAAAATATTGGAAAAGATTGTTTCACTCACTTTTTTTATTTTTTGTGCTCACTTATTTGGCTCTGCCAACACAACAGTGTGCCAGTATTTGGATTTCATCATTGACAATTCATGCTGACATTCCTCCTTACCTGTAAGAATAATATTTTCCTATTTGCTTTGATGGCAATTTTGAAAAAATGAAGACATTTGGATCTCTGTTTGGCATGGTTTATCATATGGTAACGGAATAGGCAAACTGAGCAACATGACTTAAATGTATGTTCACCTATATATCCTAAGACACGTGTTTAAAAAATATTTTCACTACATGCCAGAAAAAAAGTCCTTTAAAATAATTGGAGATATTTAAGTCTTGTGTTCGTGCTTTTGGCCAGACTATAGTCTAATAACCGAAATGTGCTTATTTTCTGCAGAATCAGATCTAAGGTATTTCTAAAGAACTGGAAATGAGTTGATTTATGTAAGAAATCAGGAAGAAATACTTAACTGAGAGGGTGGTGAGACATTGGAAAGTGCCACCCAGTGAAGCTTTAGATGCCTCATCCCTGGAAATGTTCAAAGACAGTTGGATGGGTCTTTAAACAACCTGGTCTAGTGGGAGATGTCCTTGCCAGGGGTTTAGTCCTTAAAGTCACTTCCAATCTAGACCATTCTGTGATTCTATGGTTCTGTGATAACCCTTCTGTGAAGTCTGTATAGTGACAGTCCTATTAGACAAGACCAACCCTGAGCTTTAAACATATCACTACCATTATTGTATTTTTGCAAGTGTTGAACATGTATTGTCCCTCACAAGATATCCTTGCTTGTCTTGCAAGGGCACATTGCTGAAGCCAAACTTAACTTACAACAATCTGCTTCAGTAATACATTTATATCTAAGTTATGGTTAATTTAGATTTTGTGCTGGTCATCAAAACCTTGCCTTGGAATTTGATTTGTTCCAGCGATATTGATACAAAATCATACTCATGAACCATAAAGGAGCCTTTACAAAACTCACCTACATGGGAGTGACATCAATCAGTCAAGTGGTGATGCATGCCACTGTTGGCAAATTCCAGAATAATGTTTAAGTCTGCTTCCTCTCAGCTGTGTTCAGCATAATATCCTCATTCACACTTCCTTTTCCTGAAAGGGAAAATACTGCTCATCCAGAACTGAGGAGAACTTGGTGAGGCAGGAGGATACCTTCCTTTTGGCTTGTCTTCTGAATAGGAAGGCAACATAAGCACATGAACAAATATCAGTTTTTATCATGAAAAGTCTCATTAATGTCCTACAAAATTACAAAAAACAAAAATTATTTTAAAGATGATTTTTTTTTCTGTTTAGATATAACACATACAGGCAGCTAATATTTATTTCTAGTTTCTCATGACTGTTAATGCTTCTGTGGGCTTGGCAGCATTTCAGCTTGATGCATGGTGCCCTCATGGATGACTGACATCTGAGTGTGAAAGTACTTTTGAGTCCAGGAAAACACTCACTGAGTCCATTCAAATGGAAAGGCTGTAAGCTGGTGTTCACAAAATAATAATAAAAGAAAGGTATCAAGTACCTCTAAAAACTCACTAGGGCACTTATTTTCAGTTCCCAAGTGGAAAATTATTCAAGAACTCCACTTTTGCTCTCATTTCAAGTCTAATGGGTTTATGATCCTTTTTGTGAGCCACTGTTGCGCACAGTCAAGAAGATAATGAAGCACCCAAGGAGGCACAGATAGAGCATTGATAATTAAAGATGCTCTGGGGTTTTTTAGTTCCCAGTTTAAAAGCAGAAAATCTCTTGATTTTCAAAGCATATCATTCTTTTCAATAAAAGGCAACAAACTTGACCTAGAAGAAAAACATTTTTTATGATCTCATTTACCTTTTGGCTCTGTTCCTAACAAATTCCTTTGTGCCTCTTTCCTGTTCCATCCCAATGCATTTTTCTGACCTTGAATTCAGACATTTTCTACCCTCTTCCCTACTATTTTCTCATGTCAAGTACTTCAGTCTCAAACAGTGCAGCTCTTTCATAAGAAAAGCTGTCCTCTGACTTGTCTCTTTCTTTGCTGTCACTACACCTACTTTCCCAATTCAACACCCTCCTCTTACCTGACAGCAGCAAGGTTCAGAAAGCCCCTTTCCCATGGATTACAAATCTGTTTTAACTTCATTCCAGCTGCTCACCCTTAAATTCTTCACACATGCACACACAAACTGTACTCTGCCTTCCAACCACACTTCCCATTTCAGTCTGCACTTTGTGTGATTTTCAGGGCTCTAGTCAAACAGTTGTGTATGTACCTGAAGCTAAATCTGCATTTCCTCTGCAGCATTGTCTCTGCCTGCAGTCTGCATGCATTCTCATTGTCTCTGCCTGCAGTCTGCATGCATTCTCTAAAGAGCAGATGTACAAAGCATGTTTAGCATCCACAAATCATTTACTGTGATTAATAGAGAGGCTGTAAGGACAGAAGTGCTGAGGTAACACAAGGAGGTTGTATGAAAGTGCATGTTGTCAACAGCCCAGTGAACATGAGCCAGGAGTGTGCCCACATGGCCAAGAAGGACAATGGCATCCTGGCCTGTCCCAGCAATAGTCTGGCCAGCAGGACCAGGGGAGGGATTGAACCTCTGTACTTGGCACTGATGAGGCTGCCCCTCATGTTCTGTGTTCTCTTGGGGGCCCCTCGTTACAAGAAGGACATTGAGGTGCTGGAGTGTGTCCAGGGAAGGGCAATGGAGCTCGTGAAGGGCCCGGAGCACAGTTCTGATGAGGTGTGACTGAGGCAGCTGGTATGGTTTAGCTTGGAAAAAAGAAGGCTCCTGAAAGGAAGTCGTAGTTAGGTGAGGGTTGGTCTCTTCTTCTAAGTAACTTGTGATAGGTTGAGAGGAAATGGCCTCATGATGCAGCAGGGGAGATTTAGATTAGATATTAGGAAAGATTTCTTCACAGAAACTGTAATTGTTGTGAAGCACTGGAACAGGCTGTCCAGGGAAGTGGTTGAGGTGCCATCTCTGGACATATTTGAAAGACATAGCTTAGTGGTGGGCTTGGCAGTGCTGGGTTAGCTGTTGGATCTTGAAAGTCTTTTCTGCCTTAATGATTCTATGATCCTATGATTCTATGATCCTATGATTCTAAGATTCCAAGCCTCTCACACATTTCCCAGGAGGTGTGAGGAATAGGTCATGGTCACACTACTCAGGAGAGCTGTTAGCATGTTTCTATTTACCATTTTGTTCAATATGTTTATTTCCATACACTTCTAAATCTGACCTAACTTCTTTTTCCATCAAGTTCTTAAGAACGTCACTGTGAATCATCCATTAAGATGAAGTCACTACTGGGCATCCAGAAAGGAAGAGATGGGAATTCTTTGCTGTAATCCAATCTGCTGCATAAAAGTAGATACTCCTAGGCCCTGGTGGGGCAAAATACTTCTGCAAGAAGCTGGGACTCATGTAAGGGGCTGGAGTCTTCACTACTCCTGCTCTTACCCCATCTCCATCAAGTAGCCCCTGAGATCCCCACTGTGTGATGCATAGATATTTCAGATATTCCCTGGCCCTTTGAGATAGGTCAAAGAGCACATGCTTCATCTGGGTGCTTTCCAGTGTATTTCACAGCCTGGATTCTTCACTGAGCTATCTGAGCCTCAGAGTTTCTGGATACCTCAAACTTAAAAGCCCTCATAGGCAACAGCATTTTATTCATGCTGTTGACAAATTTAGAAATAGGAGCATGCTGACAGGAGGTGGAACAGCTTGTGTTATAAAAAGAGCTCCTTATGTGCAAAATATTTGATTTATGCAATTCACTAAAACATCTTATTATTTTGAGTTCACTCATTTCTGGTGTATCTGGGCAACAGACTTAAGTCACAGGAGGAAATTATCGAAAACACAAAGCTGTAAACAAGGCAAAACGAAAACCAGAGGCAAAATGTATCATACACAAAGACTTCTG
This sequence comes from Trochalopteron elliotii, assembly GCA_024734555.1. Taxonomy (NCBI): domain Eukaryota; kingdom Metazoa; phylum Chordata; class Aves; order Passeriformes; family Leiothrichidae; genus Trochalopteron; species Trochalopteron elliotii. The sequence continues at coordinate 705,863 of JANPWX010000609.1, read as the reverse complement.
GCAGCTGTTGAGAATTGAGTGAAAAAGCTTGAAGCAGTGAAAAAATTAAAAATTGGATTCTGACTTTATATAGACTTCAAATATATAGGTCCAAGATTATACTTCTGAAAAAAGCACAGTCAGTTGCTAATCCAGGCTGGAGATAACACAACTTAATTTTTCTCTTTTTGTTTGTTTGGTTTTGGTTTTGTTTGTTTATTTATTTTTATTTTGCTTTAACTTTGGGGAATTATTCAGAATCATGCCTTTTTTGTGTTACCAGAACTACTTTGCTCATAAAACTTGTGGAAATTTTCCTCTGTACCATTGTGTCTATATGATTTATCTTCAGATATTTATAAATGCATTCTGCTCACAGGTATCTATTTTTTTAATACTTCAATTGACAGGTAACATCTGTCTGAGGTTAGACTTAGATTAACGATTGTAACATTGAGACTGAATATTCTCCTCTGTAAATTGTTATATTTTCTATGTGGTTTGTTACATACCCCTTATGACTGATTATTGCAGAAGCTATTTTTTTGAGCAATGTACAGTACAAGTAGATAATTGTTCATTTGGTGTACAGATTTCACTGTACTTGTTGCACACAGGTTGCTTTTGTGTTGTTGAATTTTTTATTTTATCTTCTCTAGCCCTCACAGTTGCTGCCTTTTTGGTTTTTGGTACTATGGCTGTTCTACTTTCTGCCATTTCTTTACATTATTTGATGAATGTTAAATGTATAGGGATACTTCTTCCTTCATTTTCCTTCTTAGTTTGAATTGCTTCTTTTGAGTTTGAATTGCTTCTTTTGTCTTGCTGTAGGCCTGTTACTTTTCTGCCTCTGTAGTCATGACTTTCTGAACATGGAAATTTCTCTGTAAAAGCAGAACAAATTTTAGTCTATTATTTTTTATATTATTTAAATCAAAACAATAGAAAGGAAAATAAAAACATGTCAGGAGAGTACTTAAAACTTTAAGGGTCTGTATTACTTAAATATCACTCTGGTTATGTTTAAAGATACAGTTTTTAATTTGGCCTACATTATCATTAGATAGGATTCACACTTTCAGCTGTGACTCCTGTCATTTCAGGTGTTGGTGTCATGTTGACATGAAGGTATTTTACAGAAATTTGCACATTGCTTCTCTTTCACCACCTATGTCCTTTTTACAAAGGATGTTTTGTGAGACTAGGAACAAAGTTAGGAGAACAGTAAATTTCCTGACTTCTAAGTTAGACCTGACTTTGATTTTAGAATAATGTTTTGGTTGCAAAATGTCACTGCTTCCATGTCAGAACGTCATGTAGAAATCCATTTCTGCAGGGAAAATTGTTACAGTGCCATTGGCTTGCTAGGTTTTTCTGCCAGCTTCTACATTGCAGAGAGCCAGCCAAAAACATGGGAAAATCACAGCAGAACTCCAGTGTTTCTGTTGCCTTTGAAAATTATTAATGTTTGCTATTAAACTGAATAGCAAATAATCCTCTTCCTGAAAGTAGCAGCACGTACATTAGGAATGCAACATGATGCTAAAAGAAGACAGCATTGTTTAGCTGCCGAAGGCATGCAGTTTTGCACATACTCTGGAAAAGTGGGGGCACACTAAGGCACTTAAATGCTAACCCATGAGATTAATATTTGGCAGATTGTGCCAAATGCACGAGGACATGGCCATTGAGCACATGGGCTGCTGTGGCTGTAGCTGTGGTGAGTTTTGGCAGACAAATAGGGAGGTCATGAGGAAGAGGGAAGAGGTGGAGGCATCACACCACAAAAAGGGAGATGCAGGCACTGGGGCAAGGATTTGGGGTGAGAGGCAGCTGACTGAGTCTCATTCATCGTGTGGGATTTGGCTGTCTCAAATTACAAAAAAAATGTGTTTATCCCAGCATGCTCCCAATACAATGAGTTTTGATGGATGTGACTTGGAATGAGAGTTCAAAGCTCTGCTAAAATGCATAACCAGCACAGTGTAGTGCTGTGTGGACCTGGATTTAGTGTTTCACTGCGTCCATTACCTCCCAAAATCAGACTTTTGCTGAATGAACAGTATTTTCTTGACAGCTGTGGAATTTGGTTTTGGAAGACAAAATAAGTGAATGTTAGAGCTGCACAAAATCTTTGCTGTAATCCAATTTCTGCATAAAAGTAGATGCAAGCCCTTAAAAAGGGGCTTTACTGCATTACCCATGAACTCTGCATGAAACCTATGGTTCAGTTTTGAGATACAACTTAATTTTCATACAGTTAACTAACCTTTATTAAAAATTCTGGACAACAATTTCACTGTATTCTTTACTGTATCTCATCATGAGAACTTTTGGATAAGTGTAATTCCTTTTATTTCACTTTTGCTCTGAAGAACCACAAAATTTAAAACACTTACATATTTCTTAGAAAATAAAGACCAGACATTATATCAACTTGGGGATGATGAGAACCAGGACTAGTCAGAAAAGTCAGATATGAAGTTACAGTTATTACATATTTGGTTTCTGAGAGGCAGGATTTTCTTCTAAAGGAAGATTATGATCCAACATATGACCCTTCTATTATAAGGCCAAGTGCATTACTTTGTATTATGTTAATCTCTACTGTTGAGATTGTAAAAATTTTGATTGTAAAGGCAGTACTGCTAAAATAATCGCCATTTCTGTTATTTTAATTTTGCTCTGGCAGTTTTTTTCACAAATCAGTGCAATTTGTGTGGAAATCAAGTTGGCCAGTGCATAACTGAATGCTTGTTTAAGATTTAGGTTTACGTGCATTTTGAGTCCAAAGTGGCCATGGTCAGAGTTCAAGTATGGAAAATTAAGTCAGCTGCTATTTTAGAACACAACAAAAATATATCTACAAAAAAACCCTGTTATTTTATTATGTCAAATTTAAATTTAATTTGAAAAAATTAGAATGTATGTTATAATTTAGATCATAATAAAACTTTCTTTTTCCACCCTGTTTTTAAATATAGATTATACTAAAATAAAAGCCTATGAAACATCAAGGCCAATCTTCCTCTAAAAGAGAGTAAGGTTAGGTCTCTGAATCCACTGATGAATATTGGATGTAGTTTTAATATTTGTTGTATATTTTTTTCCAGAATTTCAGTACAAATACTTGATAGTGATGGCTTTAATATCCCAAGGAACCCTACCTTAAGTTTTGGATTTGAGCAACATATATTTATCCTTTCTGGATACATTGATACCCATGCTCAATAAAAAATAAATGAAGAAAAATATATATACATTCTGAATTGGTAGCTGGGATCCATTATATGCATTAGATATCCAACTGCATAGCTGTTAAACGTCATAGTGTCAATTTTCTCCTTGAGAGACCGGTGTTTTCTTCCAGGTCTGTACTGGGATTAGAACAGGTTATAGTTTGTGCCATGGTGGTATTAGTCAGTAACCATGGCTGGTATTTTTACACACTATGTCCTAATGCTGTCTGTGCCTTTCACCTTGGAACCTCTAAGGAGATGAACTTTCCTGCAACAACTTTTGGTGTGGAAAGGGTTCTCAGTAAATAATTTTGGCATCGATTTATTGACAGCGATGACATTTTTTCCTTTATCAAGATATAAAATATAGACTGTAAAACTGATTAATATTAATGTTTGAAAAGAAAGTCAGGTATTTTCTTTGGCAATAGATATGGAGATACCTGGGTAATTTACCTGCTGCATGGAGGGGAGCTGCTGGAACTGTCTGCCATGAGAGATGTTCTGCACTGAGCTTGCTCTTTAGGTTCTCATCGCAGTTACTCAGGAAATTAATGATCTGTACTCCACATGATTTATGCATTGTTGTGATTGTGAATGAGTTACTACAGACAGAGAGAGGAAACATTGTTCAAAACTGAGGAGTTTAAGAGTAAGGTAAGCTGCTGGTGAGAGACCACCACCCTGCTGTGAAAAGCAGCTTCAATGAAAGATAAGGCACAAGTAGCCCAAGTGGGCTTTCACAGTAATGTGACATTAGTTACGGTTTTCCTCTGGCAGAATTATTTTATTGAACCAGAAGATTTTTTCCCCCTTTTTGTTTATCCTTTAAATCACATGTAGGAATTATAGGCTTCATTTTGCCAAAGAGCATGTCTTTGGAAAAAAAAATAAAATGTGGAGAAATGTGATGTAGTTTAGACATTGTTTTCTTGAGGACAAAAGTGCTATACAATAATTAGCAACAACGTGACTTATGAAAGATAAAGTTTATTTTTCATTTTGGTTTTTTTTGGTTTTGAGAGCTGCCAAAGCTCATGAAATAATGAAGTGGTAACACACACCATTCAAAATCAATCAAAATTTCTGATGCCTGAAAACCCTAGAAAGTTCAGTCTGGGAAATGAACTGATTCACAAAACCATTCACCTCATGCCAGACAAACCTTGTAAGAAATTAAATCAGTTTGTGAAATGGAAGAGATTGCCGCTGGATAAATAAATATAATTCCTCCAGCTGAAATACTCTCAGTTTTTGTTAAGACATTTTGTCTTAATACACACAGAAATGAAATTATACAAAGACATAGACATTGCTATAAAAATCTGGAGTGTTTCCTTTAGACTTTTTTTAGACAAGGGAAATATCAGAGAGATTAGACCTGTTTCCTCTTAACACAGATACATAAGGTGAGACTGAAGAAAAACACACAACCTTCTGGAAGAGGTAACTAAGATTCCTCTTCTGTTACAGTAGTTAAGGAATTCTCGTGAATTTGAGAACAACTGGATTAGAAGTGTTTTAAAGATGTGTAACCAATGGAAGTGTAGGCCATCATGTTAAGAGCATAAACCCCTCAAGCATTACAATAGAAGTCAGCTCCTTGGTGGTGGCAGCCTGGGGAAAGTTCTCAGTGGGTTCTGTGTCTCTCACTGCCCATTGTGTTTTTGTCAATGCACCCAGAACTGGCTGTTGTCAGAGACAAGATGTGGTGTCACTGGTCTGATGTGGGATGAGAAAGTCTATGCTCTGCTGTTTTCATAAGGGGAAGGAGTCCATTAAGACACAGGAATCTGCTTTTGAATCACTTTTCACTGGAATGAACTTTTAAGCCCTCCTGTAGCTATTCCAAAGGCAGGAGCTCTCCACTTAATGGGAAACAGGTTTCAGAAAATACAGCCAGATAAAGCAAAGGAGGAACAGAATCTCTGAGATGAGCTGAACAGATAGTGGGATCCAGTTCACTTGTTGCTTATAACACTTCCAATAAGTAGTGCTGGGATAAATTACGTATGCAATGGAAATTCAGATTTCAAAATGCATGTGTGATCCAAAGGGCTTTTGGGTGTTTAAAATTGCTATTTTCGTGGGAATTACCAAAAAGGCAGAAATTCTAAATTATGAAACCACACATGTGTTTAAGACTTCGCAATTTTTATTTCCTCAAAAGGTGTGAGATGTCTTCATATTCTTAGCATTGCTTCCTGTGAATAACAATAATAATAACAATAAGAATTATTTTATTATTATTACTATCTTTTTTTTTTCAAATGAACAATGAAAGTTTTTAAGCAAAACTATGAACAGAGCTGTTTCCTTACAGTCCACAGCATGGAAAGAAGATAATCTCGGACTTGCTCTTCTTTCTCTCTCTCTATTGCAAATAAATTGTTTGGCTTGCAGTTCATCATTTCCTATTTAAAATAAACTTTTAAGGCTTCTCAAGTACTACTGTAGATTCTGATCCCAAAATCAACAGAAACCAAAGCAAAGAATTGAATCGACCTCTGTAAGCTTTGTTATACTGGCTGTATAACATACAATCAGTCACCTTTTCTTTCTTTTGCACAGGCCTATCCCTTTGCTACCATGTTTAGGATATTAATATGGAAATGTTTTGCAAAGAAAAATAGTAGAGAATTTAAAAGGTCTTGCATTAGAACCCAATTCAAAGAAAAAGAAAGAAAAAGAAAGAAAAAGAAAAAGAAAGAAAAAGAAAGAAAAAGAAAGAAAAAGAAAGAAAAAATACTGTGCAAAGTACTGTGAAAAAGTACTAGGAAAGAAAATACTTCTACTATTATAGAAGTTGCTTTCCATATTGTTACATTTAGTGACTGGATATATAACAGCTTAATGTACATGACCACAAGTTTGCTACCTATTTTCTTCTCCTACAGACTTACATTTAGAGCATTGGAAATATTGACAATCTGACAGGATATGATTGTTATGTAAATATGTCGTATGTCACATGAATATTGTGTGTTGCAATTTTTAACTGCATTGTAATTTCTGTGACCTTTTTCAGGAGAGAAGATCAAACTAAAAATGAAAACTGAGGAACAGACAGAAAGTTCCAAACGTAGTACAAGCCCCCTAATTTTGGCAAGCTTTCCAGCACAACACTCAAGGGGTTGATCCCAGCCAGAAGAACACTTTGGCAAAGAGAAATCTCTAATAGCAGACGCATCTGCTGTAAAATTTTGGCTGTGTTAAGCCAGAAAGACCTGGTTAAGGACCAAGTAATTTTAATGTCTACTGAAATACATTTCTGAGCTGGTTTGGGAACTGGGGTATTTCACTGTCAAACTGATGATCTAACAGTGAGGGTGTACAAGAGAGAGATATTTCCAGCGTTACTGTAACTTAATGAATGCTGTAATATAATTATTAATAAAAAAACCTGCTGTGATGACTTGTGAAAGAATGTGGTTTTAGTTACCAAAAAACCCTGAGGTCACTGTATTATTCAATACTCATGTGGAAAAAAATATCCAAAATTCTACAATTGCTTATTTTACAGCAGCTACATGTGCTACATAATTCCTTTGCAATGCTTATTTTGCTCTGGAGGGAAAATCTACATGAGGCTTTATGCTTCTCCAGTTTCCTGCACCTTAGAAATCAAGCAGTTGCCAAATATTTTTGAACTGTGTGTCCTAGCCTCAAAATCCATAGTAAGAGGCAGTGTTGTTGTCTTTGTTTTTCATGGCAAATAAAGTTAAATATTAATGATTATTCACAAGAATTATAAGTTTCAGGAAGAACACAGCTTTTTTTTGTGTATAGTCATCTTTTTGTTATATGTGCTGCACATAAAATGAAGGAGTTTTGAATTATCTTCTGTCTGGGGGTCTTAAAGTGCTTTAATAATAGCTGGTGAGGAAAGCTGTAGCAGAACCAGAAATGTGGAACTTGGGATTTTCAGCATCCAGCATTTCCTTGAAGAAGATGACACATTTTCAGTTTCTGGTTGGTTAGATCTGTTTATTTTTTAAATATAAAAGAACAGTTCTTTCTTGGGTAGAGTTCTTTCTTGGAAGGTATCTTGAGGCTGTCCAGTAGCATTTGTCACAGGAGATGCAGACACTCCCTTTTAAAACTACTATTTATGATTTTGATGAAAATAACTCAGTACGGTGTTTTTCTGTGAGTCAAAGGATGGACCTCTGTGTAAGTTCTGATCACACTTGTGCCTTTCTCATTAATGAATTTAAAAATGCTGGGGTGTTTGGGCCTTTATGCTTAGGTGTCCAATGTCAGACAGACTTGCAAAAAGATGCAGTTGACCTGGGTTTCATTAGCAGAATAAAAAAGAAGCTTACCCATGTGCCCTGCTGGGAATGGCAGAGTTAGCGCAGAAGGCCACCCTGCAGTTCCTGCCCATGATTTCTTGGCCAGTTTTTCCAGTAAACATTGGAAAACATTTTTGGAGTTGTTTCATTGCTCAGTAGGTTTCTCTCACTAATGAGGGAGCCTTAATAAGCAGGAAATCTAGAAAAATAAATAAGACATGTCCTACAGCATTCAGTGAAGGTGAAGGCACCTCTAGCCATGAGAAAGAAGACTTTCTTTTGCCTGGCTTTATATCCTGGACCTTAGTTACTATTTTTAGGGGATTTTATTCCACTGATGGTTGAAAGGAAGTTGCATTTTGCATGCTTGGGAGAGTCTTCCTCTTGACCAAGTATCACTTTGTCCAGGTGCATGAAGTAAATAACTTACCAGGGTGCAATTACGGGCTTTTGAAAATTAAGGCAAAGTTAAAGCAGTGTTATCCTCTTGGTGGGGAATGGAAGGGCTGAAGAGAGGTGATCAAAGGTGACAGCTGCTTTGGGGAAATACACTTTATTCCTGTAGGATTATAAACTTAGGTATTCTGGAGAAAGCTTTCTTTCCATGAAAAATTGTTAAGGTGTCATTAGTTTGATGGCAATGACATCTTTTTGGCTCTATGATCACAACTTAATGTTTTTCCCCATCCTCAGGTACTGATGCTTTAATTCAGTTACACTTAGATCCACACTTAATTTTGAAGAAAATGCTGGGAGATCAGAAAATTTAATTTCTATCACCTCCATAATTAAAAGAACTGTAATAGTCCCTTTGAGATTCTATGCATGCCATAAGCCTCTAAATTTCTAACACATTGTTTGAAAGAGAAGCTTTGAAACACGATGCTTGCTTTGTAGCGATCACTATAATCATGCTCTGGAAATATAAAAACATGCACTGGACATTACCTTTGACCATCCCCTAAAGGGGTTCGAAAGATAAAACTACAAGACTTCTCTCTCTCACACTCACATAAACAGCTATCTGAAGAAGAAAAGATGAATGAGCACTCCAACATTTGTTACAGAATAAGCTTTATTGGCACACCACGCAGCTTTTTGCCAAGTCAGAGATTTTGATGTGCTATTTCTGCAGCCATCAAGGGTTTTTCAGACATCTCTACCTGCCATGTATTGGCTCTACCTGCTCAGATCTTTTGGAACTTTTGCAGGGTCAAAGGCTTCTCTCTGAAAGAGCAGTTCTGAACTCTTACACCTGAAGTAAGAGTTTGTTAATGTATTTGGTAGTAAGAGTTTTTCTACAATGTATTTATTAAAACACCAGTGTCTTTTACTGAGACATCATTAATGGAGAAATAAAAGTACTGTATATGCTCAAGTGAATCATAGCTATTTATTGACACCGTTTTCTGTGTTGTTTTCCAAAAGAAGATGGCTGGAATGCTGCTGGAGCTGCTGAAGTCCACCTGGTGAGTGGGGGGGTTCAGAGAAACAACACCCTTCACTGCCAAGACTAGTAGAAGCAGTGTTTTAGTGTAAGTAAAAAGAGCTGGGACCAAGCAGCTCCTCTGGGCTATTTCATCAACACAGTGTTCACCTGACTGAAGCAGGGCAGACGAACTTAATGAGGATCTTCAAGTGGTTCTGGACCTGTGCCTGTCAGGAGGATTAAGTAAAAAAAAATTATTTCAGCAAACTGCTGACCTGTGCTTTGGCAGGGGCTCATTACAAATTTGAAACAGCAGAGGAAGGGCCCAGCAGCAGTTTCAAGCACTGGGAAAAAGAGCCACAGGCAGAAAACACTTGCATTTTATTTGGCCCTGAGCTTCTTGGAGGAGGCCGTATCACGGAATGAGAAGGAGGAGGAGTTCATTCCCTCTGAAAGGGCAGAAATCACAACTCTTCATACAGGGAAAGAAGGAGCTGTTATTTTAACTTGCTGGGAACAGCCAAGGAATCTAGTAATTATGCTGGCCAGGTTTATGCTAGAAGGACATTGTCAAATGCTTTATAAAATGGATTATAAAACTCTTCAGCACCTCAGCACTTTCTCCTAAATGCATGAAAATAATTCTTCCATTACCAGTGGCAGCCTTCACCATTTGCCTGCAATCTGTCCCTCCTCCCCCTTTTAATTTATATTTTAAAAATACCATTACACATACATGACACATTGAATCTGTTCTTCAGTGGCTTGTAAATTCACCTCATCCTATCTGCTCCACAGAGAACCAAGACTCAGGACTGAGAAATTGTATGGAAAGAGGAAAAAAGTGGTAAAGGGAAAGAAAACTAAAATATTGGAATTGCATCTGTTTGAACACTCCTTTGGCCATGATCATCATTACTAAATCTGACATGATGCAGGAAAGATTATTACTTAAAATGTGTGTTTTACACCCCTGAAGGACAAGTTGTTAGAATCATAAATAAACAATAACTTCGGCTACAGGGACTAAAGAGAGGGAGAGGGATGATTACAGGGCCATGTGATGATTAGAAAGCAACTGGAAATGGAGGAGAATTTGTCTTTCATGGTGAGGAGCATGTCCTGTGACAATCTCCATGTGTTTCTGTGTGTGTGTAATGGAGGGGGTTGAAAAGGAGAGATGCAGCTCCCCAAGCCTCTTCTGGTAACTCTGTCACCACTAAGTGAATTAAAAATGAACTTCTGGTGAAGGGGCAGCTCCAGAGAAGGGAGAGTCATCCCCCTGTTCCCAAAGTCCTTAACCCCCTTTTTGTCCTGATATGCTACTTTAGTACATAAAAGTTTCCCAATATGGGGATAAAATCCATGTTTCTCTTTGCTGTTGTAAATTCAGTTGCTGTGTTCTTTCCATCCCTGTCATGGCTCCAGGGAATCTGAGCTAATTACCTTCTTTGATCTGCATTAATGGCATCCTTTGAGACATTGGATTTTAAGCCTTCACCTCTCCCAAAGTAAAAAAGCCCCATTCTCCTTGTATTTGTGTCAGTCTTGGTTTACTGGGTCTGCACAGCAGTCCCTTGGTTCCTGAGCTGGTGGAAGATTTTTTAACATGAGGTATTCTTAGGAACTGCCATGTGCACACACACAGGGTGGGAGAGAGCTGGCTGAGGAGTAGCTTTCTAACAACAACAAAAAAAAAGGAACTGAGCTCATTGTGGAGGGAAATCACAATGCAAGACTACAGTGTTGTGCAAAAGGCACTTTAGGAGGCATATTGTCTGCATGACACATTAAGTGATCCTTCAAGTTTTCTTGAGGCTCTTGAAGCCTCAGCTGGAGCACTATGTATTATCTGGGGTACTGTAATTAAGAAAGGATGTGAACCAGTTGGACAATGATTAGAGAGCAACACTGGTGATGATGAGATTGTGGATAAAAAAAGAGCTTTAGAAGGGTGACTGAACATGGACGGCTTAGGTTAGAAAGCAAGAAAACGAAGGGGAACTTAGTTTTCTATGTATCAATTGAATGCAGAAAGGAATAAAAAAAATCTTTTTATGTTTCTCCAACAAGAAATAACAGGTCTTTATTGCAGAAAGTGAGATTAATTGTGATAAGAAAAAAGTATTTTTATTGCCAAATGTCATAGGTCTGTGGAATAATTTATCCAGTAAGTATATAAAATCATTCCCAATAAAAGTATGCATAAACAAACATGTTAAGCAGATGCTGATGAGAATCACATCATCTACAGATGATGGAGTAAATAGCATACTAAATTCCCTTCTCTTCCTATTTCTTAAATATCTTTGTTTATTTTTCATCTCAGCTGTAAGAAGAAAGCACATTAATATGCAAGGATTTTAAAAAATTCCATATATATGTGTTTCACATTACTGTCTGCCCCTGCTGTGTTAGAAAGGAAGATTTGCCCAAATTCCTCAGAGTGCTGTGATGTGGATCATTGTATACCTATCTGAACACCTTCCTCTTGGAAAGGGAGACGTTTTCTCAGACCTGGATCATTAGTTCTCCAAGTTCTTACATTTTTAAATGAGTGTGGTAGACTGAGTGGAAATTCACTTTGAGCTATGGCTCTCTCAGGATTTTCTTGGAACCAGCAAATTTTCCCTGCTAACTGTCTTCTCCTCATCTTGTGATGAATTGTAAGGTCTGCTAGAAAACTCACAGGAATGGAAGACAATGCTTCTTTCCTGTATTTTTTCCTTGATTATTTATATATAAGCTTGACAGGAAATCTCCTACTCACGAAGACAGCACATTCTGTACATAAATTAAAGAACATAACCACATCTGCCACTACAGATCTTTGAAATGTAAAGATTTTTGAATGTTACTACACAATCCAGATCATGTTACATCTGACAGAAACTGCAGGCAGGAAAAGTTAATTTCTACCCTATTTCCTTTCTCCTAATATGCCCTGTTTAATTGGATAAAACCTTCCCTGAATAAAAGGAAGCTATGAGGCAATTTTTTTCTCCTCAAAAATAATTTCTCAACCTAGCTTTTAAAAATGTGGCAATATAAATGAATAAATATGACATTTATTCAAATTACGTTAATCTATATACAATAAGTGGATTAGAGGGTTACTGTCGGGTCAGTTCAGGCTTACTGTTTAGCTTTTGTGGAAAAACTAAATGTGACAGGTGTAATCAACCTATTGTAAGTTGAATCATTGTGATATCTCTGACGGCAACATGTCTCATTTAAGCCATAAAACCATGTTATGCAATTGAATTATATAGTGTGCAAAACTTCATAGCAATAGCACTTGTAATTTACCATAATTTCAACATTTAACTTTTAAAGCAAAAATGATCTAAAAGTTATAGAAAATTGTATTTCAAAGCTTTTTGTTAGGTTATACTCACCTATAAGATAAATACAGTTGAAAGTTTTATTGAAATATGCATTGACTTCTGCATCCATTTTCTTCAAATCAATCCGTCCAGAAGACAGATGTCAGCCAGGTCCACAAAGCAGCTCCCATTTAGTCAGTGGGAAGACCAGGATATGTTCTGTGATTGTGATTTGAAGTTTCCATTTGATGGACATACAGATCAGAAATATTCTGCAACACTTATTTCAACTCTCTTCAGTAAAGTGCTTGTACTTTTTCCATTTTGGGAAGTCTAAGATATATTTTCATGATAAAATCTCTCAGACTATTAACCTCTAGCTACTTTAATTGAAAAAAGCAGCCAAACCTATGTCAAAATCAGGTATTAAAAGGATACTGGAAGTTCATTTTCGTGCATTTGTCTGTAACAAAAGATAATTATTAAACTTATGTACTATAGAGAAGTGAATTGATATGGAAGACCTCCAAAGTTCAAATTAAATTTTAGAAATATTCTGTGACATTTTCAGATATCCCAGTTAGAATTTTTCAAGGAGTACTTACAAAAGAGACTCTAGAAAGAAAATATTGCCTCTTAAGAAACTAGTAATTCACACTTTGCAAGCGCAAATGAAATCTATGCAGGTATTCTGATAGAAATCTCTGTACATTGTCTGGAAGCTGTAGTTACTGTGAGGATGCAAAATGAGTATGTGTTTGCTCAAACATGCATGTCTTTAACAATCAGAGCAGATGAGTCTTACACATACAAATTCTGATCCTGCAGTGTTTATTTATAGCATTAATCACAACTTCTTTTGGTAGGACAATTCACATATGCAGTATTTCCAGGATGACAATTGCATGATGGATATTGCATAAGCCTTACAAGGCACTAGTTTCATATTTGATCATTGAAATCCAACTCCAGCCTTGAAAAGGGTATCCCAAGACTCACCCATGTGCCTGAGAGCATTGTCCAAATGGACCTTGAAGTCTATCAGGCCAGTGCTGTGACCACGTCCTTGTGGTGAGCCCATTCCAATGCCCAGCCACACTCTGAATAAACAACTTTTTCCTAGTATCCAACCTAAATCTCTCCTGACACATTTTCATATTATTATTTTAGGTCCTGTCACTGGTCACAACAGAAAAGAGATCAGTTCTGCCCCTCTTCCCCTCACAAGGAAGTTGTAACTGCAGTGAGGTGTCCCCTTAGTCTTCTCTCTAGGCTGAGCAAACAAAGTGACCTCATCTGCTCCAGATATGGCTTTCCCTCTAGACCCCTCATGATCTCTGTGGCCCTCCTTTGGATGGATAAAGAGTGGGGCAGCTCATTTTTTGAAGGGAAGAGATGTCATCCAGAGGGAATTTGACAAGCTTGAGGAGTGGGAACCTGTGCAAACCTCATGAAGTTCAACGAGGCTGGTGTAAGGTCCTGCATGGTGATGCTCTTTATGTTTTGTTCACAGGTAAAATAAATTCAATCATCTACGAAAAGAATCCAAACTTACTATCTCTTTTCTATTGTTTGCATAGCAAGAGTAGAAGAAGAAGTAGTAACTCGTGAAATAATTTTTTTGTAGTGAGATTGTTAGCAGACCACTGTTGGCTGGTAAGGTGTCATTATTCAGATGCTATCACACTATTTTCTTGCTTGTTCACTTCTGAAGCACATATAGAAAGTGAGCTCTGTTGCACAGGGAAGGTTCTTGTAAAGAGAAAATACCCATTGTTGTTCCTCCTTTTGTGAATTATAGTGGTTTTGTTCTTACTGAATCCAGTGGAACAGACCGTCTGAAGAAAACCCAAACTTTTCACACTTCACCAGGTTAAAATCCATGACCTTTAACATAATATTTTGCTACTCAACTCTTGCATGAGGTATCTTTTATTCTATGGAGACAGCACTCGTACTGGAGGTTTGGGGTTACAACCCAATCTGTGACGTGTTTGTCTAAAAAACCAACATGGCTTTTTTTCCTGCTAAAAATAGGAAAACTACTGAAAAAATCCCTGGAATTCAATTGTAAGCAGAATAGGTTTTATAAATCTTTGGCTGCATCATTGTATCTCATCTTTTTATTCGTAACAAGACTTATGTCAAAAATAATATTCTGTTCATTAAGCCAAACTGATACTGCCCAGTGCCTTCAAAGAGAAAAAATATTGTAAAATTAAAGATTTTTGAGAATGAGCTGGTGGGAAATCAAGAACCACTTTTAAACTAATATTGCACATTGAACTTATTTAAGTACTGAAAGTTAATTGAGCAAAACCTAAAGATGACACGGGTAGCTCCTCCCAGTAAACTGTAGTGCAGTCAGACTGCAGCCTTTGGCTGTTGTGTAAATAGTCTCCATTTTGGTTGGTGGTCTGTTTCTAATGCTTGCATTTTATTTAGTAACACAAAACCAGTGAAGTTGTTAACTAATTTTTTCTTACACCTTTTTCAGTGGGCCAGGTTTTCTATGCATGAATATCTCTTCTCTTTTACTAAAAGCAAATTTTGCAGGCTCCTCATGGTGACGTCTTCCATACTGGAAAATAATGTAGGAAGTGCCTAAGCTGTTTCAGGTACTAAAAATGCCTTTCAGTTAAGGTGGTGCTGTGTCCCAGTAAATTGTTTTAGTACATGGCAGCAGGCATAGCTCTGCTCTGTCTGATCCTGTACCAATAATTCACTTCTGCTGGTCTGATCAATAGATATGGTTTGGCATTGCCTTAAACATCTGTGGGACACTGTGTAGAAAACCTTGAATTTGATTATTTAACAGTCTCCCTCCTTGCCTTAAATCTCTAAAACTTGCTTGGGCCTGTGTGATAGAATTAATAAAAATTAAATTAAAGACAGGTTGAATATTAGGAGCTCTTCTGATGAGCCTCTCTTTTTTTCTTCTGATTTTAGTGTCAAATAGCAGAAAAATCTTTAGACTTTCAAAGATGATGTACAGATCTCTCTACAATTGAATCTTTTGTTGAGGTCTTCATCTATGTCATGAAAAAAGCCAACTTGAAATTGTTGAGAGAGAAAAAAGAGGAAAACAGGAAACAGGTAAGAAAAGAGGGGAGAAACCCCTTTATCCAAGAATTAACAAATTGTTCTGTGATCATAAAATCAGTGTCTTGTAGCTCAGTTAAACTAAATTTCATAACATAACCCAAGCAGGGGGAAACTAAATCTCAGCTGCCCTCATTGAAGGTGGATCCTGTCACA
Source organism: Trochalopteron elliotii (assembly GCA_024734555.1). Classification (NCBI taxonomy): domain Eukaryota; kingdom Metazoa; phylum Chordata; class Aves; order Passeriformes; family Leiothrichidae; genus Trochalopteron; species Trochalopteron elliotii. The sequence goes on along the minus strand of JANPWX010000609.1, from coordinate 690,337 downwards.
GTGGGTCTGCTTGCTGGTCCAGTAACTGTATTTCTCTTTGTTCTTGAGAAGTCATTTCAGTCTAGGTGAATTTGTCTCATACAATGTTGTGCAGATTGATTCTGACACATCTCTGATTTTGAAGGAAATTGCCTTTTATTTGCTTTTGTGGTCAACAATACACCCATTTTTCTATACAGCAACTCTGGTGAAAACTATTAATACAGCTTCACCAGCCAGCCAGGGTAAAAGCATCTGTCTGTGATGGAAGACAGTTATTGAGATGTCAACAGGGATTCAACAAAAATGGAGAAAATGATGAAATTGTGGCTGAAATCCAACCTATAGAAAAGTAATTGCATGTGAAACCATTACATAAGGCATATGTTTCTGTTCATTTCCTTTGTGTACCAGGTCAGCTCGACTCAATTTTAGCATTATAAGAAGGTTTTTATCATCTGCAACACTCAGATGACTAACTCACTGTAGGGCTGAGATTAGAAAGTGGTTTTGTAACAGTTCAGTGAAAGCAATCTGTGTTATTGCTCACCAGAGAATGCTGTCATTTTAAGAAAAATGCAAAGTTCAGACGTCAAAATTCCATGAGGGTGGACGAACAATCCATTGTGGTCTGATCCCTATTCCCTTTAGTTTGGGCAGAGTTATGGAGAAGTGTAAAGAAGTCTACCTACTGAGACCAATACAAATACATGTTTAAAATATTTGTAAACCCCACCACTTTTGCCTTTTGTACAAACATTCATATCTGTGCCCTCTGTTTGGGAGGTACTGATGTACAGAGTAATTAATACAAGCCCCAAACAGTAGGAAATACCCCTAGATCTTGATTGGAAATACCAAGATCAGCAGCATGGGTATAGGCGAGAGTGACTTCTAGGGCAAAACGAGAAACCCTCCTTCAGCTGCCTTCTCCAGCAAGCATTTCCTGTCCCTGAATTTCTTTCAAGAAAGAACTTTCAGCTAGTAAAATTCTTTTAACAAGATGTTTTGATCTTGTAAGACAGGAGAAAGAAATGAAAAACCAAGTTGAAGAAAATTATTAATGGGTTGGATTTTCACTATCCAGAAATTTCATCCATCACAGTATAAAAACACAGTATAAAATTTTAATTAAGCACAAATATGGTGACTACAAGATGGAAAAATAATGACATATCTATTAAATTAGATAATCCATTCCACAGATCATAGTTAGGTTCAGGTCTAAATAAGATATTCCGAGGAGCCTGATATAAGCTTGATTTTATGCAGTCAAAATAGCCAGAGGACATCCAAAGGAAGGAAAGGCATGTGAACCTGTATGTACATATTGCTGGGTTTGTGTCTGCTTTATTGTTATTATCAAGTCAGGTGCACAGGCAGAGTATTTGTCTTGCTGTGGGGTGCTTGGTTTCAAGACATGAAACCTTAAAATCCTAAGCATGTGGTAATTTTTTATATAGATATATATATAGATATATATGTATATATATATGTATACACTTGTTATAAGAGAAAGTTTCAAATTTGACAGTGTATATGGAATATATTTTTAATACCTCATGATTTTTCAAAAGTAATTTACAGTCTTCTATTGTACTTTCCTTGACTAATTTGTTAGATAACAGATCTCTTTACTTTTACAAGGCCTCCTCATATTGCAGCTGTGACTTAACCTACAGAAGTACCTCCCCAAATATTAAAAAACCCCAAAAACACTCACTATGACTAATTAACTCACATACGAAATTCTCCAGATGCCAACACCACCTCTTTCATCTCAATAGTATCTGACATTAAATTCTGTACAAAAAAGAGACCTTCCCTCAATGTCTTTAAGCAACTGCTTTTTAATTATAGGCACAATAGACCAGCTCCCTAACTGAAGCAAAATTTCCAACAGGTATGCATTCCCAAGATGGCCGTTATGATTATCTCCCTCACAATTTTTTTCAGTACTGTCCTTGTAAAGAGAGAACTTGATCTGGAACAATACTGGACATTAAGTATCTCATCTGGTCACTCACTGCCTGGGTATGTCAGAGCAGCAGAAAGTCAATACCTTGGTCCCAGATCAACACTAATTACCTCCCTTAGAGATAAATGAAGGAGAGATTCAATAGCCTTCTGCAATGTTTGTGGTGGTTTAGAGGGTATGAGAGACAGAACAGTTTTTGTACAGTCTCTGCAACTCACTGTAATCGTGCAAAAATATGTCCTTTCTCTGAAATGAGGTATAAATTAGATTAAAAAAATATGGCAAAGTTTGTGTGGCAAAGCAATTTACTATTCCATAAAAAGGTACAGAAGTGAGGTATCTGCTGCTAATGGTAAATTTACTAGTGTGATTGTTTTAAAATGCATTATTATTCTATTCATTATTCTATGATTATTCTAGTCAAGCATAACTAAAAGCTTAGCAGTGATTAGCAAACAAAATATGTGTATCATATGAAACAAATATTTAAGAACAGCTGCTTCTGGGGAGTTTTGGTTTTGATATGCTATTTATGCCGTTCATGACAGTTTGTTTTCTATCTCATTGATACTTGAGTATTCTGTGTTTAACCACATTGTTTGGAATACTGTGCTTACTTGAAACAAATGGGGCAATTTAAATTTGTCTATACTTCTTCCAAATTGGAAATATTCCTGTTCATGTATGACAGTGCACTAGGATCCTATAGTTTCCAAGTGATTGAGAGTAGATTCAGTAGGAATTTTCATGACAGATGGAGCTCTCATAAACGTAAGGTGGACAACAACCTGTCCATGAGCCAACACTGCCCTTGTGGCCAAGAAGAACAGTGGTATCCTGGGGGCCATCAGGAAGAGCATTACCAGCAGGCTGAGGAAGGTGATCTTGCCCCTCTGTGCAGCCCTGGTGAGGCACATCTGGAGTGTTGTGTTCAACTCTGTAATTTGTGTCTCACCTCAGAACTAGAGAGACATGGAGGCCCTGAAGCAGGTCCAGTGGAGGGCAAAAAAGATGATTAGGGGAGTGGAGAATCTCTCATATGAAGCAAGACTGAGGGAAGCGAGCCTGTTCAGCCTCAAGAGACAACTGAGAGGGGACCTGATCCATAAAGAAGGATCACTATAGAAGTATCTGAAGGAAGGATGTCAAGAGAATGGAGCCAGGTTGTTCTCAGCAGTGCCAAGCAAGAAAAACTGCAATGGGCAGAAACTGAGGCAAAGGAAGTTTCACCATGAGGAAGAACTTTATTGTGCAGTGAACATGCACTGGAACAGATTGCCCAGACAGGTTATGGAGTCTCTCTCACCAGAAATATTCAAGAATCATCTGAATACAATCCTGTGCTCTGTGCTCTGTGCTCTGGGGTAATCCTGCTTGAGCAGGGAGGTTGGACCGGATGACTCACTGTGGTCCCTCCCAACGTGATCCATTCTGTGATTCTGTGATTCTCTAAACAGACTACAACAGGTAAGGAACTACCATGTACACTCTCAGTGCCATGATACAGATTTATGAGATATGGACAGGTGTCTAAGTGTTACCATTATAGTCTTTTTAAATTATATCTTATTATCTGCAGTTGTTTAAGTGAACTTCCATGGAGCTCACTGTATAATTAACTTACTTGCATTTATTATTTAATTCAATCTGAATAAAATTTTAGCTAGATAAAGGGAATAAATGCAAATAAAACAAATAAATGTTGCAAAACATTCCATTCAGTTGAGAAAAGATTATCCCACAATTTAGATGGAAATTATTAATTTGTTCCAACACAGAGGAGAGCCTAGTGTTTCATTAACCACTGATTTGTGGTGATCTAATTTGGGAATTTGATTTTCTAACCCAGATGTTCCCTTTATTACACATCTCCAGTTCCTTATGGACATGAAAGCGCAGATGGGAAGGTGATTTTCTATTTCCAACACATGTTCAGAATTTAGTCTCTGTTGCTAGTCCATTGGTTACAATTTTCAGGTCATCAGATCTATTGTACATTTTATTAGGTTTGCCCTTCTCTTCTTGTCTTCCTCATCCTCCCAGCAAAAGCAAAACCTACTAAGAAAAACCTTTTGCTCAAACCCCAACAAGTCTATATACATGTTGAAGTTAACAACAAACTCACATATACAAATATTTAGTAGGCGTTTGTTTCATTGTAAAATAATAATTTTTAAAAAGAGCAAAAAAAAGCTAACTTAAGATCTTAAAAGCTGAAGATTAAAATGATATAGTAGGTGGAAGGTTTTTTTAAATATACAATGCCTACAGACTTCTGCCAGATCAACAGCTCTCCACCATATTACTTGCTGAGGTCTGGGTTTAGCTCATCCACATGTAGGTACCTATTTAAATGGCAAATGTTAGGAACCAAATCAGCCCTTGCTGTCTCCCTCATAAGGAGAGGATTGATGCAGGTAATATGACCCAGACAAGACCTGGCAGGAAAAAACTCCTGTATTAACTGAAAAGGATGAATGGTGTTTTAGGGTCTAGCCAGTTGAGTGAATCTCATCAGAAAACCTTTTTCAGAAAAGTTTGGAAAGCTAAAGGCTGCTAAGAGCACCCATCAGCTCTCCTTTCTAGTCCCATTACATTGTGGAAATTTGGTTAGGTTCATCATAGAAGATCACAGCGTGTGGAGTCTTACATGTGATCATTTGTACTGGTTAGTATTTAAAATGCAAAGCTATATCCTAGGAAGAATGAGAGAAATTAAGACTTTTTGCTCTTATTTTAAAGGAGGAAAATCTAACCTCTTGAATAAAGAAAATCCATCAGTTCTTGTGTCTTTGCAAGGCAGAGCAGAGGGAAATAAAAACAAAAGTCAAGCAATCCGTAACAACTTTAAAAAAATTAGAGAATTAATTTCATTTTTTTTTCAAGATAGAAATTTCAAAATACCTATAAGGTTTCATTTCCATATTAGAACAAAAATTTTTAAAAATTCCTCTCATACCTGGTTCTCAGTGGATTAAAATGTTTAGCAGAAAGAGACAGAGAGAGAAAGACTTATTTTCTTCCCACAAAAATGAAGTTGTGAAAAGGAGACTTGAATTTCACCTTTCAAAATTTTTGACAGAGTTAAGACATTTCCCCCTTCATTTATGCACATATAAACTTTCAGCTGTTGGCTGTAATGAAAAAAGCTGATGAAATGCTATCTGTTCCTGTTTTGGTCTGGATTGTTTTGGTATGGCTTTTTAAGCCAGATACACCACAGTGTAATAGGCTTAGTCTGGGGGTGGTGTATAGACTGGGTAGGCCTAGGATGTTGTGCATTAAGCTAAATCCGCATAGATATTCCACTGTGCTACAACCCATGTTACTTGTTAAGTCTCTTTATGCACTGCTAAAGGCTCCAGAGTGAGGTTCTAGATTGGACTGTGCAGCAACATTGCAGAACAAGGTTTTAAGGGGTGGGAGGGAAGGGGAAGATTAGAGTGCATTTCTCACTGGTTTTGCCTTTTATTCAGATGTACCAGAGTTCTGGTGATAGTAATTCTGCAATGGATTTTGGTCTTCCTTGACAAAATTCAAACACTTTTGATGACAAAATTTAACTTAAGTGTAGTTTTGTCCAATGACCTAACTAGAAAAATCAATTAATTAGTTTTATACATGTAATATATAATCTGTAGTCATTTTAGCTCTATTTTTAAGACTGTTATGAAAGAAGTGGATTTAATAGATCATCAAAGAGGTCTATGATTCTATTGCCTCCTATTAAAGCTTCTACACTGTCATGAGATTATAGATACACCTGCACTGCTTTGTGGGCTTCTTACGCCGGTTAATGATCCCTACCCCTCCCTCAGACATTCTTATTTGTAAAAGTGTTTTCTTGCAGATGCATGGGCACTTTCAGTTAAAAACTATCTGAAGTTGAAAGCAAAGTAAAATTCCTCCCAGTAGTATAGTTTTTTCAGCCTGAGCAAATTGAGGCTGTCCAGATCTGGATATTTTATTTTGCCACAGAACTAGAGGACTGGCTTATATTAAATAATATGACAATGGAAAAAATGGCTAATTCTGAGGTGAATATTGTTCTTAGCCATCTCTGTGAACTCTAGCAAGGCAGATATCTGATGCCAGTAAAAATGCTCCCTATGCTACTTTTAGGCCATACATAACTGGCTTCAAGTCTTTTCCAACAGAGAAAGAGGAAGACTGAATATCAACTGGGACAGCTTAAATTTTACTTCTCTAGGGATTGTTGTCCTGGCTTGCAAGTGCAGTTCATGGGTCTGGGGTCAGTGCCAAGGAACAGGTTCTTAGGGGTATCTTGGGCCCTAATATATTATTATTTCAAAAGCGATGCATTTGACTAAGTCTCTTGCTTTGACGCCCAAACAAGGAACACTTACTAAATTATTTTTTTGTCACTTGAGACCTATCTTTGCTTACATCAGTAAGAGCTTTTCTGTTATGTTTACAGACGGCTCAGTCCGTCTTGCTATCAGTGTAGGGAAAGAGTAATAGTGTAGTTTTTTCCTATTTAATGTTGGATCATTTCCCTTCTTCCATATCTCTTACATAAGAGTTGCTTATCCTGTTACAAAGAAGACAATTACAGTTGTAGCTTCACATATTTTCAATCTGTCAGCTATTATTTTAGGCATATGACCAATAGGTATTTTATAGTTCTATAGGTTCTATAAATTACATTAATGGAATTTTACTTTTGTTTCCACTAGAGCAGCAACTTGGTTGCATTTTAGTATTCTCTGCTTATAATTATAGCCCTTTTTTGTCTTAGAGTTAAAATAACTATTTAAGAACTGTCCTCAGGGGGACAAATTTACCCAGCACGTCTGAAAATCCAGATTTGCATCTGTTCATTTTTTATGTATAGGTCTTCTCTATGATCAATTCACCTCATGTCACAGATGAGTTTACTGATGTTTTCATCACCATGCACACAGTTAGAGTGGATCCATTCAAGTATCAGTGGATCACTGATGTTAAGATCAGGGCCAGGAAACTTTTGAAGAAGCTGTGATCATAACACTACCTCTATAAAAGAATTTGAATAAAGAGCCATGTGAATAGGATCCTTATGCATATTTGTACTTTGTGCGTGTGACTTTGTATACTGTCATCGAATCCTCCATCTTGGTATAAATGTGCATAATTTATTTTTAAATTAGTCTGAAAAGTGATTAAAATTTCTGGCTTGGCATGTAGCATGTTGCCATACAGCGTCATGTGCTATTTGCTACTTAATTAACAAACCTACTTTGCTATTTTTTTCAGTGATCTGGCTAACATTTGTGAATTGATAGCATAGAATATTTGCTTTGAAGACATTTTCATGTAAAAAAAGTAACAATCATATCTCTAGTCAAAAAGTTAGCACATGGGGTCAAAACTGTACTGAATAATGGTCCTGATCAGGAGTCTGCTGTGGAACTTTTCCTAGCAATGCCTTTACTATTTTTTAGAACAAGTCTATGTGAGTATTTATACACACGGAATGGAGTTGGCTCAAGACACATAAACTGTTTAGAAACGAACAGTTGCTTTAAAATTTTTTTATTGTTACTGGTAGTATTGCTTACAGTATTTCTACTTGTTTCAAAAAGCATTGTTTACACTTCTTGGATTCTTGTATACTCATTTATCTTTCACATCTGATCTCTCATGTTGCTTATATAAGGCAAATAAATTTCCAATTTACCTTTTACTAAAAGAATAATTACTCAATCATAAAGAATGTGGTTTATACCAAAAGGAAGGAAAAGATTATTAATAATAATAATTTCTTGTTTCCCCCAAAGGTAACATTTACATCAATGTTAAATAAAATTATCAAGTCTGCATTATATGTCCTATGCTGTCCTTTCATGCTGAGATGTCTTCTTCATTCTTGTGAAATGTCTCCTGGATGAGTTTTAGTGTAGATACATAAACATGGGATCACCATGGTATTTCTGGCTGTACTTCCAGACAAATTGGAGCAAGGAGTCCATAGACACCATCATCATCATTGGTCATGAAGCTCTCAGGGTAATTTTGCAGATGCAAGTGCTTGGATAAAGTAGTTCAGGGTGCATCCATTTTTCTCTGGTGTCAATGTTTAAGTATTGTGGAAGGGTGCTCCATTCAGACTGAAAGTCTTTCTTTTCCCCTTAAAAAATAAGAACCCTCTTATTGTTTAAAATTGTTAACAAAATCTGTCAAATGTTCTCTAATGATACTGGGGATGTGAAGAAATCTGCTTCAACAACTTAAAAGAAGCTCAAGAATATTTTAGATGTCTTACACAAATATCTTGTGCAGACCTCCTCTCTTTAAGCTTGGTCCCACATAATTTGGCTTTAACACATTGGCAGGTATGCACTCATTAAATATAAGCATCCTTCAAATATAGCTGCCCTTACTCCACACTGTCAGCTCAGACACAGAAATTTTATGGTTTCCTCATTTTTAATTTCAGAAGAAAAAATTACAATGCCTGCAAATTTCACAAGTAAATTCCAGGTCATGGAGAATATCAAATTTAAGCCTAACATCTATGTGACCACTGATTTCCACTTCTTTGTTTTTGACAGCAGAATATAAGTTCAGAGACGAAAAGCCATGACATCTGGTTTGAAATATAACTTTATAACCCACCTATTCCCCTGACAGAGTAGCTGGCAATAATCTGAGATGATCATCTGTGAATGAACACTGTCATGCTCACTACTCTGGTCATCGTATCTTTGTTCTGTGACTGCATGGAACTGATACTTGTCAAATGGGTTTTTGAGGAGTTTTTTTGTGTGTGTTGTTGTTGTTTTGGGGTGGTTTTTTTTTTTTTTTTTTGTTTGGTTGTTGTTGTTATTGTTGTTCTTCAATGGCACATAAAAACCATCCTGATGGGGACTGTGGTATGGCAGATGTTCTATACAATATATGATTATGCTTTCAACGTACCCCTAAGGATATTCTGGCCCTTGTCCACCCTTGGATGCTCAGCCAGCCAGAACCAAACAATGAAGTTCATATTCATGGTAACAGCCTTTTCCCAAGTAGTGGAATTTACATATATATTTGTTTTTTGAGCAAAGATACATGAGAAATGGAGTGTAAAATTAATTAATTGAAGCATGGAGTTGATAATGGGGGAAAAAAAAGCAAACCTTCTTAACTTGTCCTGAGGACAAAATTAAAAATGAAACAAAAAACCCACAATAAACTATTAAAGTAAAATATCTTTATCAAACACGAGTCTCAACCTCTTAAAAACAACAGCAATCATCTATGCTTATAGCTGTTACTTATACTTTATGCCAGTGGGCATAATCTGGATGTACTTAGCTCTGAGTACATCTTGTTCAAAGCAAATATACGGGAAATAAAACTCAAAAAAAAATTAATGAGTTGAAAGATAGCTTGAGGAAACAAAGGGTGTTTCATTGTTAGACATATATCTACAATATTCTTTAAAATTTTAGAATTATTTGTTTTAAATACTTATATGTTCCCCATCAAGGGAAGGAATGCTGAAATATAGCATGGAATGCTTTTTATAAAGAATTTGAAAATCTACAATCTGAATAAAAAAACAAGAAACTTGAAGCTGGTTTTTTCCATTTACTGATGATATTAAACATTTCTGTTAAAAGGAAAAAAATTCCTCTCATCTTGATGACATCCAGATGTCATTTAAATAAGCTCTTATGTCTTGTTCCTACTTTAAATTTATTTAAATTTATTTTAAATGAAATGATTCTCAATGATACGGGACATGTAGCCCATGAAATGCAACAGTAGGCTGCTACCTACATGAAATGGAGGAAGTCTTTCCGCACTTTTTTATGTGACTTCTGTAATGTAATCTAATGTAATGAAATAGCTGATATGGGCAGGATAATACCTAGGAAAGATGTATTTAACTCCCTTCCAAACTGCATTATCATACAAACCTGGGTCTAAAAGTCACACCTTTCTCCCCACATCTGCTGTGATATCTTTTTAATGCATTTAAACTCAGCAGATCTAAATAGCAATCCCCAAAATGGTTCAAAGGGAGAAAAACTCCCTTTGAACTAACTATTTTAAGATGAACCATGTTAATAAAACACATAGATTAAGGAAGTACATAAAAAAGATAGAAAAAACACAATGTATTGGATTAGGAGTGGTGAAACAGTACAAAGAATTCTTAAGAAACATTTCAGCCTAAGTAGATTCTGGGTGTGGCTTCAGTCTGTGTAGAGAGTTTTATTGTATACTAACATTTGAGAATAATCTGAGAAAACTTTTGTTCATATAAATATTTTCAGACAGCAGATTCCAAATCTGTAAGTCATGTTTTTTTCTCAAAATGTGTTCCAATAAACAGGGAACCAAAATTCACTGTGGGTGGAACAGCTGTAGAGCTTGGCTCTACTAGTCAGGGAACAAAACCAAAATCCTGTGGCAATGGAGACAAAATATCTAGGGCCTTACTCAAAGGATATATAAAAATATATGATAAAATTTTAAGTTCAAACAGACCAGCAAACAGAGCAATTGATCAACAGTTTTGATTATCTAGTCTTCTTATAATAAAAATTGCAGTTTATTGATAAATTACTGTTAAATGCAGAAACCATCATTATTTAGGGACCTTAAAGATAGTTCAGTTCCAACCCCCCAGCCATGGGCAGGGACACCTTTCACTAGACCAGGTTGCTCAGAGCCTGTTCCAACCTGGCCTTACAGAGATGGAATGTCCACAATTTCCTTGGGCAACCTGTTCCAGTGCCTCACCATCCTCACAGTAATGATTTTTTTCTGATATCTAATCTAAACCTACTCTCTTTCAGTTTGGATCCCTTCCCCCTGTCACTACATTCTCTTGCAAACTGGGCTTTCTGCATCTTTCTTGTAGGCTCCATACAATTTTTCTTACATGTCTAAAAAAATCTGTATTTCTATTCCTATTGAAAAAAATCATGAATGCTTCAATATATGCATCAAACATTCATTCTCTATAAATTATGAGGTGTCAGAAATATATCCTTGTAATTGATTCATTCAATGAGATTTCTTTTGAACAGACACAGGTATCTTCCTGAATTATATGTGAATATAAGATCAGCATTTGAAGTCAATTGTAAGAAATGATATTAAAAAAAAGAATAACTTTAAAGCTATAATGTTTTATGAAACATTTATTGGGTTGTGAAATGCACTTTTTTTTTTTTTTTTGCCAGACAGCAATTCAAGGGTCATGGGCCAATAGACATATGGCCACAATACACATGGGAATGCTGTAATACAGACAGTTTGATGATAATTAGGGCAACAAATTTTAGACAAGGACAGAAATGTGTATATAAATCCAAATCTACATGCAGTAATATGTGTTTTAGTGTCATATTGCTGCTGTTGCAAGTGACTAACCCTAACAGAAAGGAATTCCAGAACAGGAGAAAACTCTTTGTTCAGATAGCAAGGTACATAATAAGTCCCATAATAAATAAAAGGAAGTTACAACGCTATATGAGGAGGGCTCATATTTTTTACATCTTTGCAACTGGTCCTGTTGTAAAAGTAAAGCTCACAATTAAAAATTCTGACTTGCTTCTTTGGGAAAGTAGAAACAATAAATACCTCATCCAAATAATGGAAAATAAACATAATGATAAAGTTCATGTTGCAGTGTTTACTTGTGTTGAGACTTTATTTGCTAAAACTGACCCTGTGAAGACTTTTTTTGAGACAGAGTTATTAAGCCCTGAAAGCAAGGATGGAACTGCAGAACAGCTGGAAACAGAGGGATCACAGCTTTAATAATGGTGGTGCATGCACCAGTGGAATATCTTGTATGGAAAACCTATTGGGAACCACATGGTGTTTCCCTGCTACACAAGTAAGACAACAATTGCACTGTGGCAACTGTCCAGCAGGCAGTGGTGGCAGGTGGTGGGATGCATACTCTGCAGCTTGTCTAAGGTGGAAGAGCTGGTTTCTTCATTTGAAAATAGGAATTGGATTGTGTCCTTAGAATTTCAAGACAAGGAAATTTCCCAGGATTGTAAAGTTTGCTTTGAATATTTATCTGTAGTATCCATGTGTCTTTTAATTTTTTTCTTTCCTGCTGAATCTTGCAACCAGTTTCTTTGAAAGACATGGATTCCTGATAGACTTGATTGCTACTAGAGCAGCCTCTCCTATCATGTTTAGTTTCCTGCCTCTTCTTTTTGTGGTTTATTCCATCTGTCCAAACACCACCCCACCTCAGATATTGTTGTACTGACTCTGGCTGTGGTTGATGTTTCCTCCTACACATGGTAATACTTGCCATGGCCCCAGATAATTTTAGAATGACAGAATGGGATTTTTACCGTTATGTACAGAACTTGAAACGTTTCTTTTTCTGATTGCACAACAAGGTGCAAAAAGCTAAAGAAAAGTTTAACAGGTAATTTGCCTTAAATGCATTACAGAATTGTTCCTTTACATAGTACAGCTTCAAGGAGACAGCCTATATTGATAGGCTTAATATACATCTCTGCAGAAGACAAAGACACTTTATAGACAACAGAAAAATGTTTCATACAAGACTAACTGATCTTGTTTGATTAATAAAGTAGATCTCTTTGCAAAGAGAAAGCTTTTAATATATAATTATGATATAGTTTAGATTGTGCTTAGTCTAGATTAACTGAGATTTCTGAGTTTCCTGCCTGATGGGAATATGGAGGAACAGCTGGAGTCTTACCTTGGGTTGAATCCAAACTAGCTCTCACAGGGACCTAGGATGAGGGTTTTTGATCTACTGCCTCAGACCCTAGCCTAATTTCAGAATTCATTGTAGCACATGAAAGGCCAAAGTCAGTTGAGCTCCTGTGATCACCATGCACACGCTCAAGTTTTGCATCATGTCAGTTCGATTAACTATTCAGTCCTGTATAAAACAGAAATTAACATCTCTGTATCTCTGTCTTTTGTCTAACCCCAAACTGAAAAAGCATTTTTTTAAAATTATTGGCTGGGGGTGGACAACAGGGAAGATGCCTATTTTATATTTGGATAAAATCCTCTGCTCCAGGTGTCTAAACCAGCCCTAAAACATTCCCAGCTGAAATCCACCAACTGATGGCCCTATAAAAATGGTGCCAAGCACACTGGCTCAGTATATGGCAGCCAGTCCATTGGTGAAGGCCAGAATATGGAGTGACTTCATTAGTTCTTGTGAGGAAAGTAGGGAATTCCCTGATTTATTGTACATACCAAACTTGTTACTCACACCAAATGAAGTTCTATAATCACCATATGATTTTTAAGGTAACCTATCAAATTCAAATATGTGAGGTGTTAATTAAATTCACCTAATAGAAAAGATACACATGAAGTAAGAAATTGGTCATATGTATGATGGACACTGAGATATGTAAAACATTTTGTCCAAAAGGTTTAAATTACAAAAAAATTAGAGATTTATTTTCCCATTTGCCACAGCAAGAATAAGGTTTCATGGCCAGAAAAACCTACAAAAAATGCTGATAGAAAGGTGTTTTATTTTATTATAATCCATTTATGTTTTTTAGTTTTATGTTTGATGGTTGTCAACTAGTCAGACAAGTCAAATACTTCTGAGATGCATGAAAAAGTGCAGTCAAGTTCATTTTCATTTACATTTCTATATCAGGCAAGCAGATCTCCATGCACAAATAGATTTATCCTGAACAGCAGAGTCAAAGCCCTGTATGAGATAACTAGAAAAGCTGCACGAATTTAAAGAACTGCCAAAGCCAGGAATACAGTTTTACTAAAGTAACCATCAGATCCTGCTGAAGACAGCTGTGCTTCTAAGTCTCAGTCTAAATATGAAATTTGATTCTTTCCCTCTATAATTCCTTCCACTGGGATTTGTCTTGACCCATCATTTGCAATTAGAGACTTTAGTGCTAGAGAGGCATAACCTTCTGTCCCTCCTTACATGGAGGAAGGTATGACATACTTGATCCAGTTCTCCTTCAGTGCATCTCTACCCCTACATGCTTCATTCTGAAAAAAAGTCTGAAATAGAGCAGGGTCATCAACAAAGGCAGTGGGACCAAAGACAAACTAGTTCTGAATGATACTCAGCAGAGCCAGCAGCCAGTATATTACCGAGAGACATTTGTGAGAGCCAGCTGTTTCCAGCTGCTGACTGCTGCTGTCTTGCTTTTTGGGAGTATTTTCTGGTTCCCAGAAACACTGAGAGAGAAAAAAGTGATATGCCAAACCACTCTGGGAAGACTGTTGAATTGGGCCAATATGGTTTAGGACTAGGCAGAATATTCTCCTTCCCACCCACTGAAGTTGCTCTTCCTTGCATAAACATACTGGAGTTTCCCAGTCTGTGCTCCCCTCACCCTGCACAACCCATGAGCACAAATACCATCCAGGTCATGATGTAAGCACATGCCAACATTTATGCACTGTCAAATTATCTACAGTGTTTGATGAGGAGCTTAAGCTAGTTGTGTGCTTTTGTCCCAGCTTGGATCTGGATGTGCATGACCAGCTGATCCCTGATACAGTTTAAAAGGTTAGCCTAAACACATTCAAACCTCCTGGTTACATTTGCCTTGGATCAGTGATCTCTGCCCTGTGACAATGATATGTGACACAAACTTATATAGCTAATCAAAGAGACTGGTCCAGTAATCTCTAGGTCCCAGAGAAAGTATGCTCATAATGATGTTAGCAATAGAAGTTATGAATTTGACTTCAGAGGACAGGAAAAGCAAGGCAAGATGGAAGTATTGTTGTCCGTTCAAGTATTAACATGTAAAATATTTGCATAAGCAGTAATCATAGATATTTTTCTTCTGCACACAGGGAAAATAGCAACAGTTTATGTAAAATCTGCTTTTGAAGGGGAAAGACAACAGTGTTTGTTGTTATCATGGCAATAAATTAATTGTCCACCCAAAGATATTTTTTTTGATGCCGTTTACAAGGGATGCAGTTTGTGAGCAGTTTATTACTTTGTTGTCTGCTTGGGGGTTTTCACTTTAGAGATCCTGAAGCTCAGTGCTTGAATAAAGCCCTCTGGCATCACTATTGCTTTGTCATTAATTTCAAAGCTCTTCAGACAGCAGGACTACCCAATGGCAAAGGCTCAAACAATGAAAACAACAGTGTCCTTGAGAGCAGGAAACAGTCTTATACATTCAGTTCCCACGTTTTCAAAGGTGATAGTCATGAGCACCAGTGAGAGATTCTGAAGAATAAAGAGACAGCAAAAGGGACTAGATGTTGGTGTCAAGCATGTATGAAAATCTTCTGAGCACTATTTGCATGTTTTACTTCATTAAAGAGCATGAGGAATATAGATCTGAAAAACGAGTGTATGGAATAGAGATCTGAAAAATGAAACAGGATTGAAAGAAGTCTGATGAATGAGATGGCCAGAAGGATTTGCAGGTATCTGTTGAATGAGATGAGCAGAGGGCTCTGTTGCCTGAACAATCACACTGACATATGTGAGCGTGGGATCAGGGATCAGGGCACAGCAGTCACAGTGGGGAACTGAGTTGCAGAAAGGTTCTGGTAATGCTAACGCATACAGAAAGGAAATGGAAGATGTAGATGTAAAGCAGAGAAAGGGGGCATCTACTGCCATAGGAGAGAAAGCAGAGCTGTGATATGAAGGTACCAGAGACAGGACCCCAAGGAGAAAGAGGCTGATGTTTAGGATATCTTGAGCAAGAGCAAGAGAAAACATAATCTGCATCTAGCAGGAACAAGTAGAAGACAGAAAGAATGTGGAATTTATGCCAGAGCCTGGAAGTTTGTTCACTTTATGAAAGTTGTCTCCTTTTAAAGAATAATTTTCATTATTTCTTTTGATGAATAGATATTTATAAAGAAATCTATAAAGAAATCAAAGAATCAATAATATCCTAGATACTTCAGGATTTAAAATTAATCCAAACAAATTTACAGTCAATGTAGGTTCTCTCTTCATGGAACATAAGTCACAAGAAATTCTTTAAAAATACAAAAAATGTAAAAAATAACATTTATGTCATGCATCTTATCTGGGGATATTAACAGAAAGCATGGAAAACTAAACTTAATTGGCTCAAAGTTGAGCATAAACAAAGCTTGATATGGGAATTTGCTTTACTTCCCCTGGGTTGGAAGTCAGTGTGTTTCTCAACTATTGCTAGGGAAATACTATTGAGAATTATGCAATTACAGAAAACATTAATTTATCAGAAGCAAATGATAATAGTAATGTTTGTGAAGGAAATAACAAATATCTTTATCACTTATACATCTGCAAAGAAATAGAGCTGTTTGAGATTTATTGGAAAGTAGTGAAGACACTGTACAGAAACAGTGTACAAAGTAAGTTTGGATGGGACCCGAAAAAAGACAATTGAGTTTAAGTGGAACAAATCTCCAGAAATAGTTAGAAAATAAAACAAACAAAATCTCCAAAAGACAAACTAAAAGCCTCCACAATTACAAAAGTATCTAAGCTTCAATAATAAACATTTAAATATTTGACATTCAATATTTCAAATAATTTTGTATAAATAATCTAACTTTTTTTTTTTTAATCAATCCCTGGTAAACTGTGAGAATAGTTAATGAAATTGGCCAGAAGATAAAAATTAGGGACCTATATGGGGTACATCATAGTTTGCGCACCAGTGACTTGAAAAAAAAAGGAGAATCCTACCAAACTCCTCCATTTGAAGTTGCATTCAAATCACAGGAGATCTTTGCTAGCGAAGAGTTTTTGACAGAACTGTCTTAAATGCTAATGAAGAAAGAATATAGATATAAGGGAGAATTCTATCAAATGAGGCAACAAGGTGCAAACTACTCATGAAAGAAATCTTCTTTCTAGGGAAATAAAAAGTTTAAGGAAAGGAAATAGTGAAAAATCAAATTGAATAGGCCCTTTGAAAGCCTAAAACCTTTCAGAGGAAACATTTGGAGATGAACAAATTTTTCTTTATTAATAATATCCAGCATGAGTTTTATAAAGAATAATCTTGGAAAAAGAAAATCATGCATAAACTGATGAAAAACATATAATGGGATAGATGTTAAGCAGCCTTCTAACCACGAGAATATTGAAATGTTGAAACATCCTCCCCACAAGACAGCAGGAGCAAAATCCAACTGAAAAGTGAGCAGTACACATTTTAGGATATTGCAATAAAACCTGTTTTAATTGAGATTCCTAAATATCTAATTTGCATAATATTAATTAGAGTAGCTCTAAGAGGGACACAAAGTCACCCTTTCCTAGCAGACTTGAGTCAGACTCCTTCTGTAAGATATAGTTGTAATCCTATTTTGCAAGAGAGAAGTACTGAACCAAGCATCATATTTGTGAGACAGAGGATTCCCTTGATTAAAGTATTAATTACAGGTATTTTTACTGAAGAGTAAGAGAAGGAGAGGGAGAGTGAGAGAAGGGAAGATGGATCTGAGGATACCATGTTTACCCATCTCATTTTTTTCCTTAGGCTTTGTACAGACTTCAATGAGTATTTGTCCTCAGAGCAAGTATGTTGGGCTTTGATTTGGGACAAGAATTGAGACAGACCATAACTGCGCAGAATTTCTCATGTTGAGTTTTCTTTGGATAGAATTTCTGTTAGCTAGGGAAAAACTCTTTTCTCAAACATAGATCAGATATGGATCCTGATATCAAATTTTCATCCTCTCAGCTGCAGGCTAGTCATGAAGTAATGCAAAATATAAGTTAAGACTATATGCTAAATCCTTCAATAGATCTATCCTGCAGTTTGATGAAGTTTGCCTTAATAGGTGAAGATGTAAAAGTTCACTAAGCATTAAGCTGGCTCTGATTTTCCTTGCATTGCAAAGTCTTTTTTAAATAAAAAAATGTCTGATTTCCTTCACCAAATTTGCTTTTTATTCTGGAGTGATAGGAAACAAATTCAAGAGAGGAGACTGCAAGCTTGTTAAGACTATTGGCCTGACTGATTGGTGAAATGATAATACAGCCTGACACAAACCAAGCAGACAAGTTCTGGGGAGACCGCTAGTTCTCCTAAAGATTCATAGAGGTAAGAACTGAGAAGTTTGACTCTGCCAAGGAAAGCTGGAAAGGAAGGGATTTTTTCCAAGTCAGGGAAGGATAGCTCAGCCTAGGAAGGCTAACGCATTGCAGTGTACTAAGTACAGTCCTGGCAGATGACTTGAAAAATGCTTAGGGGCCCAATCCAGAAAAGCACTTAAATGTGTGGATACCCTCCTTGCAATGGTTGACTAGACACCTACCTAAAGTTATGAATTAATAACTCAATTGTTTTTCCTAAGGATAACAATCTGAATTTTTTTTCTCAGAACTAGGCTGAAGACAAAAGCCCAGAAAACTAAAGAAAGAATCTTTCCTTATTGCTGTGGCTGAACAACACACATTCTGTTTACCTTTACTTGTGATAGCATTTTAAACCCTAATATGTTTCTATATAATAAATTTTTGTTCATAGCAGAAAAGAACCTGTCAATGACTATACTCATTATTTAAACCCTTTCTTATATTGTGAAAGGAGACAAAAGTTTTGTAAAAAAATGCATCAATCCTCTTGACATGTAATGTTAAGGACAGTTTTATGGCAGTAAACAAAATCACTGGCTACCACTTTCATCAGATGCAGTAAGAGAAATCAAAACAAATCCAAGGCTTGTTTCAATGTAAAATAAATGGAGGAAAAGCCCATAGGAGTCCACAGTGTATAAAATAGCAAATAGTTCAAAAGTGCTGACAGCAGGGCTGAACTGCTAAGGTGACGAGTGCTCAGGAAGCCATACAACATAAACAAATGCATGTTTTAAGTATACAAGTGAGGCCATACTCTGAGAACTATGTCATGTCATTTCAGCCTCTGGCTGAATGTGTCTAATATCATCACAGGGGTGGTAAACTAGGTGATTACATCCAAGTCCCAAAGACACTAAGACCTCAAAAAAAAAAATGCAAGTGGTTCACATTAAAACACTGATCAGCAATATTTCTTGACTGTTCTTAAACCAATTGGTGAGAACACAAGCCCAATTCAGTAATTACTGATCCCATTCATTGCTGTGTGGTAAAGATACTTAACTGAGAATCTTCATTAGAAATATGTCATCAGGAATCCCAGAAAAAGTGTAATTTGACTGACTGGGGTAACATCTCTTTTTACAACATGATCCTATCTTAGGTCAAGAAATAAAAATAAAAATAAATAATAATAATAATAAAAATAAAATAAATTTTAAAAAGAAAAGAAGAAAAAAGAAAATTAACCCAGAAAGAACAATATATTGTCCTTAGTCTGTTGGACAATGAACACATTTATTTATACTACTGAGCCTAGGAAGCATTCCAATTTCCCAGCATCCTATATTCATACTGAGGCAAGATATCGGCATGTCACCCACCTTCCTGCTTCATATTCAGGTCTTTTTTATAGAAAGGAAGCCTGGATGTATGAGCTCACAGGGATCACTGGCAGATGTCTGAGCTGGAAGAACAGGAGACAGAACCATGATTTTCACTGCAGTGAATCCCAGCAGGTACGTCTAGACAATGAATTTATTTTTTTTGATTGCGCGTTGTTTTATAAAGCAGGAGGGATTTGATCACCCTAGTACCTCTTAATTTCTGAGCCCTCAAACTCACTGGAAATCAAAGTGGGGCAGAGGAAGACGATCTCAGTTGACATTGTTGTTGTCTCAGTTGTTGGTTGCATTTTCCTGAAAGGAGAAAAAAATTCATCAAAAAGAGACATTCTGCCAAAACAACTATTTCTCAAATATCTGAAAAAATTGAATATGCTCTTAAGATATATCATGCTTACCCAAACTTTTACAACATGGCAATATGCGTTTACAATTAATTAGCACACGATTTGGGAACCTAAGGCTTTTATTTAATTTAATTGTTCCAGTTTGAGGTTTCCAAGACTGCTGTGAGTAAAGTTATTGAATCACATCTACCTTCATTCCCATGTAGGACATTGTTTCAAAGGCTATGATCTTCTCATACTTGCTTATATCTCTATTTTACTTTTATATTGTTTGATTTTTTTTAATGTGATGATCTCTTGACTAGTAATGTCTTAGAAGCTGATTTCAGTAAAACTACATTCATCAGAGTCAAGTAATTTAGAAACCGCATTCCTGTGCTGGCATGGATTCATCTTGATTTCCCATGTGGAGGTTTGGCTTTTGTTGTTTTTGGTGGTGGTGAGTTTTTTCTTTCTCTTATAATTCAGTTCTTCATTATAAAATTTTGCTGTACTTCATAAGAAAATCAAATCCTTATTCAATTCAACTTGAGGTTTATTTCAGCCCAGTGAAGAAACCCAGTCTATTCTGAAAGATGCTGAACATCTGTACATGTGACAACTTAATTTTAGGTTCTTATTTCCCAAGATGGAGTCTGTAATCCTTACAGGATGTGGGGGCACCACTGAAAATTTAGTTTACAGCAGTTCCTTGCTGGGAGTCATATTAACCAACATGATGTTCTATCCATATAGACGTCATTTGGGGTAAGAAGGAACCGTCTGAGATTGAGATTCAAAAAATCACACACTCACCTCCTTTGATCCTAGAATTATTTTCTTCCAAACATCATAATCTTCACCAAATGATTCAATGAAATAGTTGGAAAGCATTTGTGATATTGGTGGAAAGTTTTTCCTTAGCTTCAGTTTTGGAAACAACTGAGCCTTTTTCAGCAATATCCTTTAAGAATTACAAAGAAAAAAAACTCTAAAAACTTATTAAAAACTGAACACACCCTAAATTCTGAATCATAAGCAAAGGACAAGCATGGAAAATTTTAATCCAGCAATTAGTTTAACCAAGTCATAAATATCTGCAAGCTGACACTTTTCGTATTTCCATTGAGTTAGACAGTCTTAATTTAGACATCGCTACTTGCTATGCCTATAACACAATAGCCCCCGCCCCTGCCCTTCCAAAAATGAAAAAGTTGCAGTTGCAGGATTACTTAGTTGATGGTTTCTATTTAAACTCTTTCAGACTCTTCATGCAGCTAATGTAGAAATAAGACTCAGTGTCTGAATATTGTTCTAATCTGTCTGAGTACTGTTCTAATCTAATGAACACATGAAGTAAAATAATCAGACACTGGTAAGGACAGGCTGTTTGGACAGTTCACTTTTGAACTTCTGTGCAAATAAATCTTTCAAATTTTAACATGATGTAAACAATCTAGTGGTTTCTGTTGCTATTGTTGTCCATCTTCTATGTTCAGTTCTCTATTTCTTTCAGTTCTCTATTAGAATTCAGTTCTTTTCTTTCAGTTCTCTATTAGAATTCTTTCCAAAATTTTCAGTACTTGTTTTTAATTCCCTATTCTTACACAAAAACCTGCCAGCTTCTGTCCTGTGATTTGAAAATTGGTGCCAAGTATAATGATTGTTTCATACATTTCCTGAACTAAAAGCTGGGAGGATAGTCTTGATACTATAATAATCATAACAAATGTAACCATCAACCCCCCAAAAATATCTTGCTACCTGATATCTGAGATACCTTAGGTTTCTATGTCATCTTAATTTTTCTTCAATAGAGAAATCATTGCCAAGGATTGAGTTATGTTCATGTACCAAAGCTGAACACAGGCTAAAATCTTTCCTAATTTTTAACTCTCTAATCTCATCAAAGTCAAAAGGATTATACTAACATGAAACAAAGCAGTATTTATTCACTTGCCTCCATTCTCTATGAGCCTGCCTCTAACAGCAATAGTTCTTTTGATAACTTCTGCATGTCTTGTCTGTTTTATCTTGTAATCTTGCTTATTATCTTTCTCAGCATGTCTTGCAGATTAGCACAAAAGTAGAGGGAAAGGTTAAATAGTAAGTGTTGTATAAATATCCAACACCATCCAAGCATGCTTGAGTTCAGCAGACACTGTTTCTCTCTTGCTGTGCTGGATATAGATTTTGGCAGCCTTGAAAACTTCTAAGAGAATGTTGCAAGACTAAAAAAATATTAGATTAAAAGCTTCATCAATACCATTTTAATATATGTATTTTTAAATATGTAGTGTAATCCTCCTGCTCATTTATGTTATTACTAAGCCAAGGAAAATCACAGTGGAATTTTTAAAAATCTATTTTCTTTATTTAGATTGTAAATCTCATTCATATCCCATTAGCAGATGCTAGTTATTGCTAGCTACTGCTAGTGTCCTCTCTGGATCATGCTGGCAGAATATAAGATTAAAGACTTCCAGAGCTGAGAGTTTTCCTGAGACGATCAAAGCACTGCAAAATTTGCTGTTTCACTGTACCATCTGCAGCTGGGTGATCAATTTCCAAAACATCTCATGATGGCTGAGAAGAGTAAAAAAAGGCTATTCAAAGATGAGTTGGAAGATACTCCCCTGCCAGGAAAAGTAATAACTGAGCCTCTTGAGTGAGTTGAAATATCTGGGTACTTCCAAAATCATAAAAAATGTTCCCTCAGCTAGCTTAAGTGTGATATTTCAGACTTGTGGAGCACTGGTTGGTCTTCCTCAAATCTAAGATTTCATTCCACATGACAGTAGAGTACTTTGTGCTCAGCAGTAAAGAAAAAGCATGTGTTATTTTCTTATCAGGCCAAACAAATTTGGACACACTCAATTTGTTTTCTCTCCAATTTATTTTCCTCCATTATTTACAGAGAAAGGCCAGAGTGTACTTAAACAAAAATTCATATATGCACATCCAGATATACACATATATACAAAGAGAACCTATGTATGGAAACATAAAATATCTGCATGCACAAAGATGCACATATCAAGCTAAAGAAAGAAGGAAAGACATGCAAACATGTATACATATAAGGATCTGCACCTTTGGAGAAAACAGATATATGTACAAAATAGTACACTTAATTTTTAATTAACTAGATACAATGGTATAATCATGGGGTTTCTATTTGGCCGTTTGGCCTAAGTGAAGATTGAAAGCAAATTATGGTACAGACAGCCACACTGAACAGCATATCATAGGATTACTTTTGGAGTAAGTCACTATGACCCAGGCTATTAGAAGCTGGACATAAGTAACAGCATCTCAAATTCCATTTTTTTTTCCATGGGCACTTAAACTCACAGAACAGCTGAAACAGGGAAATGGCACAAACCATTTGGAAATTGTTGAATGGCAAGCAGACTTTAGCCATTTTTTTTCCCCATACCTGGGACCAAAATTTCACATTTCAGCCTGTAATTATTAATACTTTGCTGCATATGTATGTCTATCAACTACAGTTAAATTTTACAGACAGATCATAGCACAGGTGGGAGAGTGTCTGTGTGACTCAGTATGAGAAATTACTCTGTGTTACATTTTGCTCTCAGGAGCGGTCTGACATCTCTAATTAGTGCAAGTTTTTGTTTTCCTCCATTTGGTGGAAGCCCATACAATGTCGGGAAACACAATTCAACTCTTCAGTAATTGAATTTGGCTGATTGGCTACATCAGTCTGTATGAAGATATCTCTAATGAGGAACGGCTCAAGACGGTCTGCTGAGTAAGTCTCCCATGATCAAATATTTTTGCTTCTTACATTTTCAAATGTTATGTATCCATGTGTTACCATGCTCTATGTGAGGTTAATCAGAGAGAAAAAACCCGCAACTTTTCTGATTCCCTTAACTAACAAATATTAAGACTGTCGCCGTTTGCTGTGTGTGATTACGCAAAACCAGTCTGTTTCTTATTTGTTTTATTTTTTGTGAGCTGGGAATCTCCCTCATATTCACTGGCATGTTGAATGAATCACCAGAACTTTTTTTTTATTTTAATAATAGGTCTTTTCTAAAAGTTGAACTGGGTAAGCTGAATACTCTTAAACATTGTCCAGCAGTTTAAGAATGGAACTGAAGGCTGAAGGAAAAAACTGTAACAGGATATATTTTGTTTTAAAGGCTAGGCACAACATATCCCAAATACATTCCAAAGTGCATTCTGAAATACCAAAAAAAGTCACAATAAAGAAAACTCAAAACTCAGTCCCTCAAACCTTTTCTTGCAGATAATTTTGGTCATGGGGGGGTCACATATCCAGAGGGTCAACTCATGCCTTCTCTACTTTTAACTCTTTGCATGTCTTTCCTTGACACAGCAAGAATCCATTTATATGAGTCAAAACACTATGATTAATGGAACAGCATGACATATAGCATAAGTTCATGGGGCCAAGCAGACCTTTGTTGTAAGTGTGTGTCTTACAGTGCTTCCCAGGGTACACAAAATGTTCATTAATGAGGGGGAAAGGAATGAGACACTTGTTTTTCTCATTATTGTTGGCTACAAGGCTGTTATTAAGCATAATTGTCCGTCAGTATGCTGAGGTGACTAGGGAATAGAGTAATGTTCCTTTTGTTATACAAGGTTATGAGAAAGTTGAATATATGGTCCTTTTAAGGGCAAGTCTTCAAGATGTCCAGCACACAGAGAAAATACTGAGCAAATTCTTCTGGCCTTACACCACCTAAAAATTCCGCTGTAAGAGTTCCTCCTTTACAGAGTGGAGAACACATAATTAAGTCAGTTTGTGAAAAACAATAAAAATTTTTGTATAAGAGATTGTGCTCGAGTTTTTTCCTTCTTACCAATACTGCCTTTTATAAAGAAAACACCTCTCCCCTAGAATGATTATTAGAATACACAGCTATCATGCAATTGAGAGGAATGAATACACTGTGCATTGCACCAGGAGGTACTGGTTCATGATGATTGCAGTAAGAAAGGCACTCAGTAAAGGGTATTTTGAATCATCATTTATTAGAGCTAGCATTATAAAGAGGGGGTGGTATAGATAACCTTTCTTCCCTTCAGGTTCTGGAAACCCTGAGCTGTGCAATGCCAAACAGGCCTCTAAAATCAGGATGAGGAACCCTGGGCAGAGCCCATCCATGGTAGAGTTGCTCAAGTTTGGTAATTAGAAGCATTTTTTAGAAGTAAACAACTCTACTCATAATTTCTACTGTCAAACAAAGAAGATAAGCACGTGTGAACTTACACAGTGAAATAAAGGCAAGGCTATGCAGGCAGTGTAATCACTGGCACTGAGGGGCAGCTGCCTGCAGGTTCTCTTTTAGAATTACTATGCGAGCTTGTTTTACCTTCAAGGGATGTGAGCCACACAAGATGAGTCTGAAGGCCATGCTGTATGTGTCACACACACGGCAAGCTCTGAATGGGCCTGCACCTGCTCAGGTTGGTTGTGATGTAGGTCCCACTGACTCTCCAGCTGCAGTGGTCTGCTGATCAGCGTCAGCACATGCAGTTATGAAGGCACACCCACATATGCTCCGGGAAAACATTCACAAGGCTATACAAAATCATGCACATTGAACAGCTTAGGTATAAGAGAAACATCTTTTTATACTCTAAGAGGGTTTTTTTCCCCTACTTACTCACTGGTCAAAGACAGATGAAATGTCAGGGTAAGCTTAACAGTTTGCTGCTGCTGGAGAAGGTGATCCTGCTTTTCATTTCAGATTGCTGCATATTTGCTTTCTTGCTCATATGGACCTTTCACCAGTAACCTGGATGAGCCAGTTCAGCTTACTGACTAGGCAGAAAACTATACATTCCATGTGTATCCCACACCTCCTGATTTGTTTTTTTAGCAAATTAATGAATTGAACTGGGAGAAGACATAGTACATATCCATAAAAGAGCTGGCATATGTAGATCATGGGGAAATTTACTGCTGAAACAGGGAGAGTGTGGGGTTGGGGTTTTTTTTGGCGTCTTGCTAACAGATCAGCTAACCCCACCTTGCCTAACAGCATTGTAAGCAATTTTCTTATCCACACAACCACCGCCCCCAATATTGTGTTACAGATGTGAGACCTAAAGATGAAGAGAAATAAATTTTAATTATATCAGAGTTACAGCTTACAATACAAAGAACGTAGTATAAGATGCATGTTATAGTTTTCTTATAACTACATATATTTGTTTATGTACGCTTGCTGTAATAACAGCATGGTAATACTGCCACTAGGACTGCCCAGTTAACACTTTTTATTCAGATTTTAAGCAAGATATTAGCAGAATTTTTAAAAGCAAATGAACAAGACAGTAATGCCTTTTTTGCACACTATAAAAAAAAAAAACTTTGACAAGATGTTAGCTTTATAAAAGTATACAATTTGATGTTAATCTCCATTTTTATATAAGAAAGGCCCTTTGCATCACTTATTCAAGTCCCAGTTGCCATACTTTTCCTTTGCTTTTTCAAAATACTCAAATTTTTAATTTCCTTATCAGTTCCCAGTCTCACTTTACTGAAAAAGATGATTCAGATAAGAAACAGTTAAGAATTTCTTTGTCTAGACCATTTGGAAGCCAGGAACTTTCCCATTGATTTTAGAGAGATGTTTGGTTTACTAGCTTTACAGGAGCTGCATGCATTTGTCATCCCTAATTACCAGGGTTTTTTTCCCAGGTTAGTAAATAGGGTTTTATTATAATTTTCCTCATTTTCTCTGTTATTGTAATATTCCAGAGAAGCTCATAAAAGCACAGAGCAGTTCTTAGTAGGTGAGTACAGCAGATTAATCCATTGACCCTTTGTGGTAGAAGCAAAGAAAGAAAAATCTAGTTTTGAGTCAGAGCCTGAATTATTTTTTTAACTAACACTGGGAATAAAGGTAACAGCGAAACCCATACATGTGTTGTTAATTCAGGGGTTATGGAACATACATATGATATCAGGTGTGCTTTGAACAATACAGAGCACCACAGGAGGTACTTAGGTGTGACAGCACCACTTATTCTTTCAAATTTTATAATCTGACTATCCATCTCATGTCATTCTACCCCTCACTTGTCAGGACTCACACTGCTGGCTGCCATCTCCAGTCCTGGCAGCTGTGAGACATCATATATTTATGCCTCTTAACCACTCAGTGACCTGACACATCAGGTGTGGCCAATCTGTGAATTCTTTGATGTAACGGCCAGCTGTGCTTGATGAATGGGGTCATGGAGAAGGGAAGAAGCAGCAGTACTGCTGCCAACAAGCATTTCCCTTTGTGGAGGTCCCACATTCAAAGAAATGCTTAGTAGGTGGTACACAGCTGCAGTTCAATGTCATAACATCCACAGTCCAACGCTCTAGCATCTTTCCTGTTGCATTACCCCATGTGTCAGAAGCATCACTCTCACCATATATGAAGAGTAGCTGTGGGTCTTGTGTGTGGGAAAGAAAGAAACATGAGAGGTCTACCTCCCAGGCAAAGAAATTTGCTTATTCAAAAGAGTAAGCAGAGGCTCATGATTTCCCATGTACTAAAGACTCTTGAAAAATAGGAGTGTCCTCAATCACCACTACACCGTCTCTTTTTTGCTTGCACTCTCTTTCACTCATTATTACATCACCCATGAAACTCAACTTCCTTCCAAGTAAAAAGGTGGGGATGCTCACAGAACAGGTGAACATTTTGGGTGGCTCTTGAGCCAGGCTCAACTGGTTTATGGCAGGTGAGATTCTAATTCAGATAATTACAAAAGCTACTAGCATTTCTTCTAACTACCTGTTCTGTGCTGGCATTACTGGACTGAATCAGAAAGAAAAGGTTTTCAGGAAAAAACAGTATCTTTTGTTAGACCAACAGAAATAGCTGCAAAAAGTATACACACATTTGGGGTAAAAAAATCAATTTTTAACTTTAAACATCAAGAAATTGCAACAGGTCTAACAAACCACTATTTCTTCCACAGGATGATAATCCTCCACAGTCTACTTCATGTGCTTCCCCAGTGTGCAATGAGTTCTGTCTTATCATCTTTTTCAGGAAACATGATTGAGGGGTGATTAATGGGTTCTCTTGGAGGATTTACACCACCTTTTATCATTCAAAACCTGCTGTGGTCAATTTGCAAACAACAAAAGAGAGGAAATTATATTAAAAGCTATACATATGTTTGTACAGCTTTTAGGATGTTTTCATGGTATGCATTGAAAGACTGCTGATGCTTTTTTGAAAACACAGACAAATAAAACTCAGGCTAGGCAAAAGAAATACATAAAGTCTTTGCAGTTCCTCATTTCTGCTCTGGGCAACCCTGTGAATGATGTGGTGTGAGATGCCATTGTAAAGCAAACTATATGAATGAGAAAAAGATTCTATGACATAGGTGCTTCTAGAAATCTCTCAGTGAGATTTCCACCATAAAGATGTGGTCACAGTAGACCTATTTGTCATGTTCCTGTATCTGTTATGTACTAAATGGTTAAAACCCCCACAGATTGTCATGAAGATTATGTAGATAAAAATCACAAGCCCAGACTAAAGCTAGCAAACAAATCTCTCTTTTACAAGTGCATCTAATTAATAGGAAAATCTATGAAAGGCAGAAATGTAATGAAACCCCAAATAAATGTATTAAAACTCCCCAGCACAGGAAGACATTTTCTGGTCTATATTTCTACACCCATTTTTGTTTACTAGTTGCTAGTTGTGTTCTGGATATGGTCACAGCGAACCTGTTTTTGTGAAGGCCATTGCAAAAGATACATCTACAACTGCAGTAATTTTCAATCTGCACAGTTGTAATAAGACATCTTGTTATTCTGCTTCTCCAAATAGAAGATAAACAAATCTTCTCCATTTACAAAGCAAAAGCAAGGAATGGTTTTCCTTTCCATGGAAACTATCCAGAACCTGCTTTGATTGGTCAAGTAAAAGCTCAGGAACCTTCTCAAACCATGAGCAAGCACTTAATTTCCCAGCATGTCGCAAATAAGGAAAGAACAAACTACATTGGCTTTGAATGCATGGGTCCTGCTTGGTCTGAAAAATGAATGAAGATTTTTGAAGAAAAAAAATTAATGACGTGTTGCATCCTTGACGTAATGGGCATTTGTCATTGGTTTATTTAACACAACTTGCAGGAAATGCCTGGAAATAAAAGAAGAAATTGTGTTTTAAATTCAGTGTCCTATAACTGCCTTAATTTAATGGATGATTCAGCACATGGAGTGACACGTAGATTCAGGCCCAAGAATGTAAGTCCTAGAATAGACTTAGTTTCCCCGTGAAAGTTTTTATTTCTATAAAAGGGACTCAATATAGATATCCTGGACAACTGGCATATCAGCAGAGAAAGAGTATGACAGACACAATATATGGCCAAACACTGCTTGAGTGTAAAAAGCATTCATTTGATGTTTTTAAATTGTAGTTACATTTATTTTGAAAGAAAATTGTATTTTATAGGTCTCTCATTGGGAGTATATTTTCATAGAAGAGGTAAAGGCAAACATAATGGAAATAGTAACACATTAAAAAATGTTAAGTCCACTTTTGAAGAAATTTTGCAAGCATGCAAGTTTTGACTTAAGAAAATGTCTAGAGCCAAATCTTTCATTTCTTAGCCTCCAAAACTTCCATTGGCAGCTGTGAAAATTCTCGACTGAGGAATAAAACATGATCAAATGCTTTGTTTGATCCTAAAAGATCAAATGTTTGTTTGGGTTTGGATTCTATTTTCTTCCCTTAACATAAAAAGAAATCTACTTAATAGGAATATACAGAAGTAATTCAGCACCCAAGAATATATCTAAATTCACATAACTTTTAAGTGAAGGCTGGAAGAATGATTAAAAGTGCTTGACTCCTACTACAATGCCAAATGCTGACTTCAGACTCTTTTACAAGATATATTATTATTATTATTATTTTAAAATATTGTATGACTGTTTTCCAAATTGGAAAACTGCTATAAAATTAAGAGATCTAAAGATTTATCTGGTATGTTCAAGGAAAAGAGCCAGATTAGAAAGCACCACATGGGCATTCTAGTTAAAAATCTTAAATGCCTCTTTTCTTTTTTTATTAACTACTCTCAAAGCAGCTACATCCCTGCCAGGTATGTAGGGACATGCTTCCCCTTGAGCACTGCATGGTGATCTCGTGCCCAAGGGTTTAAACCATAAAAAAGAAAGTGAGACATAATTAAGTGCTATTTAATTAGGCAACATATCCACAACTTTAATAAAGTTGTGTACAAACTACAGATTTTGAGCCTGCACTGAATTTTTGAAAAATAAGTTTTATAAAATATTCTATAATATAAATTGTAACCCTTGCATCTTCAGAAATACCCTTCTCATTTAATTTTATATTCTTGTTTTAATCAAATACTTTTCACTTTAAGTAGCTCAGTTCTGTTTACCATTATGATTTCTAAACTGGATAAACTTGTGGGGCAAGGAAATCTATGCTTTCAGCTTTTGCAAAATGTAAACATTAGCAAAACACTTTACATTACTGACATGTTTTGATCAACAGAAAAAATAAAAATAAAGCTTTTATTCTAACCATATTCTAAAACATGAGCATAAGTTTTATGAACAAGGAGAACTTTAAGAATTCAGGAATATGTGACAGAACCCATAGGTTTAAAGGTGAATTAACATTTGCAAAATTCTAATTGTTATGGCTTGTTGAAACATGGGCATATTCAGCATCTTGTAGCAAATATTTCTACAGCACAAGAGATAAATCTTAATAAAATTAAGCACATTATCCAGTAAACAATCCTTGACTGCAGAAAAAAGTATTGACATTGTAAGTATATGCTGAAATACATAAATTTCTATTAATAAATCACTTTTAAAAAGATAAACAATTATACTAATTTGTCTTCCCTGAAATGTCTATGACTGAATCAAATAGAAATTGGTTCAAATACAAGTACATATAACACTACATTACTTTGGGTTTTTTTCACCTAACTCCATAATCCCACTGTTTGGAGTTCCTTATTTTCTGAAAAAAAAAAAAAAAATGAAAACCAGTGAATATTCTTTGGAAAATATTTTTTTATTATAAAATGTACAGTATATTGACCTTAATATTATAAAACACTGTAATGCATCAGAGTCTTGTAAAGACCAATAATTTATAAAATGAGACCAAGTTCATTGTTACTCTTTCTAGTCTCATAGTCAGATTAAAAAATACATATAAAATATATAATGAATTAATTGACCATAGCGTCTCTAGTAGCTGGCAAATGTATCCTCATATGTTAAGGTAGCTAATCTCTGCATGTATTTTTATTAAAATAGGTCACTCTTATTTGCTAATTTAGTCTTTGATTTTGAAGAGCTGATAGAAGCATGAACAGAAAGGTTAATAATCATATTCTATAAGCCTAGATTATGTAAAGGCACTGCAGGGTATAAAAAAAATATGTTTTACTAAAGTACTTCTATCACTGCAGCTCACTTATTAACAGTTAATACTTCTTTGGTACTTTTAAGGTGCTTGTTAGAACAAGAAATAGCTCTGGACTATTGACAATAGAGTACTTTAGGTCTCAGATGCTATTGGATAGCATGAAAAACCACATTACACTGTCTTAACAATTTGAAGACCTTTTTCAACACGTTAGTCTTCTCCGTTCCAGACTTACTACCATATTGAGTACAAAAGAAATGCAGATTAATTCCTTTTTTTTTCTTTCCTTAGCCATTGCTGCAAGCAGTACTTTCCTCGTTGCACTCGTTTGGCAGCGACTTGAACACCAGTATCCAGTCAAAGGCACTTGTTTTAATGTCAGAATATGTGTATGTAGGTTGTTTTGGAATCACTGCCTAGTATATTTTTAGCAGAGCATTTATAGAAGCCCGCATCCCTTTGAGTGGACTGCTGGATGACTAATGACCCCTGAGGATGGAGGAATTTGTTTCCATACAGACGGGATTGAGCTCCTGTTGTCAGATGTGATTTGTCTGGAAGCTCCCATGTTATTTCTGCTTTAGGAATCCCAATGGCCATGCAGTTCAGTTTAACTGAATTTCCAAGTCTGGCATAAATGACAGGTGCTGGCTCACTGGTGATCCGAGGAGGATAGGCGATCACAATGACAGGCACAGTCATCACAGAAGTGCCATACTCAGTGGAGACTTTGCACTGGTAAGTGCCTCTGTCAAACACAGAAGCCTCACGCACTGTCAATGAGCCATTCTCCATCAGGGAGAAGCGACCCACAGCCTGGGGGGCATCCATAACCATACCATTGGGCAGCGTCCAGGAGATCTGCGCCCGGTGGCTCGCCTGGGCGATGCAATGAAGCTGCAGAGTTTCTCCATTGATGATGCTCACCAGGTTGTTGTACTGGTTGCTAATTTCTGGCCTGAGTCCCACCTTCAGGAAGACTACTCTTTCCACATAACCTCCTGGGTTTCTGGCTGTACAGCGGTAAGTCCCAGCATCCCCAGCAGATAAGCTGCTGATGTGTAAGATCCCATCCCTCTTATGGTAAAATCTGTGCAGGCGATTGCCACTCAGCACCTCAGAGCCATTGGGAAGGATCCAGCTTGTGGTGGGTTTGGGATTCCCCTGGACTGAGCAGTTCAGATTGATGCTGTGTCCAGCAATGGCAGTGATCCTTTCACTGACAGGGTCTCTGAAGGAGGGTTTCTCCAAATGGTCTGTGATGAGGAGATGCACAAGCAGTCTGGCCTCCCCGCCCTCATTCCGTGCAATGCACACGAGCTGCACGGCGTCTGTCGGCCTCACCCCTCTGATGTCCAATGTGCCATTGCGATGCACAGTGATCCTGTTCCCATAGTAGGGAGCTGGCAAGATTACTCCTTCTGGAAAAGCCCACAGGACGCGCGGAGAAGGGATGCCCTCAGCTTTGCAGTCAATGAGTTTTCGGCTGTCTCTGGTGGCTGTCTCCCTCACAGATGTTATTGCACTGAGATGGCCATTGATTCTGGGAGGCTGAACATCAACGTGGATCCAAACAATCTTCCGATCCTCTCCAGCACTGTTCCGTGCTACACAAGTATAGTTACCACTGTCAGACCTTTGGGCCTTTTGGATGAGGAGGGTGCCATCTCTGTATATCTGGTATTTGTCAGATAGGGCAGGAATAGGCCTGTTGGTTGGGGAAAGCCAGGTCACTTTGGGAGTAGGTTCTCCTTTGGCTTCACATGCTACTGTGACAACATCACCATAAGGTACATTAATAGTGACGTGTGTTTTGTTCCTGATGGTTGCAGGCTCTGCCACCACTTTGACCCGCACTTTCATTTCATCCTTCCCAATCTGGTTTTCGGCATAGCAGGTGTAGTCCCCTTCCTCTCTCAGTCCAACATCATTGAAATACAGCGTTCCGTTATCGAAGACCACGTATCGCTTCGTCCGGCTGCCGCTGTCATCCGACTGCATGAAGGTATTGATCATGCTGCCATCTGGAAGACTCCAGGAGATCTCTGGGTTTGGCAGACCTGTGGCTACACAGTCAACCTTCAGGTCCCCTCCATACTTGACCTTGTGGTTATTCTCATTCTTATGTTCTATTTTTGCTGGTTTCATCATCACATTCACCTTGAGGACCACGTAGTCATCTCCTATCTTATTGCGGGCCACACACAAATAGTCTCCTGCATCTTTGTCTGTAACTGAATGAACAACCAAAGTCCCATTGCTGAATACTTTGATTCTAGTCTCCAAAGTGCTGTAAGGAAAGAAAAAAGAAACTAGCATGAGCTACAAAATCACATCTTGGGTATTAACTACTGAGAGAAATCTATAGGGGGGAATAACAACTCAACAGTATTAAAAAAAAAAAATAGGAGAGGACAATTGCTTTGTTAAATGATTAGATGGTCAAAAATTTCCAGGCTATTCACCACCATGAAGCAAGTGGAAAAAAATAATTCAAGTAATTCTGTTGTTTTTAATGACTTTAATGCTGTTTTTGACCATTAAACATCCACTAAATACCAGATTATGGTGGTTTTGACTCTTCTGACTACACATACATTATTCTATAACATTGAAATATGAGATCTCTGAATTATATAATCCACACGAGGCTATACGGACCATAATGGAATTTGGTACCTGGGTCTTCAGCTAAAAACAAATAAAGATGAGGAACTTCGTCTGGCCTTGGGTATAAATATTAAACCTTTAGAAGAGTCACAATGAAGCAAAATATTGCTAAGCTTTGAAATAAGGAAAAAAAAGTTTCCAGTATGCTTTAAAAGCATACTGGAAAGTCCTTTCCACTTCACTATGATGTATTGTGGTCGAAACCAACTTCCTCAGTAGCCACAGTTTGCTCCCCAAAAGAGATCTCCAGTATTTGAGAAGCAGCCCACATAAAGATCATGAAGAAAAATTAAAGAGAAATACAGTATTTTTTTGGTACCACTATAAGGCATAAAATGCAATCTGGATTTTGTACTATCTACAGGTTACCTACATATATTTTTTCAATATAAAAAGTTATGACTATGTTCAGCTGTGAAGAAAGTTGTGTCCAATTATGCATTTTAATCACAGTGCATTCCTAGTCTGTTTATAGTTCTCAAAGGTGAGCTATGAATAATTTTTAGCACAGAAATTTGTTTTCAGCCAAGTGTTAAGACAGTTATTGTAGGTTTGTAGAAGTGATATTCTACTTGCAAACACTGGAGAATGTATTGTTTTAGGCATTTCTATGCAACCAGGTTTGCACAGACCTTATTGTGTGGTAATAATACATTTATACATGATGTTAAAATGATTGTGTTTATTTAAGTAATTTTAAATTGATTTGTTTGCCCTGTATTTACTGTGTGTAACGATTTGCCTAAGAGATAAAATTCAATGATTCCTTTTCTCCTGGGGAAAAGCAGGCACCTGTGCAATATTATTCAGACTAAGCACATTAGAACAAGCAGTAAAGAAATTGTGTATCTGGACTTTTTACTATGTTTACAAGTGGCTGTAAAAGACAAATAGTGGCAGTTTACCCTAAAAACTTGAAGCTAACTTTTCAAAAATAGTACTGCTTTCAAGAAAATGATGCTAAGATATAACTTGACTATCTTTTGATATAATTTCAAATTCCTTCTTAAGAGTTGGGTGGATCATTCAAAACCTGCAGAAGTCAGGAACAAAACTTGTACATATACAAGTGAGCTTTTCTCTAAGCTCATCTAAACTGCAATTTACCTGCAACACCCCAAATGGTAATGTACCTGTGAAGTGAATCAATCATCCTTTTGGAAGGCAACCTCCATAATATTCGAGGCCAAGGGTCACCAGAAGCACTGCAGTCCAAATGCAGGATGCCACCGTATGTTACATCTGTTTTCTGAGGAGAGCTCCCAGTGATCTTTGCATTAGATGTGTGCTTCTTCACATGGAGTTGTACTGTTCTCCTGGCAGCTCCCACCATGTTAGCAGCAATGCACTCGTAGCTCCCACTGTCCTTGGGGGAGACGTTGCGAATGTAAAGAGTCCCATTGGGAAAAACAAATAAATTCCCATTGACAAACTGAGAAGGTCGGATTTGTGTGCCATCAAAGACCACCCAGCGGATGTTGGGAGAAGGTGCTGCTTTGGCAGTGCAGTGGATGTTAATACTGCTACCAAGGGGCAAGGAAATGTTCTCCTGCTTGTCCTGCTGGATGATGGGGGGTAAGGCTGCAATGTGCAACCTCACTGCAATGCTGTCAGCTCCTGCAGCATTGCTTGCTACACATTTGTAAACTCCTCGGTCTGAAAAAGTTGCCTGCTTGATAGACAAGGTTCGATTTTCATGAAGCATTATCCTGTTTTCTGTGGTTGTGACTGTCTGCAAAATCTTCCTATCTGGGAAAATCCATGAAATTAGTGGGCTTGGAGTCCCGCTAGCCTGACATTCCATTGCTATGTTCTCTCCAAAGTAGACCGTGACATCTCGATAGCGGGAAAGTAAAATTTTGGGCTGGTGGGCTACAACTGTGAGCACAACAATCATTTTATCTACGCCATGCAGGTTCTGAGCTGTGCATAAATACTGTCCACGATCCTGAAGCTGAGCATTTCGGATAAGGAGAGTACCGTTTTTCCAGACTTCAAACCTCTGTAACTTGCTGTTGGCCGTCATTAGAGCTCCTGTGAAGGTGAGAGGAAAGAAAGAGAAAGTCAAATGGTTTAAAACGTACATTATTTCATAAAGAAGTGAGATTTTAGGTTTAGTCAATACCAATTACAACTTCAGAGGGCCCATATGACATCTGACACTCTCCATTGCTCAAACGAGTCTTGGTTTCTATTGCAGGACTAACCACTAGCTTGCAAATGTGGACAGTGTGGAAATTTTTGAAGGCCTTATGTTTTAGGATCCCTCTTAAATAGGTCCTCTTAAATAGATCCCTCTTAAATAGATCCTAAGGTTAATAAACCCATACTCACAAGAATTGCCATAATAAATTCTAACTGCTACGAATAAGCAGAGTTGGCTGCTTTTCACAGCCAAAAATTACTCTTCAAAAAATGAACTCATTAAATGGTAGAGGTTTTCTTTTACTACAAGAAACACTGCAAATCTATAATTACTTGTAATGATTAGTTGCAATTAATCATTTTCACTACAATGGTTATTAAGTGACAAGAAGTATTTTTCAGTATTTTGAACTACTCGTGTGATCATGTTGCATTTCTGTGCAATACCCCTACAAACTGCGTGGAAGAACATATTTTTCTCTGTCTTACCTGTAGAGACTTTTGTCCAAGTAATAAAAGGCTTGGGTTCCCCAACTGCATCACAAGGGATAAAAGCATCTGTTTCAGCAAGGATGGATATGCTCTGAGATGCTTTTGTCATAATTTTAGGTCTTTCTCCCTGTACCCTAAAATTAGTGGAAGACTGAATTACAGTCGAATTGTGTGGCATAATGCCTCCCATGTAAGGAACAGATGGAAATTTTTGATGACGATGATGGACACTTTTAAAAGGATGAACTGTAGTGGTTATTTGTGGTTTTGTGCGCTGAGAGAAGAAAGCTGGAGGGGTGATCTTTAAAATCACTGGTGGTGATGTAGTTGTTGTGGCATGTGGCGTTGGAGGCACTGGAACAGCTGTAGCTTTCTGCACTGTAATCCCAGTAGGTAAAACCTGAGCAATCTTCTCATTTGTGTCTTTTGGCACTAGTTGATTAGGAATATCTGGTTTAGGATGCATATTTAAGTGAGGGAATATCCTTGTTCTGTTGAAAAGGAATGGTATTCTGGAACTGGGGTAATAGGGGATCGCTTGACTTGGTAGTCTCCCTGCTGTGCCTCTGTTATCTGGAACATGGTTATTTCCAAAAAATCTTGAATTAATATTGTATCTGTTCTGACCCTGACTACTGAACTTGCTTTCAGTTAATGGATTTGTTTTGTTAAATGCAGAGGCTTGTGTTGGGGTAGTTGTTTCTCTATGGGAAGCAAAAGGTTTTCTGTCCTGGATGGTACGTGCTGCATATGCTGTTATCTCTGGTTTGTTTGTGTAGTGAGGAGGCTGATGCGTTATAAAATAGTGAAGTGGGCCCTGTGTTACAGGAAGCTTCACTGTGCCTCTTACTGGAATGTGCTTTGGAGGCACACCAGGTAGTCTTTGGTTGATGTTTGGTATCATTCCAGCAGGTGGAGAGGGAAGATTTGGATTTAGCAGTAGACTGTTGTTTGACTTGCTGCTATACAACTCTTTGAATTGTTTCTCTTTTGACTGTATGCTAATCCTGTTTTCATTTGAGGAAGGAGTAGGGTGAACATTCTGTTTTGAGGTCATCACTACTTTGTCACCATCTGCTCCAACTTGTTTTGCTTCTGGGAACCTTTCTTGATTGAAGGCATTACTCTCCTTGGTGGTATAATGAAGAGAAGGATGTGAAGTACTTGAAATGGAAGGGGGAAGAGTGACAGGTTTTATAAATGGAATAAAAACAGTGGTTGTAATTGGAGGCTTTTCAGTTGTCTGCAAATGATGAAGCACATGTAACATAGATTCCTCTCTGTCCAAGGAAGATGATTCTGTCCCAGCCTGGGAAATAACAGATTTCTTTGTCTCTCTAACTGGAAAAGTCTGAGTTTCTGCAGTGCTGAAAGAGGAGGATAAAGTAATTATCTCATATTGCTGAGGTGGCTCAGCTTTTGCTGGTGTTTCTACAGATACTGTGGGCTTCCATGGCTCCTTTGAAACTGAGAGGTCCTTAAAAACTTTGACTGTGCCAACAGGAATATTTAAGTCACTCATAGTGGGATATGCCAGCTGGAATGTTCCAGCACTTGCTTTATTAACCACACCTTCTAAGTGAAATAGGTTGGGCTCTTCTTGAGATGTTGGTTTTGTTGATAGTATTGAGCTGTTCCTATATGCAGGAGTAGTTGTTGTCCTTGATTGTTCTGCCTTATGAGCCACAGTTTTAGAATCTGCTTTTGTGTCCTCTGCAGATACATTGTCTAATGAGTGGTATACTGGCACTTCACTTTGCTCTGGTTTCAGAGGTACACTTGACTCTTTTGTAGGAAGCACATCATGTACAGCATATGATGATAAAATTGTGAAGGGTGCAGTCACTGGAAGTTCCAAGGTTTCAGGGCTAGGAGGGCGTGTCACATGTTTAGCTTCAGGTGGAGAAGTAGTAGGCCTAAAAGAGAAAGCTGTGATCATGTCTCTGATTTTTGTAATTTTCTCTGTGACACCTGAATCAGGAATTAATGAAGGAGTGGATTCCATATGTTCCTCTTTCCTAGCCTGTATTTTGATGTTTTTAAGATCAGGACTTTCAAGAGTTGCAGAAGTAGTTTTGGTAACAGCTTCAATTTCAGATGTCCTTGGAATTACAGGTACTGCCTCTGTGGTTAAAACAACATGGGGCAAAGGCTTTGGTCTTTGTCGGATTCTGTTTGGCCTTCTCCTTCTCCCATAAGGCCTTTTTCTACCATGTTGAGTAATAAGTGAAGGCATGGTCTTTCTATATGGAGTTGTTGTAGTGGCAAAGGTGGTCAATCTACTGATGGAAGAAGCTGTTTCTAACCCCTCTGGTGTTTTATGAGGAGCATAAGCACTATGCAAAATGAATATTGGACCTTGTTTTGGAATAGTCAGGTTTCTATGTTCCTCCGTCTGAGAACTGTTTGCATAACTGCTGGACATGCTTTCTTGAATCACTGTATTCCTGTGAGTTTCAGGTTCTTCTTTGCTCTGAACCCTGATGGGTGTGACAGCTGGAAAACTGTTACTTAAATCTGCTGTTTTTGTATGACTTGTGGATATTTTTTTGTGCTGGTATCTTGCATCATTGCCCTTTTCTCTAACAAATGGAACAGTAGATGAAGGAACAGTAGTATTGCCTACAGAATCTGTTGGCATGATCTCATCAAACTGAGAAGGCGCCGAAGTTACAGTGTCAACTCTAATTGGGCCCACTTCATTTAACTTCAAGCTCGTCTCCAAGGTGCTACGAAGATCCACAGTCTGAGACTCAGCAAGGAGAGTAGCATCAAGTGGTAGCTCAGCAAAAGCAGAATTTTCTTCAGATATAGAAGATACAGTTCTACCTACATTTTCCACTGTGAATAAACTGCCCTGAACATTAGGAAGGTTTGTAACAATTTGTCTGGCTAGAGGTTCTTCAGTAAAGGCAACTGAATCATCTGTCCTGATGTCAAGATGCTGCTCCCCTTGCGGTTGTGGAGTTGCAGAGACAGGAGTCAAATATGGACCTGATAAAGGAACTTCTACAGTGTCTATACTTGCAGGTGTTTGTAAAGCCCTGTGGTTGGAGAACGGTTCAGTTTCTGACCGTATTAATACAGACTGGACTGAAAACACTTCCGTGTTCTGTGAAACAGTGACCGAGAATTGCTCATCTTCCCCCACAGGTGATGCATCAGCAGAGGAATCCACCACATCAGCTCCTGTCTCTGAAGGCGGAGGGCTGGCTAAGGGATAACGGATGGGAGTAGTTTCCTGCATGACTGATGGCAGTGAAGTTGTTACAGAGATGGTTGTAGCTGTTGTTCTAGGAAGATTCTTCCCACGGACCTTTGCCAAAATGTCAGCCCAATGCTGTGGATTAATCTGTTTGCTTGCCACATTAATTCTCCTTCGAGATTCAAATACTCTCCGGCCTTCTGCAACATTGCTGTCTTGGGTTTCATCAGTACTTTTCCAGATTTTCATTTTCCTTCTACCCTTCTTCCCCTTTTTAATTTGAGCCTCTGGCACTGGGTCACTTTTTTGTTTAAAAGGTATTTCCCAGTCTTTCAGGCGGTTCTTTCTTCGTGGGAACTCCTGCACTCCTCCTGTCCCTGATCCCTCTTCATGATCTATGACCCGCCCTCTTGTTTTCAACAAACCTTTTGAGCCTGGGCGCTTCTTTAGCTTTATTCGTTTAAATGACCTGTCAGATACCATTTTATTTACTGTGACCCTCACAACAAACTGATCTGATCCCTGCTGATTGACAGCCACACATCTGTAATGGCCACTATCAGTGACATGGCTCCTTGGAATAAGCAAAGTACCATTGGGCAGCATATAGCCTTCTGAAGAGTTTGATAAATCATTGAGTACCTGACTGTTTGGAAGAATCCAGCTCAGCTGTGGGTCTGGGATGGCAACTGCATTGCATGGCAAAGTTATTGGATCTCCAACATTTTTTTCAACTCTCACTACATCTGAATCAGCTACCTGAATAGCTGCAGGCTGCACAACAAGTCTGTAAGCCATGACATCCACATCATCTCTCACTTGGGCAATGCAGTGGTACACACCTCCATCAGTGTAACCCACTGCTTTGATTATTAGTTGGCCACTACTGAGAATGGAAAACCTACTGTCTTTCTCATTAAAAGGTGCCTGCAGTTTAGTTCCATCTGGAAAAAGCCACTGAATGGAGGGGCTCTCAGAAGCTTTCACACTGCAGCTCAGATGACACTCCGACCCTTCCACCACACTCTGTGCTGTCCTTGTTCTCTGATTTTGCTCTATCATTATCCAGTTTCTCTGCTGCCTGGTGGTTTTGGTATGAATTGTCTGAGAAAACACAGTAAAAAAAGATAGCACCACTTTCTTCCCTGTA
The DNA here is from genome assembly GCA_024734555.1 of Trochalopteron elliotii. NCBI lineage: Eukaryota > Metazoa > Chordata > Aves > Passeriformes > Leiothrichidae > Trochalopteron > Trochalopteron elliotii. The sequence continues at coordinate 649,533 of JANPWX010000609.1, read as the reverse complement.
CTCTGGCGTCTATTTAATTGTATATTTATAAGAGGCTGCATGACCCAGGAAGGCTCAGCCAGTATTTGAGCTTTTACACCTGTGTAGTAAAGAGCATCATAATCTGAGCCTTGCCTGTACCGATAGCTTGTTTTAGGCTCTTTTGTGAGCATAAGCTCCCTCTCTAATTTAACAGGTACTTCACTGTAGTAAGCTATAAGCTTCCATAGTTTTTCATAGTTTTCTCGATTCATTGGACATTCAAAATCCAGTGCAATTGTGGCATTTATAGCTATCTCCTGAGTCTGGATTTGATTCCACTGAATTTTGGTAGAACCTGTTGGTTTTTTGATTTCACAGTTCAGGTGGACTATATTGCCATGCTCATCAGTCATATTTAGAGTAATGTTCCATGGTGAGGACTGAAGTTCTTCCAGAGGGAGTTCGTAACTGTCATCATCTTCCTCATCTTGAGTACTGCTATTTTGCCTCAGTGAAGACTGAATGACAGGCTTCCTACAGGAAATATCTTTCAAGTTCTGAATATCTTCTTTTTGCAGTTGTTTTGGGCTGCTGCACTTAGCACACAGCTGTCCCCCTTCATAGGCTTTGTCCTTTTTGCATTTTAAAACACCTGCAAAAAGAAAAAAAAAGGAAGAAAGAAAATAAAAGGGAAAATGAGATAAATAAGGTGAAAAACTATGCTCTTGAGCTAGACAACTCTCAGAAATATGAAATAAACTTCATGATGATTGCATTACCTCACATGACACATAAGGAAAGACTTACAGAATGGCACCTCTTTTTTATACAGCTGAATGGGCACCCGATTCTCAATCTGACCATGATTTCTTCTGACTTTATTGAGAGGACTGAATACTCCATTCTTCTGCAATTTAGATTCACTGCCTCTGAATTAAATGCCTAGAAACTGAAGTGTGCAGGGCAACATTTAAATCATAAAAAACTACTCTGTGTGAAAAAAATCTGCATTTGTACAGTGACAGCCTAACTTGTGGATGTAATGTGAAGAGGAGTGGGACCTTTCAGCTTTCCAAACAAACAGCATTTACCAGTGAAATGCTGGACTTCCTCATTAAATAATCCAGGAAGCTTTTTTTTTTCTCTGTTGATTAAGAACAGTATTGGCATACACAAAACATTTTACTGTAGCTACCAAAATGGGCTGACTAGTTCTTGCACTTACAAGCTATTTATCAGCAGGAAAAAAAAAAGGGTGCCACTTCTTTCCTCACCTCTGAAACAACTGTAAACTTCATAATAATACAAAAAAAAACTAAAACAGAGAGGGAAAGTTAGACCAGGAATTACAGTCTTGAGTCCTCTCTTCTGTAAATGCAGACTGTTGCCTGCAAAGTAACAATCATATATTTATTACATTGTTCTGCTCACTTGAATGTCAAATGTTACCTTAGGTATTTAGTTTGGAAGCATATAGTAAATAAAATGTATTACAGTTATTCTACGAATAAGCATCATCCTGAAGAATGAAGGATCTTTGAATGAATGAACAATTTACTGGTGGGTTATAAGGCAAAATGTCAGAAGAAAGGGAAATGCACAAAAAACTTTCATACCATTATTAAAATTAAAAATATATGCTTTGCTAGTCTGAAAAATCAATTTTCTTGAAAAGGTGTTACAAATGAAATACATGCATTCATATATCTGTATTTATATATCTGCAGTTTATCACTTGCATATTCAAACAGGACGTTTCAAAGATAAGGAAAAACTGGCCCACAATCAACTTGGCAGTGGCTACACTGGTCTGAAGAAATTTAATAACTCTTTCTGGCCAGAATTCTCAAAGAAATTAATGTTATAGTCACATACAGATACAAAAATCTGTCATACATGAAAAAGGCATGAATAAATTATTCCTCCCTCCAAAAATCACTACTGTTTTAGTGTAAAGAGGTAATCTAACAGAATAAAAATGCTAGCAAGCCAAACACTGCACTAAGGAAGGAATGTTCAGCTAATATCTCATAACTTACAGTAAAACTTAAGTACACCCATTACTCATACACACACAATTTGGATCAAGAACAGAATGTAAGAATATTAAAATGTAAGCTAGTGAAATACAGTATTTCAGTTACATGACTCAAATATCTGTTTAGTACGGAAGATTTATATTACTCATCCAAGCACTGCACATTCTTAAAAAGCACCGTCCTACTGTCAAGTGCAAAATTGCAATGAATTATGTATTCTAAGATAACAAGACCCACCATCATTCACCATATGTGCTCCAAAATCATTATATATCAACCTTGTGACTCCATCACATATTTGAGACATCTTCAGTTGCAATTAAATGCCAATTCCCTCTTAATATTCTAGCAATAGCTTTGGTGCAACACCAGTTCCTCTGCTGAACTGAGACGCCCAAACTGTAAACTGACACTCAAACCTATCCTCATTTAGTGTATCTCTGATACAGAAGCATTGTAAAACTCTCTTTTTTTGCTTCTGCATACAATCAGAAGCCTTCCAGCCTAGGCATTGTGATACTATTCTCATATCTAAACTTGAATGAAGATCAACAACCTATTTTATGAAAAAATTACATGGTTGAAAATAAGTACATTTCAAGTATCAAAATATTTAAAATAGATTTGTTCCATCATAAAACAAGTTGTGGTCAATGAAGAAACACAGATGGACATAAAGAATGCATACTACAGCCTTAATGTTAATAGATTCAAAGTTAGAGGGCTTAACCAGGAATTTGGTAACTGGATTTCCTTCCTTCCTTAGACAAACAAGTTCAAATCCAATGTCACCATCTTCTATGAGGGCATATAGTCAGTAGCTTTGTTGGCTGAGGACAATTGGCAGCCCTTAGCCAAGGATCTACTGCTGTGCAAGCAAATGCAGTACAAGGTTATAACCCCTTTCCATTTATAAACTTCACTACCACTTCCATCATCCCAAATGTAATGGCTTATTTCTTTGCTGTTAAATACATATTTTTATCTAATGAAACAAAGCTGCTTTCTTTTTACAGTGTTTTTTAAATACACATTTATTGAAAAGTAACAGAATTTAATACTGCACACAGACATCATGTAGATAATAGTATTCAGGAAATAACAAAACCATCAACATACAGAACAGGGAAAAAATTCAACATTATGAGCTCAATAAACACTGGTAGCTTATGCTCCTACCTCCAAACACTTCATTCCATTCAAGGAGCCACTTCAAACTGCAGTCACAAGCCCATGGATTTCCATGAAGGTAAAGATTTTCCAGCAGTGGCATGCCTTGAAACATCCCTGAAGGCAAGGTCCTAAGGGCATTTTCAGATAGGTAGAGGTGTCTTACTGTTGACAGTTTGAAATAATCAAGGACCATAAATGTTGAAAAGGTGTTGGGGTGAAGCTGCTGGAGCAAATTTCCTTCCAGGTGGACAAGTCTTAGAGAGGTTAAACCATTAAAAGCATTTGGATGAATAAACTCAATTCTGTTGTGGTCCATGTGCAGTCTCATTAAGCTTGAAAGTCCTTGGAGAGTTTGGCCAGTTATGGCTTTCAGTTTGTTGTAACTAATTTTGAAAACCTAAACAAAAAACCAAACCAAAACACAAAAGAACCAGAGATTATTTTTT